>VZTZ01051294.1:0-114451 GCA_013400955.1 Drymodes brunneopygia | reverse complement strand
TGAGTTAATTACGCTCAATGGGGCAATATGGTAGTTGGGACAAATATGGTAATAGGCTAATTATGGCGATTACAGGTAATTATGGTAAGTACTGTGAACGCGGTGAGTTAATGATGGTAACTGATAATTGTGGTAATTATGGCAAATGGGGCAATTATGGTAATTGGGGATAATTACGGTAATTGNTCAGAGATCTCTCATCTTTGTCCCAGTCGTCTGGAACTGAACCGAACCGAATCCTACAACAATAAATGCATGAATTATGGTCATTGGGGTAATTACAGTAAATGCAGTAATTATGATAACTGTGGTAATTATGGGAAATGCGGTAATTATGGTAAGTGGGGTAATTGTGGTAATGGGGTAATTGAGGCAATTATGGCAATTGCGGCAAATACGGTAAACGGGGTAATTATGGTAATTTGGGATAATAATGGTAATTTGGGGTGGATATGGTAATTGGGGTAATTACAGTAAGTGGTGTAAATATGGTAATTTGGGTAAATAGGGTAATTCTGGTAATTGGGGTGATTACAATAAATGGGGTAATTGTGTCAATTGGGGTAATTATGATAATTGTAATTACAGCAATGGAATAATTGGGGTAATTACAGTAAGGGAGTAAATATGATAATTGGGTAAGTACGGTAAATGGAGTAATTGTGGTGATTGGAGGTCATTATGGTAACTGGGGGTAATTATGGTAATTAGGGTGAATGCGGTGAGTTAATGACGGTAACTGGGGTCGTATGGTGATTGTGGTAAATACGGCAAATGGGGTAATTATGGTAATTGGGGCAATTACGGTAATTGGGGCAAATATGGTAATTGGGGTGATTATAGAAAATGGGCTGAAGAGCACACCCAGCAGAACTCATTGTGTGTTAGCATTAAGAATTCCAATATGAAACAAAGGAAAGATGCCTGTAATTAACCACTTATGGGAGAATGACATTTCATGGTATCTTTATGGTTTTTTTGTATGAATTTCTGAAGAATTACTGGGTACCTCAAATGGGTCTCTTACCTCGAAATCAAAACTGTAGAGAAGTTGGAAAAAACCTGGTACTTTCCTCAGGTCCAAATACTGGTGTGATAGAAGGAATCTGTTTACCTTGATGTACATGTGCTCCTCTGTGAAGAGAAAAAGCTGTTATCCTGGAGTAAGAGGGACCGTACACAATTTACGTAACTTGCGCAGTTTACGTAATGGAACTTACACAATTTACGTAACAACATGTACGCAATTTCTGTAACTTACGCAGCTTCCACCAAGGAACTTACGCAATTGACGTAACAATACTTACGCATTTTACGTAACTTACGAACTTTTACGTAATGAAACATGCGATTTACGCGCCGACACGAAATTTGCATTTACGCAATCTACGCGCCTTACACAAATTGCGTGACGGAACTTACGCAATTTGCGTAGCGCTGAGGGCACTGGCTGGGGCAGTCTGGGGCGCTGGGATGGACTGGGATAAACTGGGAAAGATCTGGGTGGCCTTAGGAAGGAACTGGGAAGGCACTGGGAGTTCCTCCCAGTGCTACTTCTTACCAGTGTCACCTCTTACCAGATGGGGTAAGCTGAGTGCTGTGGAAAATAATAGGCCACATTGTTAGATGCTGTGCTTGGTGAAGCAGGTGCTAAGAAGGAGATATGATTAAGGAACTGATTTGGGTGAAGTGACTGTGGATTTTTTCCACTTCTTCTGTAATATAAGCTTTGAGACAGGTGCTGACAAAATATGTCCCATTGCTGAGGCCTTCCCCTTGGCTGGCAGTCTTGTGTAAGCTGGAGTTAGCCTAGAGTATCAGGTTGCTTTATGCTGTGTAAAGCGAGAACTCTGATCTGGAAAGAATTGGAACTGCCCATGGAACGCTGTCAGACATATGATCGCATAGCAATCGCTAAGGAGAGGATGACCGGGTCTCGGATACCCGAGATCAGTATTGAGAAAACAAAGTTTGTCGCCATGGCAGTGACTGTTGTCTCTTGAATGTTAGCCTTTACAGGGCTTGGCATCCTTAGGTGTAATGGAGACCATTAGTCCTTCTTGTAGTGAGTGAACGAGGCCAAAGGAGCTGAATACCTTGCACAAATCAGGGAATGGCTGCTCCTGTTCCTGCCTTTAGGTGTATGCAATTGCACGTACATCTGCAGACACGTGCCTCGTGCTTACGCTCTCTTACCTTCTGCCACCATGATTTGAACGTTATGATAATTCCTGGTACAAGCAAAAATGACACAGAAAAGTTGCCTGCCAGTTATAAGAAACGACAGGCTTCTTGGCTGTAAGCCCGCTTGGAGTGATTGTTATCTTCAGCTGTTTTCAATAAGCTTTGCAAATTAGAACTAATGACCAAGATAAGTCACTAAGAGCATAACTCATGTTTTATATTTAGAATGTTTATCCTTCCTTAGTTGCTAAAAAATTGTAATTTCACATGCAGTCAGGCTGTGAAACTTCATCTGAGCAATGATTGTACCCGTGCACGCAACTGATCCCATTTTAGAATGGGCTTCTGACATTTAAACTATCCAAAATCTTTCTACGCCCAAGACACCTCTTTAAATCCTGGTTGCATAAGTTCCAGTGGATTGCTTTGCTTTTCGATCAGTACATTTTAGTAGGTTGTGTTTTCTTGACATCAGAAATGAGTATGCCTTAATATGAGTCTAGAAAGAACTTATTATCAAAAGATGAGGATTTCCCACCTCACGTTTCGACTTATGAATGCACACGGGTACACCTGCATGTGTTATACGGGTGGACAGTACCAGTCACACAAAAACACATGCACGCTCTCGTCAGAGTCCGTAAGGTGTATCGAATGCTGACCAAAATTGCTGTGACATTCAGTTTATTCCGTGACGCTCCTGCGATGCAATTTAGTTCTCTTTTCCTACATTCCAAGTTCTCCCACCTTCTCACTTCCCCACATCCTCTGCCTGGGAACTTGATATCAAAACACTACTTGAAGAAGTTGCATGAAAGACAGTCTTCTTCTTTTCTGGAATGACGAGATCGCAGTGGGAAAAATGAGGACCGGTGAGGCCAGAGAAAGGTCACATAAGGTAATAGAGAAAAAGATTATAGGTGAAAGAAGGGGAGAGAAAAGGCAAACTGTGGAAACAAGCATGGAATAATGGTATTTTGCTTTCTCTCTCAATGTTTCTTGTGGAGAGAAAGGATAGTGACAACAAAGAATGGAAATGTCAGCCGAAACTTAACAAATTGTCGGATAATTGTGGGAAGGGAATCTACCCTCTGCCTCAACTGAGCAGAACAACTCAGAAATCGATGGGGTGCATTCCTCTACCTTCCTACACTGGCTTCACCCATGTACAACCACATCAGACTTGGAGGAATGCTTTCTCTAGACAAGGGGAGTAAATGGGCAGAAATCTATTTACAGGTGTTGCCTAGTGGGTGATGATAGGTGCGATCCCAGGCCTTCCTGCAGAAGTGTTCATCTTCCAAAGGGTGGAATGTGGAATGCCCTCTGATACCTCAACTTCTGTTCTGCGATGCTTAATTATTGTCGCAGGTATAGAAGTCATCAACAGTGCTGTCCAGGAGGATCCAGGAGAACTCAATAACATATCCAAGTTAATGAGGAGTAAGAACCAACTTTTTTCTTTCTATGATCCCAGCTTTTTATAGAAACCTTATGGCAAATGGAAATCACAATCACCTCCTATCACTCTAGATATGGCAGAGGAGTGTATGATTGTTGGAAAGTCAGTAGCAGAGAAGAAAACCGGAGTCCTGTTGCTAGTGCCTGCTCTGATTGATCTGCTAATGTGAATGAAAAGAGACTCAAGGAACTAAAATAGTTTATCAAAGCCTTTAGTGAGCATGTTGGGCTGCCATGTATTTAAAGACAAACTCCAAACTTCTCTGTAGGTAGATTGAGCATATTTTGTTCTGGACTAAAACACTTCTGGTTTTTCCTTATTTTGGTGCCTGGCCGAACCATTTTTCAATGACGCTTTTCCAAGCAAAACCCTGCGTTAAGTAAACTGGATGTTTGAGATAGACCGTGGAATCTTACATGTTCTATGGATGCTGGTTTGCTTTTGGGATAGATTTGATACTCCAGAAATGCCATAAAACCCTTACGATGTACAGGTGTGAGATCGCTAGAGAAATCGTTCAAACTATTGTATTACTGTAGGCTGTAGTATTGAATCATTGCTAACAGAATATTGACAGGGCTGTTATTTATTCTGGTTTTCATCTGTGTTTCTTCTGGGAGATTTCAACAAGTGAGATTTTAAGGGCAATATGGTCCTTGCCTAGGTTCCCCACACACCAAATATTTTCAATCTGGCTATCATACCTCTAGAAATCCTAAATGAAACCATAGCACATTTTTAGTATTTTTTGTTTATCCTCCCCGTGATGTCCAGCCAAACCATGTTACCAGCTAATTCAGCTGACATTGTATATTCTTCAAGGTTCTAAATCATGTCAGAAGACATGAAAACGAGGATCTCTTTCTTGCTAGCAAAAAAGAAATGATTTAATCATGGTAACCAAATGTCAGATTGCCTCGTGTAGGGAAATGTAGGGAAGCAGACAGGTTGTTTTAATGAAATGACATGCTATTGCTGCTCCAGGACAGCTTTTCTTTTTTTTCCTAGCACTCCAGATTGATTCTAAAAAGTGGTAACCACAAATGCTTAGGGAACTATTGAAACACCCATTTCAACACCCGTTGACCTTGGTCTTTGGGTTGTAGCTCAGACCTGAAAAGAGGTCCTTAATTGCCTGTACTTCAAAAGAAATCTTATTTCCTGATGGAGTTTTACTGAAGAAGAAAAGTGGTCAGATATTGAGATAGAGAGCCTAGTGTGATTTGGACATCAAAATATTCTAAATCTCTCAGTTTAAGCTCTGAAAATCTGAGTGTCATCTTTCCATCTTTGAATCACTGGTGTGGGCTTCACGTGTGCTGTTTCCAATCAATAACTGTTTTGAGAGACTTTTGGAGACTGACATTTTCCCATACTCTGTCCACCTGCAAGAGCTCAAAAAGAGAAGATTTCAAAGGGAACAGAAAGGTGGGTGTGGTCTTAGGCTATTGAAATATAAAGCTAATTCCTTGCTTGTGACAGGACAGAAAGACAGAGAGAAAGTTGTACTTAATTTTTTGGTGAGATTAGGAAGTACATTAACTATCGGTATCCTAATCTGTACTGTAAATTGTTCTAAATGCATGAATGACAGGCAGTTTAAAAAATACTAGGGGTTTATGATTACTCTAGGGCTGCTGAGTGTGTAAACAGCAAAACAATTTGATTTGCTTGGCTCTGCTAGACCTTGCTGAGAATAGGTTGGAAATTTTCTTTTAAAACACCTTCTGCCAGAAAACTGAAATTTCTACTAGATAATTATTCTGTGAAAAAGCAGAAGTTTTCTTTAGTAATTTAAAATATTGTAAAATTGGAAATATTTACTGTGCAGGGAAGAGTATTTTCCAGGGAATTACACTATTAGTACCCTTAGCTAATAGGTATGAGCTGTCAACTTTAATAACCGCACACACACATATGTATTATTTTTAGATAAGGTTGCATATGTTAAGAATTTGCCTGTGAGCTAATGGCAGTTGAATTCTGTTATTATTGCTTTAGGGTTTTACACACACTGACTGGGGCAGAACTCAAATTTTCCCTGCACCTTCTCGATTTACAGGCTTAGCTACTTGCTGCTGCAAGAGAGCTACTATTGACATATAGTACCAAAGAAGTCGTAGCTACCTGACGTAAAGTATTGACATGTATAGGCTACCTGATGATGCAG
Organism: Drymodes brunneopygia; assembly: GCA_013400955.1. Classification (NCBI taxonomy): domain Eukaryota; kingdom Metazoa; phylum Chordata; class Aves; order Passeriformes; family Petroicidae; genus Drymodes; species Drymodes brunneopygia. Next base: position 108,635 of record VZTZ01051294.1, on the reverse strand, counting down.
ATTTGCTTAAAATACTTTTCAGATTCCCCTTTTCTGTGAGGCTTTTTTGTCTTGTGCTGCAGTATAGAATACACCTGAAAGCATTCTGCATCGTGGCTCTGACTGCTTTGACAGAAATTTATCTCATCCCCCATGCACACAGATTGGATCTACTAGATGAGTTGGCAGCTCGATACTAATGCCCATCGAATTGCAGCCTACTGTGGGAAACATTTAAGTGTGAACAAGCCGGGTATAAGTTTCTGCGCATGAAAGCACAGAAACTTGGCACTTTGTCTAAGAGTGTATGTGCGTGCATTTCTGTCTCTATGCCCTCAAAGACCGTTCTCTTCTCCCTTTGCCTCCGTGTTCCCCGCGAAAGAGACAATCTGTGCATACTTTGACATCACCATCGTCCAAGCAGCCCGGGAAGGATCTGGTACTAACCCCTTCTCCCCTCGTTCTGTCTCTCCTATTCCTTCCCGACCCACATCTTCCACTTCTTCCTTCCCCCACATCGGCGCTCCCGCCCGCTTCCTGCCGTCTAGTTCCCGGGGCCCCACCCGCAGCCCATCGTGCCCGACCGTCTCGGACCCTGAAGTCCCCGGGCAGCTGGGAACGAGCCCGTGTCCCCGCCCCTTCTCCCTGCTTCCTCCACCACTGCCTCCCGAAATTCCTGCTCCCTCATTGAGCGGGGGGAGCCGGGGCAGCCGGGGGCAGCTGAGCGGCGCAGCGGGGGCAGCCCGGATAGCCGCACCACCCGCACTACTTCTGTGCCGCGGCTGCCCCGGGCGCGGCGCCCACCTCGCCGAGCTCCTGCGCCCCAGGAGAACGGGCCGTGCCCGGCGGCGCCGGGGGCCGGGCTTAGGGCCGGGCTAGGGGCCTCCGGGAGGCGCAGGGGGTTCTCAAAGAGAACGAGAGGCGGCGGCGAAAGGGGAGACGATCGGGCGTCTGCTGCTAGCCGCTTCCGAAGCCCCTGCGTACCTGCCCGGGCAGCCTGCGGTCCGCGGACACCATGGCCGGCGAGATCGAGGATTTGAACAGCCGGGAGGCGCAGACTGTCTGCGACGGCCTGGGACGCTACGAGGACACGCTGCGGGGCGCCGTCCGGGAGATCCATGTGGACATCCAGTTGTTCAAGCAGGGGGTAGGCCGGCAGGTAGAGGAGGTGCTGCGCCTCGCCAGCCCCCTGGCACACGCTGTCTCTGAGCTGCAGCAGGAGAACCGGCGCCTGCGGGTGCAGCTGGAGCGCCTGTCTCGGCAGGTGGAGGCCCTGGGCCGGTCGGCAGGGCTGCCTCAGGAGTGGGTGAACGAGGCGGCGGAGAGCCCTCAGGCCGTGGGGCCCGGCTCGCCAGGGCAAGGTTCGGCCGACGGCACATTCTCCAGTCATGCCAAGCTAGCGGTCACTGGCCGGAGCCAAGTAAGTGGCCAGGGAGACGGCAGGAGGGAGGGCCAAGGGCACGCACGAACGGCTGCTTCACGAGTGTTGCCAGGCTTTGTTGGCACGGGGTAATGTTTAGGGACACTAGGTTCCTCTTTTACAGAGCAGGGTCAGTGGTATTTTGGGAGGCGCTCTGAGGAATGGTCTTGGCTGTGATACCACCTGGAGATCTACCTGATTATGGCTCTGTTTGGTCAGACTAGGATCTTGGTTAGAGTGGTCAGTTCCCTGTAGTTAGAAGTAAGAGGGGACAGGGCAGTCTTGGCTATCAATGTACATATGTACGTGAATGTTTTTATATCCTTTCTGGACTCGATTCTGGGGGATCTGTGTGCCAGCGATGCTGCTTGCCAGTTGGCAAACTCACAAAGGGGAATAGCTTAGCATATAGCAGGCAGTAACATTTCCCTAGGATAACATCCCACAGTGAGACTGTTTTGCTGTCCAACGACTGTCCCTCACTGCTGCAGCTTGTCCCTGAGAGGTCGACACAAGCTGTCGTGGTCTCCGTGACCTAAACTGGCACAAATGCAGTCATTCCTCCCAGTGATAAAACTTCCTACAGTGTAATGGACCATTGTAACTCGGTGCATGGAAACCCCAGTAAGTGGGAAGCTCGTCTGGTACTGAGATGTTTTGTGTAATCCTTTTCCTATGTCCGTCTCTGCGAAAAGAGCTGAGAGCTCCTGTGCAATCCTTGATGCTGGTAGAACACGACCGGACGGTACGCTGTGATTCGGTCACATAAAACTGGGATACTAGAGACTTGGCTTTCACAGATGACTGCCTGTTTCATGTCCTCTTGGTTAAGCATGTCTTAAGGAAGTGTTAAGACTGTTGAAGCTTAAAAAACTGGTCTGTGGTGTATTCAGACTTGGGATTAAAAAAGAAAAACTTGGAATTAAATTCACTAGAATTGGTAGAAAAGAACGGAGTCTGTATTGCATTCCAGTCCTCTTCATTTCTACTGACCTGTGAACGGAGGCATAGGACTTCCTACCTCTGGGCAAATGAAAGGGTAAAGCTGCTGTTTGATACATTGTAGTAACCGCTGCCTTTTCCCCCTCCTGACAACGGTAAGCAGCATCCATACGACTTCCAGATTGGTTCCTTTTTGTTCTATGGAGCTATCCTCACTTGTTTGTATTGCAAGGAACAGAAGCTGAGTGACACAGAAGGGACAAAGGGATTGTAGTCCCTCACACCATTTCACCCGCTCCATCACCACTGTCTGCACTGCGGTGTGTACTTCACAGTCTATGAAGAGTCTCGCATCGATGTAAATGGCAATATGCAGCTTTCGTTATCTGTCCGCGTTAAAGTACAATATGAGCTTTTGTTTGGATGGGAACCTTCCTGCGTTGCTTTGAGGGTTCAGGGAAGACCACTTCAGTACTGATCGTTCTTCAACGCCCTCCCAGCAATTTAGGTTGGAGAAGTTCCCGAGTTAGCAGAGCTGACCGAAAAGGAATTTCAGTACTGAGAACTATGGGAGATGCAGCTACAGCTATACACACCAAATTTGTGCAGTGAAAACATGATTTTGTGGGTCAGGTTCCGATGTGGCTGCACACAAATCGCAAAAGAGTGAGCCTCGGTTGCTGTGCCGGTCACCCAGATTCTGTGTAATGAACACTGTTCCTTCAGTTGTTTCCAATTTCAGGACCAAAGCATTTGACACAGAATACCATAAATGGCACGGTGTATGTTTTCAGATAAACGAGTACCTGTGATAAAACTGGTGACACTTCTAGTCTTAGTAAATACTTCTATAAGTGTGAGATACAAGAAGCGAATAATACTGACCTGGAAATAGTAGCAAATTGAGATATGCTCTTTCGCTCCTGAAAAGATTTACCGGTTGAGTTCGTTTTCATCGTGCGGTCAATGCAGCATGAATTGGATACTGGAGATTCTGAGCATCTTTGGTATCTGAACCATTATTTTCTAATATTGCTAGATTATTTTTCATGGTAATTTCATTGGGAAAAAAAATTAATCCAGGGAATTCCAAGCATAGTCCAGAAGTAAGGACACAAATCTTTTAATTCTAATCTGGGAAATTTCTGCTATGATGTCCTTGAAAGCAGGTATACAGCAGTCTAAATGCTGGTTTAGGTGGAATTTTAAACGGCCATTAGCCGCTCTGATTCGGAGGCGAGTTTTTCTGTTATTTTGATACCAGACTTCAACTCAGCTCTCCTAACCAGGGCAGAATCTTGAGAGGTGCTTTCACAAAAGTGGAAAATAGGGGATGTTTGAAGAGTTAGTTTCAAAGATCTGGATCCTGGAGCCGTACCTGTGCTACTGAGCATTTACAAAGGAAGAGTTTTGATCTTTTTTTTGTCCCTCTGGTTTTACATTTTGGTAGGAGCTTTGTAACTTAGGATATTTCCATAGTTTTTGTGGTTGAGCATGATGCCTTTGTTAAGATGGAGGACTAAAAGTCCTTTAAGGGTGTTCTGTTTTAAAACTGTCAGAAGAGTTTCTGTATAACATGGACAGACGGCTGCAGAGACTCTGTCTGCAGTGGTCAAAGCTGCAGAGAAACAGATAGCTGGCTGTGACCACCTATGAAGGTCTAAACAAGTATTACCTTGTAATACTCTGATTAGTGTATATCTCTCCCTGGTGACCTGATGGCACCCAACAGTTAGTCAGCCTGTGAGTAACTGCATAAGACGTAACTTGGGTGTACATAATGACCTACGTGTTTCCAGCAAAGATGGACTGAGAGAGCTGGGGCTGTTCAGCCTGGAGAAGAGAAGGCTTCAGGGAGACCTCATTGCTGCCTTCCAATACTTTAGGGGGTTTACAAAAAGGAGAGTGAGGGACTTGTTTTTATACGGGCAGATAACAACAGGACAAGGGGCAATGGTTTTAAACCGAAACAGAGTGAGTTTAGATTAGATGTCAGGAAGAAACTGTGGTGGTGAAGCACAGGTTGCCCAGGGAAGTTGTGGATGCCCAATCCCTGGCAGTGTTTGAGGCCAGGTTGGATGGGCTCCTGACCAACCCGATCTAATGCGTGGAATCCCTGCGCATGGTAGGTGGTTGAAACAAGATAATCTTTACTATCCGTTCCCACCCAAACCATTCTATGGCTCTATAATGACAGGGAGATTACGTGATCCAGTGATTGCCTGGCATTATATACTCTATTTCTAAACTATCTCAACTCCTATGTTTGATAAAGGAGGTCTGTTGGTTTAACTTATTTATTATTCTCTTACACTTCCTGCAAGTATTCTTTTGGAGTGGTGACATTTCAAGGTTGCCTTGATCCTTATTGAGATTATTTTTGTTGTTGTTTGTTTTGTTTTAATTCACTGTGACGTAGCCACAGGCACCTGCTGAAGCTGCTAAGGAAGAATCATTCCCTCCTGTCCATTTGTATCCAGCCGTACTTCAAAAAAGGTTCTATGAGAAGTACTCCTATTGTTTTTCTTCAGTGCAATAGCTTTTCTAATATGTTCACGGTGTTCAAGGCTTTTTCTTCAAGTTGCGGGGTCAGCTACAGATAGAGAATACTTGTGTTGTCTGATGGACAGTGGCTTTCTAGTAGCAGAATCAAGGGGGAAATGTGATGCACTTCTTGCTGGTGTCTAGCTGGCTTGTTTACATTTCCTCAAAATTTCATCATTCCCTGTATCTGATGTATCAATGATCTCTATATATGTGAGGAACAGAATGTCGAATCTTGTCTTTGTGGCAGTCAGTGGCAATATTACCATTCATCAAAGTGAAGCATCAATTTCACCTGTCATATGTAAGAAGAAGGGGATCTAGAAACAGCATTTCTAGAGCTAGTGATTTGTATTGTGACCCTTGTGGTAGTTGGTGGTTTTATGAAAAACACTGAATGACTGAAACCTCTCATTTGAGAGAAAGTATTCTCATTTGTGTCTGTCATTCTTCTAGAAAATCTTGGTGACATAACACCTTAGAGGTTCAGTGAGGAAATAACATTTGTGTTTCTTTTTTTCCCTAATCTTGAGATCTGGTGCTAACTTTTCCTGAATGCGTTGAATTTTTAGTATTGGCTTGCAATAATTGCAGCTTCTGGTTATGGATCTCCAAAGTGTAACTTCTTTGCAGCAAAGGAGGAATTCCAGCAGCCCTACAACTGTGGAAAGTATTATCACCCTCCATTACAGGGAGACCTCTGAGCTACATAGAGATTAGTTCTAAAAGGATAAGCAAATCTAAATAAATCTAAACTTAAGATTTATTTAGTTTATCTTCTTGGATAAGGCATGCAAAATATTAGTGTTGACTTTCTTTTCTTCGACTTCACCAGTTCTTCATCATGTTGTTGTCACATGAGCTGTACAAATGGGTACTTCTTATTATTAAGTACAGATATATGTAGTTATCCCTCTGCTATTTATAATCTAAGTAACCAACACTGACAGAAGTAGTATTGCTAAACACATGAGTTTGTCAGAAGCTTGGCTTCTCCAAAGTGGATTTTGAAAGTACTTCAGGCTGACACTACCAAGTGCACATCAGAATCTGATCCCAGATCCTCCCACTATTCTGTCAGCACATGGGCCTTCTTCCCTGTTCTCCAGCCTGGTATCAGTTTCTTCTTTGGCACTGTTAGCCAAACTGTAGTAATCAGGTTTACATAAAATAAGGTAATGCAGCACTTGTCATTGCATTAGAAAGCCAGTTCAGTGTGTAGAATGCTACGTGACCTTTGCAATGACCATGTCATTTGACAATTTTACTCACCCACACCTCCCCAGCTCATAAAAGTAGATTCATGTTTACAGCCTGCACAGGCGTTCTTCGTATTCAGATCATAATGGCTGACATGAGTGGCTGAAAAGTTCTAACTGTGTATCATGGGTACATTCTAGGGAGCTGCATTAGCTATGCTTTATGTTTCAGTTCTGGATATGGGCAGTAATTGTTGACTGGGATCTCAATTGCACTAAACACAGCAGTAAAAGTTCTGAACCCCTGATTCTGTGTATATGTTTCTATAATCTACAGTTTCTATAATCAGTATTTGTTGTAATTTTCTCAATCCTGGCAACTAGTGATAACTGAGTTTATTCACACACAATACCTTTTTCCTCGATAAATACAAAAGTCTCAAAATAGTTTTATTTTCAGAAATTAAAACATCTGGATACAGCAACACAATCAATTAAACGTTGTGGACTGTGTGTTGGGGAATTTCTCTCTACTACTTGTAGCTGCTGCTTCTTGGAAACTTAACTGCAGCAAGTCATGTATCCGTGAAGCAGTTTCTTCTTTCTTTAGTTATGCGGCCAAAAATCACATAGTTCCTCACAGTTTAACATGCCCCTTCGCCCCCAAAAAACCCCGAGCCCAACCAGCCAAAAAATCCAATCAAACCAACAAACAAAACCCAACAAACAAACCCAAAACCTCCTACTAAACCCACAAAAAAATTCCTGGCTGATTTTTCTGGAATTATATTGACAGACATTATGAGGAGAATTTATGCTTTTGCCAGAAAAAAGCTATCCTTAGAGAAGTTACAGATTATAATATAGGTGTAATGTCCTCGGATTGGATTTACTTTGTAATGCTTGTACATGTTTTCATAGTGTAATTTCTTTCTGCAGCAAACAGAAAAAAAATGCATAGCATTAGTCCATGCAATGTCAATCAATTTCTCCACTGTTACATGGAGTCTTCTGTTTACCACCATCACAGTGGATAGTGATACCCTTATCTAACAAAAGATAACACCTTCTAGGTGCTTGGGGTTCCTTAAGGACGAGTGTGTGAAGATAGATAAAAGTTATGCATTGCCAAAGCTTCATTTGCAGGCTTGGCTCCTGGGGTTAGGTAATTGTTCCCTTCTTATATTGCGGTCACTTGCATGAAGAAGATCTGTTCTTGGCAGGTGTTTATGGATATTCTTCTCACTTTTGCTGCTGTTTGAAATTTAGTTGTGATGTCTGTTGTCTATTTTGACAGAGCGTAGACCTGGATGACCGCCAGAAACCTGAGTTTAGAAGAGTTTTTAGTTCTTCCCTCATTGAAAATGGGCATCGATCATCAGGTAGGAACAGGGCATGAAATGAAGTACTGTTACTTGTAAAATACCTGATCCTGTCAGTCATAGAGCGGGTCTCACATTTTCGAAGGATTAGAAGCTGCTACAGTTTCAGGATGGATATTGTCCTGTGGCAGCAATGCTTTATTTCCTAATTAGGTGTTTAACTTTTAAACTTTGGCATTACTGTTAAGCATGCACTATGGTGTTTCATAAATTAGAGGCTGTTACTGCCGCATTAACTGGGGACGTGACCAATAAGGCCCGCTATGCTGGATGCCATTGTAGTCTTGCATCTCAAAACATCTTGCAAGTCACCCGTCTGCTTCCATCATCCTTCAGTGGAGGAAGAACTTACCATCTCCACTGTAGAGAAAGTCATACAGTGTTTCATAAAATCACGAAAAGAACAAAAATGCTGCTTCTTTAACCAGGGCAGGAGATTGGGAGTGAGGGCTGCGCAGAGGAAGAAAAGCTTATCAAATGCTAGTATATTAATAATCTGCAGACGCTATTCCTGCTGAGATTTGCATAGAGTAAGTGTGATCGCTGCAAGGATCACTTGCACGAAAGTTATTTCTGCTAGATAAATGGTACAATGTTTCACAGAAGAACAATTCCAATGAGTTGTAAGATAAAGTTGTTGCAGGAACATTGGTTTGTAACTTTGTTACAAATCTGCAAACAAATCTACTTCCTCTCACCCGATTTTTATTCAGGTCAGGCAAAAGTCCCCCGTGAACTGAACTGTTTTCAGATGTCAGAATCTTCTTCTCCTGAAGCCCATGCCCCTGCAGTCACATTACAGATGCCCCACCTTCCCGTTACTGCAGTAACCAGGACATCTGAGAAGTTTTCAGGAGAGAACATCTGTTCAACAGGAGCAACTAATACATCTTCTTGCCTCCTGGGACAGGGCAAGAGCACAAATACAATGGGAGTAAAATCTTCCAACCAGCCAGGTAAAAGAGACAAAAATAACTTGCTGAAGCTGCATCCCACTTCCTTTCTTCAATGGGTGCTATGAGTATTGTCCTGTGACCTAGTGGTAATTATGAAACCTTACTTCTGTGGCTATATATCCCATTGCAGGACACTCCAGTTTGGAATATTGTGGGTTGTAGCTGGAGCTTTTGGCCATAATGTCACATCTGCAGAAAATGTTTGTGCTTAATGTAGTTGAGTTTTTAGTGAAGCATATCATATAGCACAGTTACTGAGTTCAATAAGTTACTGAATCTTTTAAACATGCCCAACTATTTTAATGAAATTTGTAGACATTTTTAGTGCTTTGAGACTGGAGGCCCCGTAAGAAGTCAGGGAGGTATTTGGCTATCAGGTTCCGATAGTCATTTGGAGGAAGGAATGGCCGACAGCAATCTGACAGATATACGCACATCAGTGATTGCAAAATCTTAGTTATATTGAAACTGAGTTTAAAAAAAAAAATTCACATTGAAGTCATTCATCCTCAGCTGTGAGAATTACAAATTGGACTATATAAATGGGCCAGAAATTACAGAAGGAGACCAGATGGGATTGCCAGCAAGAGATAGGGATTATTTGCAGATTATTCTTTCAGTTTCTATTTTACTAAAGCTGAGAATGTAGCAAACACTTCCTTTGTCTTTTTTTGTGCTGATACAGTGAAGGACTGGAATTCAATTACAATGAGAACAATGGATTCATCTGCCGCTGGAGGTGAGTGTTCCTATCTGTGTGCCCTTATGCAACAAAAATTGAGAGTGATTCCATGCTCTTAGGGGTTTTCAGATCTGAGCATGTAGTTTTGATTTGTAGGTACACAGTAATACTAAAATTGCTACTGAGTCTGTATGCAGACTCGTAGAATCATGAAAACTTGTTCTACTCCATCAGATTGTCCATCAGTTCAAAGTGAGGGGTACTTACCCTTATTTGCACAGTGATGCACACGGTAACTGTTAGGCAATCTCTGCAGTGGAAACCGTAGGTGCCAGAAAAGTGTGGCAGGCAGACAGCTTGAGCAGTGAAGATTTCAGATGATCGAGTGAAAACTGTGACCGTACACAAGGTAATGGCAGTTGGAAAGCAGTCTGCCCTCCCCTGTGTGTTGAAGCAAATTACATTGAGCAAGATAGAAGTAAGGAGTCTCCTTTGTAATGTGAATGTGGCAAAGGACAAAATGCTTTAAGGATTTCTGATTTCAGTTGAAATAGATGAGTTGAGCTCTCTCCAAAAGTACCAACCTGCTGTCACCAAGTTGTTACTGTCTGCACGATGTACTTGCATTTCAGAGTGGTCTCAAGTGTTTGTTTATTTAGGATACAGCCCATCCAGAATAAGGATCACGCTCCTCCTTTTCTGAAAACATCTAATATTTGCATAAATATCTGGCAATTCTTAGTGGTCACAAATTTGTCATACCTGTATGCTGGCATCTACCAGTGTGTTTGACATGAGAAGTATAGCTGATCTGGATCACTTCTATAAGAAGAGGGGGGAATTCTGCGTTTTCGGAGAGTGACTTGGACAGTGATCAGGTTGGATTGCTTCTAAGATGCCAGTCCTTTGTGTATAAAAGGAGGGTTCAAGAAATAAGTTGCCAGTTTATGCAACAAGTTTTGGCTTTAGTACATTAAAACTGGGCAAAGATGCTCCACTGTTTTGTATCTGTAGAGCATAACTGGAGTCCAAAGCTGAGCCCTAAGAAGCAAAGCACAAAAGGTAGAACCTCAGGACTGGAGGGAGGAAGATGCAAAGTTGGTTTTAAGCTACATTTGCAACATTTGCAGACCTTGAGTCTGTTCTACTTCACGAACTAAAGTGTCTTCCTGATAGAAATTAGGTAATTTTAGTTACACACTCAATTATGTTAAACTCCCCGGGGCTTGTCTGCTAGAATGACTTTTGCAGGCACTACTTCTTCCTTTAACTGAAATGTCCGTGGCAGTGTGCCCTCCTCTGAGGTCTGCACAAGGGCCTGAAGTGATCTGGCCTTGTGAATGCAGTTTTATCAAAGACATCCTCTCAGAGTCCTTTCTGGTACACTTACACTATCCTCGCTGCAGTGCAACAGTTTTACAGAGGAATTGAACCGCTGGGGAATATCCTTCCCCAGCTTGTTAGCTCATCTGGAAGTTAGAGGCCTGCAGCTTTACAGTGTGGTGAGTAAAAATCAATGTGTGTCTATCAGGAAAGCACATGAGGGAAGCTTCTATTTGAAAGTACATGAGGAAAGTTTCTGCACCTAAGGCATCTTTTCTGTTTTTATATAGAGAATGCTACTTCTGTCATCAAGTCTGTCTCAACTGTGAACTACGAGCTGCGTAGTGGAACCAAAACTGGTGAAAGGTAAGCATTTTTCATGACACTTTGTTAGGCCATTGGGGTCAATATGTCTCAAGGGACAGGTGTTCTGCTGACTTGGAAAACAGATGCTGCATCTGGAGCACCGGATGTATAATTGCACTGGATGTATAATTGTACATTAATCTACTTGTCCCCTAATCGCTTATGTTAATGTAGGTAGCTCATTTAATGTATGTACTATGTCCATCAGCACATAAATGGGCACATTCCTCTTAACTGCACATCTACTTTCAGGGAATAACCAATCAATGACTACTGGAATAAACACACTATCCATACTAAAACCATCCTAGTGATGTACTGTACATAGCAGTGCTTGTATACATACCCTGAACGTTCTCAGGTGAAACATATCAGGTAATTTATTGCTTGTACTTCACATGGGAAATCAGCAACCTGCTATATATATCATGCTTTATGTCTAGTTGAGGATCATTCATTCCCTCTGAACTCCCTGCCCGACTTGTTCTTTTGTGCCTCAGATTCCTATATCAGGGCCATTGTGTGGTTAACCCTCACGTGTTTCTTTTCACGAGACATCTAGTAGGCTGTACATCAACATCATGCCTGTAATTACAGCTTTGAATAACCTTAGCACATTTGGCTATTTTTTGAGGGGAGGCTTCTTCAGGCTGCCCCACCAGTGCACCGAAGAACAAGTGAGTCACTGGTGCTATATTTTAAGCCCGTTAAAGGCTGTGAGCTTTCCTCGGGGCTAAGTGGAACAGAGATGAGAAAGGGTAAAAATCATGTAGACCTAACTGTGGACTTTCACATTGTTTTAGTCTTTGTCAGTGAAACTTTCAGTGCCTGATAGTGATGGATTCTTGTTAGGAGGAAGAAGTTGTCAGGTCTTTTGAAAACAGTTCTAAAAAGACTCATCTGTGTTGAATTTGTACTTTGGGCTTATTTTTGGAAACCAACACATGATTGCCATCAAATATCCTTAGTTTGGCTAGCCTACAGTTTAATTTGTAGGTAAATGCCTTGCTGAGGACTACTGCACATTCTTTATTAACTCAGAGTTCCAGTTGCTTAGTAGAGAATTACATGGTATCACAATTACTCCTGGCATATCCAGACATCCTTAGCATGCTAAATATCCATCAAGAAAAAAATAGGAGAGAAGAAAGTTTAAATCTCTTAAATAAGGCTTGTATCTGCCTTGAAAACAATCCTAAATTAGGCATTATGTTTCTTCCGAGGTAATTTCAACATCAGCACTTCAATATTTGAGTCATGATCCACTGAGCACTCTAGAGAACTCGGTGTCATAGCTGACCTCCATCTGTACCAGAAATTAATGCGTGACACTGATATCACCGTTCTTTGCCTGTTTCCCCATCTCTGTCACAGGGAATATTTCCAAATGCAATGTGTGGCTTACTTCATAAGTGCTCATGAAGCAGTATATGATTCAAACAAACACAAATTAGAATATAATCCTATATTTCTCAATCAAATCACCAACTTGCTGTCAGTAAAGCAACACTGACAACAGCTCAGAATTCTGTGCACTGTAAATAAAAATTACAAAAGTACTTTCTGAATGACTCTTTCAGTTTCATTTTAAAAATGTGACAGCCTCCAGGAACCCTGAAGTTGGAAATCAAAAGCATTTAGTGCTATTGTGTGGCCACAACTTTTTTTTCTTCTTTTTTATCTCGAAGGTTTTTAATTGTTGTTCTGATCAGTGTGACAAAGTGCCTGTGGCTTGTTCAGCTGTGTCTTATGTGTAAAAGTACCTTAAGTTCTTCTATACTTAAATGTTGTTATGTGTAATAAATAATTTTACTTTCATTAAAATTGCTTTTGACTCATGCAGGTCCTCTTGAAATGGATCTTTTGGGAGGTCTAGAGATAACAGTTGAACCTTTATGCTGTCTCCTGTCACTGCAGAAAGTTACTCTTTTGTTTACCACATACTTTTCATGTTATGTTTCTCCAGTGCCATTGACAGTTGCTGTGATGTGAGCCCCAGCTCTCACTCGCCTCCTCCCACTGTACGCCGCCAAGTCGAAAGGAGGCGAGAACTGGTGCGGTCTCAGACGCTCCCGCGGACTTCAGGAGCACAGGCCAGAAAAGCGCTTCTGGAGAAACTTGAACGTGATGATGCAAAGTAAGTCACAGCCCTTGTCTCCAGAATGGTTTGTTAATGGGAAAAGAATTTGTCAGTTATGACCAGCAGAGTACAGCTGGGTGGGAGAGCTCTCTCAGCGTAGGAGTTGCAGCTAAGGGACAATATGAGGTCACTTAAAGTTTCACTAGCCTTGGAAATTCACAGCTACAGATTCCTCTAGCTTTGGAGCTGTTCAGCTGAAGCAGTGAGTGCCTTTTATCAGGAAAGAGTTCTGTGAAAGCTGCTTTCTCCATCATTATAGGAGACAGCGAATAGAATGATTTTCTGTTGCCATTCATTGAGGATCAAAAGTATGGACTCTTCTTGATGGGAGTATGATTTAAGTAAAAGAAGGCTTGGAATTCTGGCTTTAGTGAAACAAAAATTAGTTTTTCATGCAGTACCAACAAGCTGAGGTTTCAGCAACATGTTTCTCAAATATCACCTGAACAGGGGCTGATGTCTGGGCAAGGTTGTATTGATGTTCCTGACAAGTGGGTTTAAGTTTTTCTAGAATGTAATTTAATCTGGTCTCTTAATTTTCCAGAGGAAAAGGAGAATCCAGAGCTAAGCTGAAGAGATCGCTGAGTTTTGGGGTTGCCAGCGCTAGCAGCATCAAACAAATTCTGTTAGACTGGTGTCGCTCAAAAACCATAGGATACAAGGTGAAAATACGCTAGCACTTTCAGCTCTGTCTTTTTTTTTGGAGAATTTGCCAAAAAAACACGCTCAAAAGATGAATGTAAAATATGCTAAAGAACGAGTTAACTTCTCAAGGTCATCAATCCTTGTGTGGGTAACACAAACATGGTTTGCATAGGCAGCACTTCAAGACGGTCAGTGATTGCATGAATGAGATTCTGTATGTCTATTAAAGCAATGCATTAGTGTTTTTCTGAAAGCCTACATTTATGTGCTTATGGATATAAACTTCAGTATACACTCAGAATTTTTTTCTTAGTTGCAGACTGTAATTTTTGCATTCACATTATATATGACAAGTTCTGAATACATGGAGACTATGGCCATTTTGCTACATGCAGACCAAAGTACTTTGTTATTATTTGACAAATGAATTTGTAGTAAATGGTTGAGTTTGAATCACACTGTAAATAAATTTTTATGAGGTAGCATCAGTGTAACTAAAAGAATACAGCAGTTGAGATTTTGTTCATTTTACCTGGCCTTAAACTGCAATTGCCAAAGAAATATAGAATTCTTTTTTCCAAGGAATTCTGTGTGTGTGCGTGTAGTATGTTTTTGCAACATTCCTAAATGTGCACAATTATTGCTAAACTGTACATTATTGTATAAATAAGCAGAACTAATTAAAATTACCGCTAATTGCTTGCCAGAAAAGCTGGGGCTTGAATTTTATGTGATGGGAAAGCAGCATGAGACAGGAGCACAAATATGTTTCTTTTCACTGTGGCAGTTGAAAGTAACAATAAGAATTTGTTTTAAGAATCAGGTTGTGCAGTAGGTATGATTCTTCCTATATTTCTACCCATCTGTGTCCAAACAACTACTGAATTGGGCAAAGCAAGCAAGCATAGTCTTTATCTGGTGTTATTCACAGCCACAAAATGAACTGTTCTTCAATTTTAAATCCTCCATAGGGTGATTATGATTAAATATAAGCAGTGTCATTAGTTTCCACAGATACTGAGCTGGTGCACTGAGCCTGCTCCAGAGCTCACTGATGTCGATAAGATTCTTCACAGTATTTTCAGTGGGCTTTGGATCAGCGATCTTGATTATGTGTTTACTTTGCATCTGGGTATTTCAGGCAAAAAGCTTTCATATTGCTAAGTGTGCCATTTTTTCCCCAGAATGTCAGCAATGAAATGGATATACAAAGATGGCAAGAAAAAAAAAGAAGCCTGTGCTCTTGCTCTTCTTGGTGGGAAAGAAGGATAGAAAACTGCATTGAATAAAAGCAGCCGCTCTTATTTGTTCCCCTGTGCTGCATTAACATGTGTTTTTTCATCATGACAGCACATTGATCTCCAGAACTTCTCCTCAAGCTGGAATGATGGGATGGCATTCTGTGCTCTTGTGCATTCTTTCTTTCCTGAGGCTTTTGATTATAATAAGCTTGACCCAGCTAATCGCAAGCAGAACTTTGAGCTGGCCTTCACAACGGCTGAGTGAGTACATTAGCTCTCTGTGAAGTGCTTCCAGTTCAAGTCTAATGCACCTGGGCAGCAGTGAAGAGTTTAATTATTATTCTTGTAGACTCTGTATACTAGCTTGTGTGTATCATGCCAAAAAAGATAATAAAGGTCTGCAGAGAGAATGCATAGGACATGTGGGAGACTTCACCTCTGTCTGTACGTAGTTTTGGTTGAAAAAGAATGAAGGTTGAATTCAGTGTAAGTAGAGATCAAAGCTGAGAGCTTTTCAATATCTCAACCAGGTAACTACATTTCTGAATACAGGCAGAGCTAATTCACATTATCCAGATTCTATTTTATGCTATACAGAAGGCAATTAAATGCTAACTTTTTTGTTAAAGTCATTATGAATGTGGACTTGCCAGTCAGAAATAGTAACTTTTTGGAGCCGGTATCAACACAATTCTTAGAGTAAGACCTCTCCACGTGGTATGCAGCTCGGTTTGGTACATTTTTTCCAAATGATAACAGGTGGTAGGAATATGTGGCTAATGCAGTAACTTAAAGAACTGGATTTGTCATTGGCCATTCAGAAAAACACTTTCAAAATTCCTCACATAATGTTATTTCTCCTTATTACAGCCTCTAGAAAAGGAATTAATTTGTGAATTACAAGTATTTTTATAAGTACACAGCTATGTATATATAAAAGATTTTGTTGCTTATCAGTGAGATGAAGGAGATACTGTGATACTTTCAGGTGAGTGATCTCTAGAAAACTACCTACAACTCTCAAAGGAAAGCTGCAGTGTTCTTCTGCCTCAGTTTATGTAAACAGTATGTTTAGGGGAAAACAAAAGACACCATGAACACGACGCTAAGAATTATTAGGTGAGAGGTATCTACAGTAATTACTCTTCATAGCTATGATTGCCTTTAAACTGACTTATTCAAGTTCCAGTAAAGGCTATTTTCTCAGTTATTGCGGTTCACCCCAGTACTAGCTGTGCCGATCAAATTTCTTCCTGCCCTTGTGATTTTTCATCTTAAGCCTCTGCAGGTCTGTTCCTTTCTGCTGGTCCAGATCACTCACATCTTGAAGATATGGGGATGCTGGAGAACAAACAATTCACAACCACATGGACCTTCATCAGCACATTTCATCTCTTCCTCAGTTTTTCCATTCTTTTGGAACTCCCCACGTATTAACCAAAAACTGGGGCATGGGCAGAGTAGTGTGAGATTGGGCTACATACATACAGATATAAGGAGTATGAATGATAGCAAAAAAAGCCCCAACCCTACAGGGCTTTAGATCAGATCCCAGTATAAAGGAATAGAGAGAGAAAGAACAGGAATATTCCATGGTCACAAAAATAAAGACGTCCAGCCTGACCCTAGTCAATTCACTGTGAAATGAAATGCTGCTGATAAACCTCAGGATTTCTTAAATGTTTCAATGATGCTCAAATCAGAGCATCAAACGAATCTTGGAAGCAGTTACGTAACTCTTGATTTGCTGTATCTCTTTTATTACTACAGGAAAATGGCTCACTGTGACCGTCTGATAGAAGTGGAAGACATGATGGTGATGGGTCACAAGCCAGATCCCATGTGCGTCTTCACCTATGTCCAGGCTCTATACAGTCATCTACGACGTTTTGAATAAAACCGTCGACAGCCAGAAGGGTCAAGTACAGCGTGCTAGTGGGAAGAGTGATATTTTGCAAGTGGAACACAGTATTATTTCTTGCTTTTTACTGTCCCTTTGCTTATGTTCAGCTGTGTGGCTGGCTGACTGAAGTATTGCTGAGCAGTGCCCTGAAGTGTTGACCACATCACCATGTCAGTAATAGAGAAATAGGTTTGAAAAATACAAAAAGGCATTGGCAAAGGCAAATACTGTCATTTCGGTGCTAGTAGTAGGTTGGATTTTTAGGATCTTTATGTTTAAAGATCACAGGAAGCACATTTGCTTCTCCTGTCTCTGTAAGGCTGGGGACAATTTTATGCAATGATTCTGCTATGAAGGTGTTCCATCTTAAAATGCAGGTAAAACTCCAGAAGACAGCATCTTCAGTTTCACTTCTCTGTTGAGCATAGTACAAAAAAAATAGCAGATTACAAGGAAAATTCTGTCCAGCAAATAATAACCTGGAGTACTCAACACTAGGGCACTAATGTCTCTCCTCCAACCCTGACCCTCCACTCCAGCATACACACAGAGATCAAACAGGCATTGTTTTGTTCTCTGAAAGCATAATGAGAACATAACCTCTTATGTGGTGAGTGCGGTGACAGATTGCTATGTTACGTAATGGCATTTATCTGTAATGGTCAAATCTAAGGTGATTTGCTGAGACGATTGCTAATGCCTCTACTGGCAGTCCTGGATTAATTTCTTGATAAGAATAGCAACATTTGGGGCTATTCTGTGTCTGAGATTGTGTGCTTGCATGGTTTAGGATTGCAGGAAAGGTAGGAAATACTTCAAATGCCTTGCACTAGTTTCAGTTTTCAGTCAAATTAGCATTAAAACCACAGTATAGTTATATTATTCCAGCTTTATTAGACAAAATGGTCGTGGGTCACTCTTTCTGGCTTTCTTTTTGATAAATCAACAGTGTTATTTTCATAGTGAACGTTAAAACCACTAAAAAGCATACTTTAAAAAGCCTTTTAAAATTATTTCTTCCCTAAGAACAGGCTCATAGAAAGTAAAAACGGAAAGCCACAAGTCCTCTGCGCATTCTAGAGAATGTTTTTTAACCTGACCTTGTGCTTTTTGTAGATGTTCAGAAAGATTAATTTGGTTCTGTATTGATGACATGTCAAGCATTCTTCAGATTTCTTACATCTTTTTAGAATGATGTGATAGATAACCAAATAAAATCAGTGAAAACAACACAGAGCTTTTACTTAAAAGATTTTTGTTCCAGTCATAATTCTGTGTGCTCTGAATTTCAGTTAAAAAAGTACAGAAGTCCAATTGCATTTGAAACATGATTTTAGTTATCTCCCTTTCTAGTCAAGTTTACTAAAGAAGCCACGAATGAAGCAACTGCTTTGTTAGCATGTAAGTGCCATTGCCTTCAGTTTTTTACTGTGTCTTGAATGACTGTAATTCTGAGGAGTAAGTGTGCACCTGTAGCTCTACCAAATGCACTGTAAGGATAAACACATTGTATTTATGTTTTGGAGGAGTTTGGATTAAACATGATGAGAAATCTGTCCAAAACTGGCACACAGAATACACCTATTTACATTCTTACAGTAGAATACTTTTTATTGAGTAGCAGAGCCAAGTTCCATCATAACTACCACAAGAGGGGCAACACTGGCTTAATACATCACATTCTTTCACAGTCCCAGGTCATGGGTGATTTTACTGTGTGATGTGAGTGCTGAAGACACAGGTAAGTGCTTGGCCAGTTTAGGCCTAATCGTATGTAATTATATGAAGTAAGTTTTAGAGGGTAAAATTATTGCCAATTCACCAGGGTAAATGTACTTCGTTCTATAATTTAGCTTGATTTTTGCAGCCACCCACAAGGTATTTGTTCAGGTTTTCTGAAGTCTTCCCGCTTCAGAGAGGTGATGGTAAAGATACCTGGGACTTACCAGCCACCTGTTTGCAGGGAAGTGGAAGACTGTAAGCTGAGTTGATCTATTGATGGTTTGTGTGTAAGAAGATAGGGACATAGTGCTATGACATACTTTTAGAAAAACTTACAGCTTTGTGCATTAAGAGGTCTGCTCTATATGAATAACCTCTACTATTTGATTGTATGATTAAATTGAAATTAAAGTATATAATGTATGCCCCAAATTGATTTTTCAGTATTTTTATTTTAAAAAAATGCAGAACATGTGTGTATATATGACTGTGTTTAGGGTGAATGATAAAGGAACAGTCTATTAAGTTGACATGGTATATATTTTACACAAATGGACTGTTTCTTAACTTTTCTAATGTTTCTGTATTATATTTAAAAGTATATCTATGGTTGTTTATTGACAACTTGATCCTACTTTTAAAGACTAAATCAGTTTGTTCTGTGCAGTATTTCAAGGTAATGTCAGCAGAGACATCATCTACTTTTTAGGGCTCTGTTTGCATATAGCTTCCCACAGCAGGAAAGTCTTTCTCTTTTAAAGTATAATAACTGGATGAATGTCTTTCATCACTTTTCCCTTTGTGCATTATTTCCAATAAAGTGTTTAATCTAAACATATGCTCAAACCCATGCAAACTCTTGGATATATGTCATTATGTATAAAACTATCTCAAAGGTTCAACCTTGTATCATTAATTTAAACCTGGCATGGCTTACAGAGTTTTAAAGTTTTCCAAATAAAAGATGGGATTGCTTAATGTAAGATGCATTTAAAGGCCGTTTTCAGGTGTGCCAAAATACATCTATGTCTACGTAAAGCTTCAGTGGAGTTAACATAGAATCACAGAATATTCTGAGCTGGAAGGGACCCATAAGGGTCATCAAGTCCAACTATTAACTGAATGGCCCATAAGGGGATCAAACTCACAGCCTTGGTGTAATTACAGCACCAGGCTCTAACCAGCTGAGTTGTTTGGGCTGGAAGGGATTGATCACTGTGGTGGTGATCTAGTCCAATTCCCCCCTGCAATAAACATGGATATCCAACCCAAACCATTCAATGATTCTATGATTTCAGCTTTA
Source organism: Drymodes brunneopygia (assembly GCA_013400955.1). Taxonomy (NCBI): domain Eukaryota; kingdom Metazoa; phylum Chordata; class Aves; order Passeriformes; family Petroicidae; genus Drymodes; species Drymodes brunneopygia. The sequence goes on along the minus strand of VZTZ01051294.1, from coordinate 88,888 downwards.
TCAGATTGCTCAGAGCCAAACCAAAAGTGACCTGGAATTTTTCCAGGCATGGGGACCTCTCCAGGCCACGTGTGCCAGGATTTTGCCACCCTCATTGTAAAAGATATCTTCCTTATATCTAGTCAAAATCAACTTTTTTAGTTTTAAACTATTAGCCCTTGTCCTATAGCTACAGGCCCTACTGAAAAGTTTGTCCCCATCTTTCTTAGAAGCCTCCTTTAAGTACTGAAGGGCTGCAGGAAGCCCTCACCTGAGCCATCTGCAGGCTGAACAGCCCCAGCCCTCTCAGCCTTTCTTCATAGATTATTTTGGACACTAGTGGAACACCAGAGTTCAGACCTATTACATTAGTCTGCTTTGCAATTTCAGCAACATTGAAAGAAAGCAGTTAATGACGCTGTAGTATGAGCTCAACCTAGAGAACTCTCCTACTTCAACACAGTGGCAGCACTTCAGCTGATAGTCATATTCATCAGAGAATCAAAATACCTATGGTATTTTTCATGCACCCCATAAGGAACATGGCAACATATTTTATTTAAATCTAGTCTCATTAATGCTAGTTACTTAGACTCCTCCACAGAAAACGTGAGACTTTTCCAGACTGACGACTTGGCCACTTTACAAATAATGAACCCATTTTCTACTTCCAGACGAAATTCACAAGGTGAGGAACCGCTCCTTTGAAAAATCCTTTTTAAAGGCATTACGATGGAAATATGGTAAGCGAGTTGGTGACAGCTTACCCCTACTGCTGTGCAGAAGAGGACTTCTTCGTCCAGCCGTGACTGGGCGCTTAGGCGTGATGCGGGCAGGCGGTGCCGCTGTGCGCGCACCCGGTGGCGCCTCGGCAGCTCCGCCCTGGGCCGGCCCCGCCCGCGGCCGTTCGTTGGAGCGGCGAGCGCGGGGCGCGGCCGCGGGGGCTGCGGCCGGCGCGCGGTGCGGCTGCCCGGTGCGCACAGCCCCGGCGGCCGTGGAGCCGTGTGCTAGCCCTGTAAGTCGGTAGAGAAAACCATCTGAGGTAAAACTAAAGCTTTCTTTTGTCGTATAATTCCTATTGCAGGATCAGTTGTATACTTCATATTAACAGTTTGAAAGGAAATTGTCTTTTACGGTAGCTGACATTGATGAACGGATTTGAGGTTCGCAGTTTTAGTTTGTGACGGTGTCGCTACAGTCTGGGGCAGGACAGCATGAGATTCTGGGTTTTCAGAACAAAACGGCATGAAGTCCCACCGGTCTCACAATAACGTCATGGAGAACCATCACTAAGGGGTTCCTCAGCTTTCAAGGTGACTGAGCACGTTTTCAGAAACATAACATTCGTTGTTTTCAACTGCCATTCAGATATCTCAACGGTGCATTGCGAATCATATGGTCATCCCTCTTAAATTTGCCAGTATTTCTAAAAACCTTGGAATCTTACTGGGAATAGAGATAAAATTTTGAAGAAGACAACTAATATGCAGCCTGATCTATGACTCATGTGAGCCAAAGTAAACCTCTGTTTGAACTACGTTTGAGTTCAGATTTACCGAATCCGTTGGAAATTTTTCAGTTATTGTGGAAAGGGCTCCAGTTCCTGCTCCACCTGTTCGTGTGGAATAAAAAATTACTGTTTTTAACTAGCGCATTTTAATTTGGAATGTAGATAATCTGTTAAAAAATCCGTTAGGGGAAAAAAAAGTCTACCTAGACCAAGGGGGGCCTGAATGTATGAATCAAGGGACAGCCCATAGAAACACTACCCTTTTGTGCAAAAAGTTGCAGACTTCATGTGTGCAGTGCCGTATAAATTGATCTACAGGTGTGCCTCAGGAGCAGTCTTTGTAATTGACTCTAATCACTGTTCAGCCCAGCCATAATTTTGCTCTTCCGTGCGCATCGGGAGCATGCTGAATGTCTGTGACTGCAGCTTTCCTGTGTGAGATAGCATATATTGTTCATTTTCCTTGCTTACGTTGCACCCCAGTCTCTGTTGCTTCGTGTATCTCCAAGTCCTCCTCTCAGGCTAATGGCTTCAGTTCTAATGTTAACCCTGTCTTTTGAAGCCTGTATTTTTCTTTGGCTAACTGTGAATTACCTGCATTTTTCTGTAAGAGAGTGTTTCTTCAGCTGAAACTCCTTTTTTCCCCCTCAGGGATACTTGCATATTTCTGCTTTCATATCAGCTGGCATGAAAGGCATTGTAGTTACCATTTTTGATGACCACTGTTTGAAAGAAAAGAAAGATAATTAACAGCTTTCTAGCTCTCACTGCACTGTTTTTGCAGCTAACGATTTGCAGTTGCTTCTCGCTTTTCTGTCCAGGACCAGCTCTGCTTCTTTTTGATCAATGTTACTTCTTTATCATTTTGTGAGCTTTTTGAACATTGGTGAGTTTCACTCTGACAAACTCTGCTCTGATCTAAACTATAGCAGAGCTATATGGAGGAGACACAGCTGTGCCATCTGATGTCATGCTCTTTATCTCCTTCATCTCTTCTGTCTGGCTCCCGGTATCTTTTCTCCCAGGAAAGACTAGTGTTGACACAAAGATGGAGCATACGACTAAGGATATTTTATGTCTGACATTTTAGATAGCTAGATGCTTAACACACCTCTCATTTGCTTTCACAATCTTTATGCATTTCTACAACAAATCAATTCAGAATTACTGTCTGCAGCTCTGGGAACTATTAAAAAAGTAATGTACAGAGAACACGTGTTTTTTTCCAGCAAGATCTTAACAGGAAGTGGGTGAAATGAAGCACCACTGGCTTGTGTGTACTGTGCCTCCTCGACCCGGTGCCACAGCACCAGGCTGCTAGCAGTGGTAGCTGCTCTAGTTCCCACAGCAGCCAGTTTGTTTGCCTTCTGCACAGTTTGAGCCACCTCCCGCAATATTTAGTCACACATTTAAAAAGAAACTGTGCTGCTGCTGAGAAGATTGAGGCTGAAAGGCCCTTCCTAGGGAAGGGGAACTGAGGACGTGGCACTTTGCCAGGCTTTGAACTTCGGCAGTTCAGTTGAGGAGCAAGATCAGTCGAGAGGCATGTGAGGGAGAAAGAAGTTGAATTAAGGGTAGCCATGCTGAATGGAGTGTGTGCAGAGCTCTGTGTTGCTGAGGAGTAGCTGTGTGCATTTGGGTTCAGGAGCTGTCTCAGGAACACTGTATGAGTATACTGCAAGAACAGAAAAATTTATAATCAAACTACTTTGCATAAATTCGGGGCATTGGTTTCACCCTCCATTAAACAAGTGTCCCCAGTATGCTTTGTTCTTTGTTCTACTTTAGTCCTTTCTGGACTATCCATTTCCTCATTTGCCTGCTGAATTTTCTCCTTCAGATTTTCAGGTCCTGTTTTGGTTTGGGATTTGTTTTTCGTTTCGTTTTTTGGTTTTGCTTTGTCGTGTTGTGTTGTGTGATTGTGGGTTTGGGTTAGGTTGGGGTTTTTTTGGTTGTGTTTTTTGGGTTTTTTTTCCCCTAGACATCATCAGAAAAAATCACCTATTCAGGCATTGGAACAGGCTGCCCTGGAAAGTGGTGGAATTCCCATCCCTGGATGTGTTCAAAAGGCATGTGGATTTGGCACTTGGGGATATGGTTTAGTCTGCTGGTGAACACAGCCATGCTGCATTAACAGCTTGACTGAATGATCTTAGAGGTCTTTCCCAACCTTAATAATACTATGATTAAATTTCTTTTTACAATCTAGATTTTTATCCATCTCTCCAGCCATATTCTTGAAAAGTGTTTACTTCTCCAACCTCTGTGAGGCTATTTATCTTTTATATTTGTTAACTTTTTCTCTTGTTTTCTGTGATTGCTTGTTTGGTAATTCCATCCTCCTCCACAGACCTCCTTTCCCTTCTCCTTCCTATTGCATAGTCCATCTTTTCTTGTCAGTTCCTCTTCTCTCCTCCTAAATTCTTCTCACAAATTCTTCTGTTACTTCATTCTGCTCCAAACCCATCAGCACATTCTTCCCTACACATCAGCAAAGACTTGGGGAACTTTGAGCAAGAAATCTATTCTTTTGATATCAGTGTCATTTTGCAGGTAAAAAGAACAAAATATTTCTCATCCTCATAGACCAGTCTTCTCCCCTTCTTGCTTCGGCAGCCAAATATAATGCTATTTCTGTTTTCAGGTTCCACATTCCAAGAACTGACCCGCATTATATCCAGAAACTTTCCAAACAGCAATGGCCAAACTGTTGCAAGATTCATCTAAACTTCATCCCTCAGAATGGCACACTGCAAACAGGATGCAGCATGCCACTACAGAGTCTCAGAAATCCAGGTCAGAATGCATGACAGCTGAGAGCTGGAGGCTGGTGGATGAAATAGAAAAGACAACTCAAAAAACCCAAAGTGATGTCAACAAGAAATTAGGTAATCCCATGTCTTCTGCAAGGGTCAAGATGTGTTATTTGAGCTATATGTTCAAGACGGACTTAGTAAATTAGTTGATAATGAATAGGAGCATATGTCAATGCCATGCTTGTTGATGTCATGGAAAAATCAAAAATATTTTATAAAATATTTTGAGGAAGACTGTTTTTATAACGAAAAGCTATTTTAACCAAACCTCTTGACACAGGTTGCAAAACTGTTTCCACACAGCCTGCAGCACTAGAGGTGCTCCACTATAGAATAAGTCTATTTTTAGCCATACCAAAGATCTGAGCTACAGTCCTCTTGCTCACAAAATGGGCCCATATTAATACATGTTTCTTATTTTGATTCTACAGAACAGAGACAGGAAGAAATAAAATTCTGGAAGCAAGAATTAAATAACAAGCTAGAACAAATTGTTCATGAGACAGAGGTACTGTTGACTTTCAAGACTAGGCTGGAGAGAGCTTTGGAGGGCTGCAGAGAGCCACTTGTTATTGCCCAAAAGTGTCTCCTGTACAGGTGAGCATTCAAGGAGAGAAAAAAAATCTAGGCAATGAACCTTTAACAAATAAGAAAAAATACTGCAAACTAAAGGCCTGTCTCTCTTTGCAGTGGAGTCACAGTCTGATGTTGTTGTTAAAACACTGGGGACAGCTGAACTTCATCATCTTCTGTTAGATGCAGGCATTTGAACAATGTGGCTGATGGTTTTTCCTTTTTTCATTTAGGCAGAGGAGAGTTGGGGTTGACTTGGTGCATGATGAGGTGGAACAGGAACTGGTGAAGGAAGCTGAAGTCCTCCAGGGGATTATTGCTTTACTTGGACGTACATTGAAACAAACAAATGAGCAAATCAGGTGCAGAAGCAAAGAGCATGATAGAACATTAATTAGATGAAAAGTAAGACAGCCATAATACTGGGAAGTTGTTGGGTCAGGCTAAGCACAGGTCCATAGTTACCTTCAATGCTAAACAGTTGCAGGAGGTCAGTCCTAATTCATACTACTCAATTAGTAATGGGGAGAGGTTCTGCATGTAGAATAAAAAGTACTAATGATAGCATTGGGTCAGAATGTTTCTAAAATCACAGTAGCATAGTAGGCCTGAGCAGCATGTTCTAGATGTAATCATTAGTAAACATAATTATTTGGGAGGGGGTGGTAGAAATGGGAGCTGAAACTTATGCTTGAATAGAAACAAAGGAGCTGAAACTTATGGTTGAATGGAAACAAAGGGGGATTGAAACTTGTGCTTGGATAGAAACAATAATACAGTAGAATAATATCGAGTTAGTGATTAACAAATGATCATATGGGAGTTATGTAAGTAAAAGGTATAAATATGTTTCGATTTTGGAATCATGTCGAACTCCTGATTTGGGTCTCTACCGCAGGGGTTCCAGCGTGCTTCAATAAAGCACCTTCATATAATCATTCTGTGATTATGTGTATCCACGCTAACACTTGCACTTGATCTTTGATCTTCTCACGACCCAGTCCTGTGCCTTTAATTTCAATGAGAATTGTACCAATAATTCATAGAAAGGCAGCTTCATACTGTAGATTTTGTGACTTGACAACTAAGAGTTCATATTTGAAGATTTCTGTAACAGCATTTGAATTACCTAATGCATGTATGCATGCATGTTAAGGACACCTGTGAGTGCCTACGTTTTGTCTTAGAGTTTGGTTGTTTCTTCTCCTAGACGAAACCGTTCAGCAAAATACAACCTGGATATGGATCTGAAGGACAAATTCACAGCTTTGACAATTGATGATTACTGTGCTAGCTTAACAAATGACAGTCCTCACATCGTATATGCTGATGATGCAATGAAACTAGAAGGAAAGTAAGTGATTCTTTAGTCCAACAAACATATAATTATGCAGATAGTATGGTCTGTCCCAGTAATAGCAAGATTAGTTTTGTGTAAAACAGGCTTTATCTTTTTGCCATCTAATTGTTTCTTATACTTCTGTCCATCACTTTTGTATCTGTGTGATGTCTGTGAAATAGGCCACAATAATTATGGTCCCAGTGGACTGCAATCTTCTAGAAGTTTTTGAAGCTGACAGTTAGCTAAGGATAGGTGAACTGTATGAGAGAATAAGTGACTGCGTCGTGTAAATAGCTACTTGCTATTAATAGTAACAGCTTTGTTAATGAAAGATATTCTAAGAAATACTGGTTATTATGTGTGTTTCCCCCCACAATAACTTAATCCTGTGCCAGGGGAAAATAAAGTTATAGCAAAGTTGCTCTATGACTCTAGCAAATTTGTTTTCATCTGACTCTTGTTACAAAATTATTGTGACAGAGTCTTTATTTTGTATCTGTAGAATTCCTAGAGCAAGTGGCTCTTACTGGGACATGCAATTAAAAGTACTGATTTGTTCTTGATTTTGTGGCATAATTACAGCTTTAAGAAGACACAAAGGGCCTGTTGCTGTCTGTTGGTGACCTTTTATTTTGAATCTCTTTCAGTTTTGTTAGCCCTGAGGACTGGATAGATTTCTCAAACATAAATGTTGAAAAGGCTGACAAGGAGCGAAACAATTCTTTGGCACTGAAGGCACTTATTGATGGCATCCTCTCACAGACAGCGAATGACCTGCGCAAGCAATGTGAGATGGTGAATATTACTTTTAGAAATAGGGTGAAGGAAGTCAAAGATGCCAAGCACAAGCTAGAGACACTTCTTGCAATGGTAAGTCATAGGGGACAGTCAGTGAAAAAATAGAAACATTGGGCTTCTGTTATCTACCAGTTTTCCCAATCCAGTGGGTTGCACTTATCTGCCACATTTATCTTTTTGTTCCCTTCTCCCTCCTCTGTAAAAGTCATCTTAGATTTTTTTCCTCACCTCTGTGTGCACCACCACAGAGATGAATTTCTGCAGTCGCTCTTTCAGTCTAAATGTTGCTGTAGCCAACAGTAAAGTCAGGATCCTCCTTGTGATTTTTAGTTGCATGAGGCTCCTATAGATTTTTCAGGATTGTGATATAAGAGCCTGATAATGGATAAAAGCAGTGTCAATGTGCTCAAAATCTGACAGGTGAAAACTGAGTAATAATATTAAAAATTAATTGCTGAGCATAAATTTCTGGGTTCACCCAGAACAGTGTCATCTCCTTTCCAATGAAGGAACCATACTCCTGGCTAAGCTTTGCAAAATATCATTTGACAAAATAACAACATAGTGACTGTTACTGTGATTGTTACAACTATTAAAGATGATGATGATTTCACACATTGTGAGAGGCAGTGTGCAGAATTTCGTTGTCTGATTTCTTAAGGTGATGGATGAGATTGCCTCGCAGGAGAAGAACATTGCAGCCTTAAAGAAAGCAATCGCTGATAAAGAAGGACCAGTAAAAGTGGCTCAAACCCGCTTGGAAGTGAGAAACCATCGCCCCAATGTGGAACTGTGCTATGACACAGTGCACTCCAGCCTGATGAGTGAAGTTCAAGAGATTACCAAAAATATTCAAAGGCAAGTGGAAATGATGCAAGAGGAAAATCTGTGGTATAGATTACTGTGTCAGAGTAACAGTGAGTTCCAGCTATTCTCCCTGAAAAGTTGGGAATTGCTTTCCTGCTTTAAGGGAAGCTGCATGGATATTGTCTCTATGAATCCCTTTCCATCTTTCTTTTTCTTGGTCAGAATTCCTAACCCATATGAGAAAAAAAACCCCATCCATGTGTTTTCAACTAACACCTGCCTCTATTTTCCCTATTAGATTAAAGGATGCATTGGCACAGGCTGAGGCAGAGCTGAAAGCCCTGAGCCGCCGACAGCTTTCCTTGGAGGAAGAGATCAAGGTCAAGGAGAATTCACTGTACATTGATGAAGTGCTGTGCATGCAAATGAGAGAGTCCGTTTGCATAAACAATTACTGAAGTTATCACACTGGGACATTGTGCTCCAAAGAACGAACTCCTGCTGAAATTTTATTGACAAACTTCCAAATTTACTGGCTTGGCTCAATGATGTCTAGTTGTGCAAGGTAATTAAAACAGACTTAGTACTTATAGCTGTTTGTTTCATAGCTATCTATGCTCTAAAATGATTGATGAAATCTTCCACTTGGCAATAAAATTCCAGAATAATGAGAAATGCCCCTTCTTCCATGTTTCTCTCATGTGTAACCAATGATGTATTTTGACATTGAAAGGTGTCAAAAGGCAACTCTGTGGAAGCTTGAGCAGGAGCGTCCTCATAAATCACCTGTTGAAAAGCTGGGGAAGTGGGAGGGATGTTTCTCAGGACTAGCCATGCTGTGTTTTGTTTTTATCTTCCTCACCCCATCTCTCAGTTTCCCTATTCATAAAATGGAAGCAATGAGATGGGCTTCAATGGTAATGTGTTTGAAGCTCTACACTGAGAAGTGCTGAAAAAAGAGGAGGGTCTTATTTTTATCAGAGATGCCTGTAAGGGTGGAAAAGGGATCACTGCTTCCTTTGGTTCTGGCAAAGGAAAAAAAGCAGGGGCAAGAATAAATGATGCTGGAGACAAAGGAGTCTAGTTCCCAAGACCAACATTTTAATGCATGGAGTTTAAAATTGTCCCTTGCCTCTCTCTTGCTGGAATGATAACTCCCTTACAGAGGCATTGCTGTCAAGATTCAAATCCCTTACTAAAGCCCACCAAAGGATCCATTAATGCAGATGTCACTGGGTGTTCTTCTCTCCCTGGAGTTTACACCATTGGGTAGGTGATGACAAAATAATTAAGTTCTGAGTCAATCAGATACTTGAATTTCCTGTAAATATCAGCCAACAGTTGCTCCTCCTCAGTGCTGTCATCTTGGGCTGTATAAATCCTGACCTGTATGCACAAACAGCAGTAATGTTTCTCAGATACAGGGAGCTCAGCCCATTACGGCTCATGGCAACAAGAAGCGTATGTGACTAATAAGGAATTTAGAGAAGCAAAATTCCTTGAATTTGAATAGAATCTTGAGGCTTTACTCTCTTCCCACTCCCAACTGACTGAAAACATCTCCTGCCAAAGAATTTTTGGGAGGTGTAGGAAGGAATGGGTTAAACAGTGGAAGACTAGCAAGGAGGATTGTAAATTATTCGGGTGATCTTGCAGATGGGAATAGCCCTTGATAACCCAATATGAACACCGGCCAGTGACCGTCTGGCATGGACCAAGGTTAACTTTGCCTGCACCTCCACTTGTGTGCGTCTGCCTGGGGATTGCTTTGGGAATCCCTTGGTGAGCAAAGGGAGGGAAGTAAATTTACCCTTTTTCTTTTAGCCGTGGTTCTGTGGTTATCCTGGCTGTCTGACTGAGCTGACTCAGACAGGAAGAGCAAGGCTCTTTCTACCCCCAGAACTGATGCATCCCTGGGATTTGCCCACGTCTGTGAGGACCTACTAAATTCAGACTGCAGCACACGAGGTAGCATGTCAGAATGGTTTGCACCAGCTACAGTTGTGGCCTAGCCCCAGTTCAACACAGGATCTCTAAAGGGCATAATGCATTTATATCTTTTTGCAGTTTAGTGGGACTCAGTCCACCTTCCTTGGTTTAAGCATAGACATAAGTACTGAGCCTGAGAGTTGACTGAGAAACCCTAGGAGTGGGAGAGGGCTTGAACTAGAGGTGACAGAGGGAATGCCAGTCTAGGAAGGGCTTCTGGAGTTTTTGGAACTTCATAATAAATTTCTATAGTACCTGTATGTAGCTAAGTGGGTTGGAAAGCCCCATTTCTGTGAGTGGTTCCCAAGCTCTTTAGTGCTGAGGCATAACACAGGGAAGATAGTTTCTATAAGTGACCTTTGCTTGGGCATGGGAACCTTTGGGTTTTGCAGCAAGAACGGGAATGGGAGTTTTGAAGCACAAAGTCTTACCTTTATGGTAGTCAAAATGCATTTCCTTTCTGCACGGTTTTGTAGCAGCCTCTCCATAAAGCTGACACTTAGAAATGCCCAGACTTTCAGAAATAACAACCTCTTGCATGATAAGATAAGCTGTAGCAACTCATCGTCCAGCAACTCATGGTCATTGTTCAATTCAAGTGTTAATTTCTTGAAAAAGAATGAACACTGTTAGTACTACTGAGCAGATGTTGAGTGCAGTAACTAGAATTCAACAAATAGTTTTCCAAGTTAACCAACAAAAGTGAGTGTCAGCAGATCAGTCTTCTACCTTGACATTAGCTGAGAATCTGTTTTGCATTATGACAACAGTGTACGTGTTACAGTAAGTCACCCTCCTGTTAAGATGGGGTGAGCCCTTGTGCATTCATTAGAAAACGCTGCACCCACAGTCATGCCACGATTTTATTTGACATACCAAAAATTATCCCAGAGACGAGTAGAGTCAATGATAGTTTCTAGAAAGCTTCACAGATCTCTGGTGTTTATTGCAATGGGACAGGACTTACAGAAAACTGTCAGCAACCATCAGGTGTAAGGCCACATGCTTGCCCCTGGCATGCAAAGACTTGATGCTCACTTACATGGGTCAGCTGTTGCAAACCTTTGGTGACACACCCTTGTGATACCGAAGTGCTTTGACATGGACACTAGTAATTTAGATGTGCTGTAGGACATTTGTGCATTGCCAATCAGAGCAGCCTGATAGCGTTATGGTGGGTTATAACCGGACAAGGATAATTTCATGAATTTTGAACTATGGGTGAAACACTGAAATGACTCACTTATGAAAACTGCCCTCTGAACGTAAAACTGAAGTAGTCAGGAACTTCTATTGCTGACTGCTGTAATGCAGAAGGCCTACATGATTACTTTGTTTAGCTGCGTGATACTGCACTAAGATATCCCTATTGTTTCCCTTACCTGCAGGCCATGCCCGTAAGCTGGGAGAAGGTTGGTGAGGGTAGGTCTCATTGTCCAGTCTGGGTCACTAAAGTAACAGCTCCGTAGGCTGATGCTCCTAACCGGGATCTCCACTAGCAGGATCCTAGCCAGGTGATCGTGCTTCATGACTCTTTCAAAGAAGAAGTTCACGTTCAGTTTTGGGGCTCTCTTGACCAAGTTTGCCCATGACATTCCTGAGACCACTTGCCCATGAGGGTCATGGATATGACACTTGATATTCAAGGTGCACAGGGAATGAGAATTGTGCTCCCGCAGGATGTCCAGCAGTTCATCGGAGATGCAGTTATAATTGAAAGTCAAGATGGTCAGGCTGTGGAACTTAGACATAGTTTGGTGGAACAAGGCACTGCTGTAGACAGAAAGATGGAGACTGAAGAAATCCTCAATATTGATTTCAGATATAAAGCTTCTATTTTTCAAGCTGCTCAAAGAATTCAGAAGCTCACAGCCTTCTTCCAGAGTTATTCTTGCTCCTTTTAAGTTAAGATAATCAAGCTTATTGCTCATTCTTTTCAGGAAGGCAGCTAAGTTCTTGATAAACTGAGCCCTAACCACATTTTTCCAGATCAAGCAGTCTAATTCTAGGTACTTGATGCTCAGGGATACTAGGTGACTATTACACTTACCCAGGTGTGAAAGAAGACCTCTCATAATCACTTGAAATTTTTTGATAAAGGGAGTGTTGTAAGGATTTGATAACTTGATCTCAAGGTGCTTCAAATACTTGCCAAATTTCTTGGTATACCACAGTGCACTTTGAAACTCCAGTGTGCGTGCCCTTGATGGTTGGCCGTAGAATGTGATGGTTCTGCATCTCCAGAGAGATCCAGAGTACATGGCACAACTCCATTTTTTACACACCAAGGCAGCCCGAGATCTGTCCCTGTCATCTAACCAATGGAAGACATGCCTCAGACAGACATCAGGTAGATAGGCCCAGGAGCTTTGCTCGGGTTCACTGTCATCTTCCATTGAGAGGACTTCTCTTCTGGGTCTTGAGTCAAACCTAAATGCAGAAAGCTGTGGGTAGATTTCTTGCCAATCCCAACATAATAGACTTCTAAACAAATGGATGAAAGTTTGCTTCTTCACAATCAAAACCAGCAACCCTTTCTTTGCCTCTGTACTCTAGCTGTCAGAGTCAAACAAGCTCTTGAGTCTAAACTATAGTCTTACCTAAATCAAAAGAAAAAAAAAGTGAAGAACAATCACAGTACAAGCACAGGACACATCTTTTAATTTTTGGCCTTCACCTTCAGTCTAGCTAAAGAGTGAAATAGTATCCACTGCTGCTACAGCAGCCACATCCTCTAAGAAACCTTTGATTAGGATCAGCTGTGATTAATTGATCATGGTTTGTGGTCTGATGCCTAGTGTTTAAAAGTACTCAGTTCTTTGACCTGTATATATTTGAACGGGACCATCAGTGCACAATTAGCACTAATAACTTTTCATAACCTTCTGGGCTACCATTCCATGACAATTAGTACCCTGCCTTAAATGAAGATAAAATCCCTGTTGAGTATAATAAGCTGTTTTATCACTTGGTTCAAGAAGGATTTTCAGACATTGTGCTCTAATGGACAGGGAGCAGTCTGGCAAGTCAGAAGACCAGTTGGGTATTTGCAAGTTCACCTAAGCAAACAAACCATGAAGTTACTAGTTCCACCGTCAAGGCTGGACTGTGTGAATGTTCAGCTCCATGCACTGTTTTCCAGCTCATAGAGTTTCCCTCTTGAGTTGAAGAGGTGTTTTCTCTACTTTTAACCCCTTCCTGGAGTTCAGTCATTGCCATGGAAGAAAGAGGTGACATTTGGGATGCCATGATGACTGGATTTATGTAAGGGCAAACAGTGAAAAAAATCAGCCAAAGACATTTGGGCTAAGGTGAAGACAATGAAAAGAAAAACCAGACTTGCTGGGTAGTACCCTCAGGAAATGATAAATACAGACCACAAACTACCAGCGAGGTGCAGGCTGTATGTCTTGTCTTGTTTACTTTTTACTAAACAGATAAATGGACAAGGGGTCAGAGCAATAAATACTCAAGAAGGGAAGTGTTGCATCCTCTGCATTTTCAGCTACGAAATACAAACTACATCCCACTGGCTTGTTATGTGCTAGTTTTCACGGAGCCTTCTAGAGATCCATGTACTAACTGGCTCTGCAAACAGACAAAGGGCCATAGAAAGCTAGTGTTTTGTTAGTACATTTGCAGAGGCTAAAATACAGTATGTATTTACTTCCCTTCTCTGTAATACATTTGTCTTAATCATGTCCACTTGAAAAATCATTCCTTAGCTCTTGGGGGTAAAACTGGAAAAACATCAAGTGATACTTCCTTATGGTCTGCCCCAGAAATCAAGGCTTCTTGGCTGACGGGACTACAAGGAGATCCAACTCAGAAGTACATGATGCCAATCTCCAAATAATCTACCTTTTCTCCTTTGCACATGATATTCAGCTGAGAAAAAAGGTTGAAATGGATGGAAACAAGAAACGAACCATAAGAAGAAGAGGAAAACATGCAGGTCCCTGTGAGTCCCTGTGAGTACAACTAAAAAGGCTCAGATATTTCTATTTTAATTTTATAAACAGGCATGAAAGAACAGGCTGACAGCCCAGTTCAGCTTTGGTCTGCTGTTTGAGTTTTGGTCTACAGTTCTTATGTCACACAGAATCTCTGCCTGTACACATGCTATTTTCAACTAGCACTGTTTCTGTTCTTAGGGATTCCTCTGCCCACTCTTGCCATTCAAAGTGCCAATCCACATCCCCAGCTAGCAAGACAATCCTTAGAAACTGAGCATGTGGTCTGATTACCACCTGATTCTCTCTCTCCTGTATTTAGTATCCCCAAGAAGTGCTCTTTGTTTTGCAGAACAATCAGTCATTTAGGAGGTCTCTAGATCCACGTCCAAAAATCCAAGCCAAGTCTTAAAATACGGTGGCTCAAACTCCAGCTTGCTAGTGAGAAGAACCTGAAACTTTTGCTATAGAGATTGAGGGTGGGGAGGACACGGGAGAAGAGGTCTAACACCTCAGCTACCTGGAAGCCCTGAAGTCAATGGACAGAGGAAAGCAGAACAGCATATAGGGCTGTTAATAAATGATGTTTATTATAATAATTATTATTAGTGTGTGAATACAGAGGGGTTCAAACACTATCATGCGGAACTTTTTTAAAACCAGAGTTCTTAGGAATTTGTACAAAGTATGTTTATAAGCCAGTGGTGAGATTCAAGAGGTATCCTGCAGTGTTACTGGGTTAGGTTCCTCATCACTGTAAGCCAAGTCTTAGCTAAGGAGGTGTCTTTAGCTGTCAGCTCTGAGTTTAACTTGGTGGGGGGAAAACAAATATTTGGAAAAAAATAGATGCTGCTACAGCACTTTCTAGAGCGATTTCTTTCAGGTAGAAGACATTTAAAGATAAATGAATGCTTTGCATGTCTTGTTTGCCTCTCAGATGAGAAATAAACCAAATCACAACAAAATCCCCCACCGCTGAACAAATACATCCTGTGCCCTTAACCCCCTTTGCTGCCCGATTTGCTTCAGAGGGCATCCCGGATGGTTTACGGTCCCACACGGACAGTTACGCCAGCTGTCTCCTCCAGCAAGAGCTGCAGAAGTCCGTGGAGTAAAAGCAAACAAACAAAAACCTTCTAATATTTTGACCGATAATTACCAGAAGTAACAGGAGCTGTGGCTTGGATACCCAAGCGGGCAACCCAGCCTGAGTCCTTTTACTACTCCAGCTGACGCGGATCTCTGGGCCGAGGTCCGCAAAGGCGCCAGAGCCGCGGGCGGGGGCGCAGCGCAGCCCCTGCGGTTGTGCCGCTGGCCCGGNATCACTGTAACCGTAGGACGGCAGCGGCTCTCTCCGGGCATTTCACCTGAATTCATATTTGCTAGCGAGTGAAAATCACGAATTGAAAGTAAATATGTACACTTGTTTAAATTGTCGTATGTTATATAGCTAACTAGCATTTTAGCACTTCTCACCAAAGTCTTCTGCCAGTAACGATACTGTCTGTTTCAGGACTTATGTATCCACAATCATGACTGTGACTGAAGCAGGAGCCTTCAGCTAGCAAGTACGGCAGGCAACAATAGCAGCTGTGTAAACTTGTCTCACAGTGGAAGGTTATTTTGAATAAAGAAGGCAAAAATTTGGGATATCAGATCTTGATCTGAGACACAAACAAAAAAATTGCACTCATAGAGCATTCCATCTCTCAAGCTAGAGTCTTGCAGTGGAATCACATTACAATTTTGTTTGTGGACTTGCACAAACCTAAATAGCTGTAGAAATCAATCCTATTCTCTTTCAAGCAAAAGTCTGCTCAGCTCTGGTTTTCTTGTTTTGGGCAAGTGTAACCAAATATATCGTGTAACAGTTTCCATTTCTCTTTTTTTACACTGCTTTGTACCTTGTTCTGTCTAAGATTTGCTCTCATTTTGATTGTTTTAGAAATAAGGTTGACCAAGAACTGGAACAAGATGGCATCTGTGCTCCAAAATGTCAAAGCAACGGTGGCCTGGCGGAAACACCAGCTCCTACCTGACCTCAGTGAGAATGAGAGCCCTGTGCCTGACAAATTCAAGAGAAGGGCCTCCCTGAGTTCTCTCAATACCATTCGCATGTCTCTAAGGAAACGGGTACCATTAAAGCGGGTAGAGCTGAATTGTCATAAAACCCCAACTAGGAAAAGTCTGGAACCAAGACAGAGGTGCCATACTCTTCAGACTATTAAAAGAACAGCAAAATATGCTTTTGGAACAGTTTCCCAGGTACTTTGCCTTTGCAGTGGAAGGTAGATGGAGTTTAGTTTTTGCTTCAGCTCCAGTACTAAGATTTCTGAATTCTGTACTGAGTGCTGTATTCGAGAGAGTCCATTCCCATGCACTTGCACAACTTACTAGTTGTCTCATAGACACTAACTTTTAAAATCTTTAATGTCTTTTCCTAAAGTAGAGACAGGCAAATTATAGATCTGGCAGAACATGGAGGAAGGTGAAAACATTTTATTTTATTTTATTTTATTATGTAATAAAAGCTTTTCCCCTACTATATTTAATCATGTATGGTAGAGCAGCCTTCATACGGAGGAAGCTGGGTAGAGATTGCCATTGCTTGCAAAGAATTTTTACTGAGAAATGTGCAGCATTTTTTTTTCTATTTATTCTCCTGTACCCATACTATTTACTAGCATGTCCTTTATTATTGTTAATCTGAATTTAGACTGATGAAACCTGCTACAAGATAGCAGGTTAGCAGATTCAAGCTTGCACTTCCCTTTCTTGGAGACCTCAGATTTTTAAATGCATGAATTCTATGCTAGGGAGCCTGACTTTTTCCAGCAAAAGAGCACCAGAAGCTTTGTTCCTGCTCTGAAGTCCTTGATGGGTGCCAAGGGTTAGGGAAGCAAGTGACTCCTACGATGCAAATGAGTACAGAGGCTGAGATGCATTCATGTTAGTTGAAACCTGATATGACAATGGAAGCTAGGAGTTCAGCCCTAATGTTCCTAGTCTTCCTGGTTCCAAACTCGAGACTAATTGAGTTCATTTAGCCTAATATGTCTAATGCTTCTTTCAGAAAATTCAGAAGTCTCGCCAAAGCCCAGTAGGCTCAATGGTGACCTTTCCAGCTGAATCTATCAGCAGAAGCTGTGCAACCAGTTCTACCAAAAAAAGAAGTACTACACCTCAAACACCTTGCTATAAGAGTGTTATGTCACCAGCCAGTTCAAAAGGCACTCCTAAGTCCAGCAAAAGGGCCTTGCTTGGGCCAACAAGGGTGTCAGAACATAGAGAATGGAGGGATTTCTCATCCTGGCTTGGTAAAAATGCTGTCTCTCTCCGGAGATCAAGAAGAGCAGCAGCACTGAAGAGCCCTTATTCATCACCTGCTCCTTCCAGCAGAAAGATGTAAGTCACATTCTTTTGTAAACCTTATTATTTTCTTTTTTCTTTCTTTTTCTTAAATTACCCTGATTAGAGTATCTGGTAAAGTAAAAGGCAAGGTATGAAGTTTACTGTCCTGTTCCCCTGAAGGTGTGTGCTGCTTGAATAGTTAAGAAAGGAGTTCCAGCTCCCTGTATAGACAGGGACTGAGCTCTGCATAAAGCTGAAACATAAAAAGTAATTTTTTGCTGGAGACATACCTGAGTTCTTTGCTGGTGCCTTTTGGGTAAAGGAAAATACTCTGTATGTATCTCACTCCTTCTTAATTTTAACTTTTCCAAAGCTGCTATTTGTATTGCAAAGATACCAGGAATAGCTCTGCTTATGCTGAGCTCTTCATAGAACGTAGAGAGATTCCTGCCTCAAATCAAAAAACCACAAATTAGGTCAAGGGTTGTGAGCTAGGGAAATATGTAATAATGTGCACATAGGTTTTTCTTTTGGTCAAAGTCACAAGAAAGGTTAAAGCTAGAAGCTGAGTCCAAGCCTCACGAATCTGAATCCTGTGTCTGAATTGGAAGATAGCAGCCTGGGGGATGAATGGAGATGTGAAGCAGTTGGCCAATGGAATTAAGAGCATGATAGCCACCGCCCTAAACTTCTCTGGGTAAAGTCTAGCGGTAACAAGAGTGGTACTGCAGGGATGGAGGCTTGAGTGGTGTCGCCTAGCCAGCCTGTCCTGTTTGATCTTTAGCAATGACCATTCTGTTTGCAGAGAGTTTGACTGCGAGTTGGAACTGGTCTCCTCAGGGATTTGCCAATTGAAGCGTATCTCCCAAGCATTTGATGATGCCATTGTGAAAGAGGAGAGGTAAATACTGCTAAGTATCCCTCAACTTTTGGCACAGGTTACCTGCCACCTGAACATAGCCAATTGCCGGCTAAGTAGCCCCTGTAACTCAGGATGAGGAACAATTGCAGAACTTTTTCAGGTGTAATGTAGTATATCTGTTTTCTTCAAGATACGTGGGAAGATTAAATCTGCAGTTGGATTTGTAGCTTCTAAAACCTGTCAAATGCTGTCTTCAGTTTCCTTGTTGTGGAAGTCAGCTTTTTTAGCAGCAAGAGCCTACCTTTGACCTTGTGTGAGACCAGGACCTCACTGACTCTTGTCTAAAAGAGGTGCCAGTCC
This sequence comes from Drymodes brunneopygia, assembly GCA_013400955.1. Lineage (NCBI taxonomy): Eukaryota > Metazoa > Chordata > Aves > Passeriformes > Petroicidae > Drymodes > Drymodes brunneopygia. Next base: position 70,548 of record VZTZ01051294.1, on the reverse strand, counting down.
AGGCTGGGGGAGGAGATGGGAAAATTCCAGTGTACTGACACAGTTACTGATGTCTGCACATCTATAGAAAAATCCTTTTATTAGGTAGCATTATGTCAACAAACAGTCCATGGTACCCAGATGAAGAAGCCTCTTATAAAACACCTTGGTTAATCCACAAGGTAGTAGGCTGCTGTATTTGTGAAGGTTATGTCATTCTGAATTAGACATATTAAGAAAGTAAAAATTAAAGGTCAGGAATCTTGTCACAGGGTGATTCCCTGTTCTTCCTCTCTTACAACACTTGATGTCAAGCATTCAATAACTAAATGTCAAGCACCTCCAATTCTCTAGAGAGTTTAGCATCAAGTACTTTACCTACAAAGAGGTAAGGACTTAACATCCTGGATAATTGCAAAAATTTGTTCCCATGAGACCATGTCTAGATAACTATAGGTTAAGGCTTGTATCAAGTTAACTTTATCATATCCACTGAAAGTTTACTAAATCTCACTCCTAATATTCTCCCATCTGCTAGTGATATGACAGTTTCTCTCATTCGTAACTGAAGATAGTAGTAACCAGGTAAAGTAGCTGTTAATTTACCTTGTCTGTGCATGCATGCATCTGTGGGGAGAAAACCTGCTGTTTAGAGAGAGAAAGGCTTATTAACTCATGTTGCTTTAAAGCAGTATTATGCAGAAGTACAGGGTTCTTCCTTCATATTCACTGAGGCTGTCTCTGCTACAGCAGATCATTGTGCAGTTGTAAAACTTCACCTCTCAATTGTGGATTAGTGAGCCCTTGCAGGTTCACAATGAACCTCCTATGCAAACATCAGCTTTTCTCATCCCAGACCAGAAAACTACTGGTATTAATGTTTTTGTTGCTCAAGTTCCGTTCTCACTGGTTACTAATGATCACAAAGCATGAGAGGAACAAATCACCTTGAGCTGTCTGATTTTACAGCCTTTCTTTTCCATCCCTCGAATTTTCATAGCAGTTGAGTCCACGCTATCACAATTAACAGCAGCTCATAACTGTATTGATAGCATTCTTAACCACAGCAATTGTACCCAAATGGACGTGATATTAATATCTTCACCCATTATGTTGAAAGTGTTCTTTTTGTTAAAGGGAAGGGTACATCCTGAATACTATGTCCTATTTTAGCAATGAAGGTAGGTGAAAGACATTTTGCTGTAACTTTTCAAGAAAAATGAGAACAGTTTCAAATGCTTGACTGATACTTTAAGCAGTGATCTGTACTGCTTCCACAATTTGGTCCAGTTCTCCTGTATGTGTAGATGCATACAGCATGCTCTGGAATTACTGTGAAGTGAACTCTCTTGGAGGTGTCTTTAGTCTTGCATGAGACTTTCTGTTCTGGTATCCAGTTGCCATGAGTTTTAGTGTTAGTACTCCTTTTGATTTTTTTCATGATGCAGCAAATGTTTATCTCAAACGATTGTTTCCAATTGCATGTACTGTTCTAATGTTTTGCATTTAAATGAATTAGATTACATCACAAGAAATGCTTCTGTTAAGATGCTGCAATACTTAATTTGTGTACTGCCATTTACATTCACTGAAGATAACAAAATATTTTCTTCCTAGTGTTTAGAACAGTTACACAGTAAAGTGTACAAGACCTCTTCCTTTCTCCCATCTGTTTTCCAGCAATTTGTGTGACAACCAGTTGATTAGCTCTACTGACTTCATGCTGCTAATGGTAGTCCTGTTGTTCTTCTGCAGGCAACAAGTAAAGTTAAACTACTACTACCTAATGGCACAAAACTCCCAGTCTGCACATCAATCCCTGAAACCGCCTCAAGCTATCAGAAGGCAAGCAAAGAAACTCCAACAAGCATTTCGTGCCTAGACAGAGATGGCTATAACTATTTTTTTCATATTTCCAAGTTTATGAGCACATATAAAGGAGAGACCTGTATAGCACCTGAAAGGATGCACTCTATACACTTAAATGAGCTTTTACACTTTTTTTTTCTGATGAAGCAGCTCAGGACTTCCCTTGCTTTCTCTTTTCAAGTAAAGAGAGAATCAAAATGGTACCAACCACAGTGTATTATCTTGTGCTGAGATGAGGGAACCATCTTGAAAGTTACTTTCATGAGGCAGTAAGTACTTAGAAACTGATGTTGAACTGGCCAGTACAAATGGCCAAAGTAAGGGCCACAGACTTATGAAGGGTAATCCTAGATAAGAGTAGTGTTTTAAACTGGTGTCCAGTTCCATGTGAAAAAGACTGATCTATTATTTTGAAAGCTTAACTTATTATTTTGAAAGCATAACTTTTTTGTTTTTTGTTGTTATTAGAAAATTAAAAGTTATTCATCATGTTAGCTGGAAGTTAACACAACAGTAGTGGCTTCTTTGAGTTCTAAGCAAAACTGCCATTCCAAAGCAACAGGCTTCTGTGGAGTCACTCATGCCACAAGAACAGAGCCATATTAGGACTCTTACTTCATGGCCTTAAGGATTAGCCTAACTAATCCTGTGTTAGGTAGTTTGGTTCCAGACAAATCAAAGCAACTATGTAATTTCTTACTGTTGCTTTAGATAGCATCTTGGCAGTTGAGTTGAACATTGCTTTTTTGCTGCATCTGTCTTTTAATTATACACAGAAATTTGTCACTACAATTAATGTAACCTCTTGCAACTGCTGTTATTAGCTAAAACAACAGTGGAAATATTTTAATTATGTATACTTAGCATTTGATACCTGTATTTTGCTTCAAATTACTTTAAAAAAATCTAACATTCATTTGACAAGCCCTTTTGGGTAGGTCATTCAGTGTAACAAAGTTTTATCTTTCAAACTAAAGCGAAGATTTCTCAAGTTTCTAGAATTCAACAGTGGAGCTATTTTCCACGGTAAGCTTTATGCAGGCTTCTCCAATTGAGTTCACTCTAAAATGAACTTTCAAATGAAAGACTGATTTGTGAAACTTTGCTCCAATTGATAATTTTTAAGATGTGCATGTGACTTAGCAGTTCCACTGTTACTAAAATTTTAATGGTATCAGGTATAAATATGAAAAGCATTCAATTATGATTTATGTATAAGTATTGATTTTAAACTTGCTCACAATTTTTTTTCCTTGTTAAACTAAACAGTTTTAAAACATTGAAACAGTTGATGAAATTGGCCTGGAAACATGAAAGCAACCCTTCCAGCCCAAAGACTTCTAGACTTTCAGATGACTGAGAATCTTAGCTTATGTTATTTCTTGATGTAATGTCCGTGTGTGTTTTGTGGGCTGGTTTTTAGGGTTTTTTAACAACTTTTCTATATGGAAGTATAGAAAAGTACAGTATCTTCAAGTTATTCTTTGCATATCCTGAAACTACTTCTATAAAGCTTCCACAAAGATGTCTCATTAGTGAAATACCTTCTTCTTTTTGAAAAGGAAAAGGAGGGTTGTGAAAAGTTGACCTCCAGCCTAAGTACTGTTTCAAAGAGATCAAACAACCTCTATTTATAATGTTTCCACCAGCTACTCGGACATGTACAATGATGATCCAATATTTACCGAATCACTGGTAAGAAAAATCAGTGACACTGTTTGTTTAAAGGCAAGGAAGGTTTTATTTAAGTCGCTATCCTGTTTTAAGATTTTAAAAACCAACTCACATCAAAATCTATAGCAGTTGTAGAAATCTTACTCCTTATTTCATATTAAGAAATTAATTATTGTACATTTCTGAATCTTTACAAGGCAGCCATAAGAAATATAAACATTTGTCACCAGATAGAACCTTCTCACTGACAATATTTAAAAGTATGCACTTAATAAAACTATAGACTGAAAGAACACCTACAATTTCAAGTTTCCTTGTGTGAATTCAGTTGTAAGGGGACCGCCCCTTTTCTCTCCCACAAACAGAAAGACAAGTTATGCATAAGATTTGGGGTTCTGTGAGAGGACTGCCATTCTGGGCTGTACACCAGTCATCCAGGAATAACCCTACCTTTCAAACTTGCTATCAGTAAATCATATTTCAATGTTGCAATCTCTGGTATACCATCTCCCAGCATGTCACACTAAACCTGCCTCTCTCTTTTCCCCCTCCTAAGTTCTATACATCCATACAAATGATAAATGAACTGTCAACTTTATCTTCCTGAACCCCCCAAAATTCCATTCAGTTTCAAAGCTAGCTTATTGAGATAGATAGATACAAGTAGAGGGCAAACTGTAATAATCCCTGTCTGTTAGGCTTGAACTGAAATGACTGAAAGAGCCAAGATGTGACTTCAATTCTAGAGTCCATGGCACAGGATTCTAGCTGTTCCAGGCCTTATTTCTGAAAAACAGATCTTTCTGTCTAGTAAATAGTCTTATTCCATTTTTATGGGGGTTCTGAACTTAGGCTCATCTGTAGGAATGTATAGTTACCTTGAGTGACTAAACATCATGGATGTCTTAATTACCTTGACAAACCCACCATTTCTGCTTAAGCTATTAACACCAGACCATGAGGAATCATTGCTCTTAGAGAAGCTGAGAAGGTAGGCTGGAAAGTTTAGTGTTTATAGGAATTCCACCCTGTACCCGATGAGGATGAAAGTACCACTTTCTCCCCTGCATGCCTGAGATTCAGTGCAGAGATCTTGAGTTTAGATGCCGCATGTCAATCTCTAATCAGAAAAATTATGAAATTGTGGTGCATAATCCTCATCACTCCATTGTCAAGCCAATGAGCTTATCAAAAAGGTATCTGTGCTCCAATCATCTAGTCCTATGATGACGGACTATGCTTTCTGCAGCCTAGATGGCAAGAGGGGAAAAAAAAACCTGGGTAAAATCCTATTTGTTCATTAACAACTGTTGGACCTAAAAATTTTAAAACTTAAAAATACCTACTGGTTTCAGGTTTTATTTGAAATGCTTATAAACAAAGATTTTAGCAAATTTAAAACAGAAAACAATATAAAGAAGGAAAAAACATTTTTCCCTTTCTAAATTTATTCCATGAAGGACATGAGGATACTATAGATCTAAGTATTGAGGATTTGTTAAATACACATTTTAGTAGTATCCTGGCTAAAGAAAGACTGCAATGTATAAACAGGACAACTTGTTCACTAGTCATAGTAAACAAAGGCTATTTTGCAGAATAGTGCGGCTTCTGAAGAAAATGTCATTATCCTACATAGACCAGGGTGTGTAATGTTTTTTCTCTAGTTTACTGATAGTTCCACTTCTACATAATTAGTGAAAGTTTTAGCTGTTTAGAAGTGACTTCCCTAGGTACTAGAGGAAAAGGTGATCTGTATAAATTAAGACTAGTTAGTTTAATGTAAACAAATAAAAATGACAGCTCTCATGAACCCCAATGAATAAGAATTACCAATATTTTGTCGTTTTTACACCTAACAAAATTTTATACTGAATAGATACAAACCATGCCACAAAACTAAACAGGAATACTTTGGTCAAGCAGAAATCTATTCCAAGCGCACTAATGTATGCAAACAAAAACACTATTCAAAATAAGCAGATTTGGATTAACATCACTATTCAATTCTGCAATCTGTACAATGATATCTTTTTCCAAACCTACCTAGCTAGACAACAAAATTGAACAGACACCCATTGTTGCTGTGTTTGTGTCAGTTTCTTTCTTTTTTTAATGTATATTGGTTACAAATTTACTGTAAAAGTAGAACCAAAACTTCAGTGTCTTCCAGTAGCTATACACACATACACACAGACAAAACCAAAACACCACAGTCGTGAAGGTGTGTTTTCACAGTATCTCAAATAACTCTACCACTGCTATTAATCACAGCCATTTGTTTACAGTAATTTAAAATGGATCCATATCGACAGGATAAAGAAGTAAATGCTTCCAACTGTGGCTTACTTGTACTGTAACCTTAGCACCCACTGGACTAACAATTTTGCGTTTTATAATTTCATTTATGCTTCCTCCATTCAGCACGTTAAAAGAATGTGCTTTTCTCTTACACCCTGGAGGCACCGAACAACTGATGTGCTGAAACAACTGATGCGTCTAACGTATGTTCTGTGGGCACACCCACCTGACTTCTCTGTCCCTTTCCCCTCTGCGTATGCTAAAACACTTTCATAGCCTGTGTAGTTTAAGTAAGTGCTGACTGCACAGAAACTGCAGCAATGAGGACTTGCAATCAAGAATAAGATGACTGTAGGATCAAACTTATCCTCAGTGAATGGCCTGCCTAGGGGACTGATCCTCCATGAAAACACAAGTAAAAAATCCAATTGCAAGCTGAATGCCCATGAACGACTGGACGCAGTTTCATGTGGACAAAATGTGTAACTGAAATGCCTGTATCTCTGTTTTGCCAAAGTGCACAGCTGGAGCGTGTGATTACAAGATAAACCATTCTAGCCATGAACAAGCAGCAGTGCTGAAATTATGAAAAGTCATATAAGCTCTCATATATTGTATGAAAACAAAGGGAGAATAGTTTCAACTTGATTTTAATACCACGTGTAGAGACTTTGAAATTGTTACCACACTAACAAATACACACACACACACACACACACTTGTTTTACTGCTATTAGGTCCTAATATTCTTAAGGGAAGTTAGCACAGTGACTTCTGTAAAGGTGACCCAGCTATTGATAGAAATACACAAGATCAGAGTCTTCATGACATGGTACCCTGCATGTCTCCAAGAGTAAAAGACAGCCCTTTATAACCTAGAAGATTTTTCTAACCTTGTACTCAGACACCATTTCCTTCAATACAGTCACAGAATTACACACAGACCACTCTTTTGAAAGGAAGTAGACCTTTCTACTACAGCAATTTAAAACCAAAAAAAAGGTTTTCAAGTCTCTTCGGTAATAGAGGTAGATGGCTAAAGCAACAGTAGCTTTGAACAGGAATAGTGATTACTGTCAGCAGACATGCTACACAACACCCAATGCTTAAAAAGAACTTTTTGACCAGTCAATATTTTTGACCCCTCAGCAAACTTAAAATTTTCTTAGTTCCTCTCTCACAAGCCATGGATTCCCATGCCTATTTAAAACTACCAAGCAGGAGCATGCTAACAGAAAACTCACTGGAAGGAGATGGTGGCTGGTGCACCCGTGCAACCTCCTCCTAGTACAGAGCAGAGGAGAAGAAATGTACTATGTGAGTAGAATTAATACGTGCAGTGGGCTGAGACAGAACATGGAATAATTCCTCCAATTCCATGGGTTCAAGAACTATGATACTACCAGGAAAGCATTTGTAAATGTAAAGATTGTTCCAATGTAGTTTGCAAACTATCTATCTTTCTTAGCTTTTGTAGCTGGCTGACTTGGCAACAGAGCATAAAACCCTAGCCCCTTGTAATGCATTTACCTGCTCCCAATAAGTGTTTGCTACCAACCTTTTTACATCTTTCCCTAATCTTCAGCAGAGATTACCCCTTCCCTTAGAGGAAGCATTATAAAAAAATCCCAAAAAACTACTGATGTGCCAGAGATATTTCAGGAAGTTTGAAATAGGTAACTGACAATCTTGCCAAGTAACGTCTGAAAATACAAATCAAATATCTCCACTTACAAGCTATTTTGCTGCCTCTTAAGACAAAAACTATATTCCTATGCCCTTCCAAAAGCACACTGAAACTTCAGGGTTCACAGGGAGTATAGACTTACTTTACTTCTGCACTGTCTTAGTAGTTTTACATTGTATGTCTTGTTTTACATGTTAACTTTCAAAATCATTAACCAACTCAGTGAGAGACTGTTTCCAGTCTAGCGAAACCTGAAAGGGGGATGGAGAGGCACAACACCTCTCCACCCCAATTCCCTGAAATAAAAAACAAACAACAAACCTGAAAAAGGAATGTCCTGTTGACTTCAAGCTTTGTCAGTGTCAATAGTATGTTTTTAACTCTTAAAAAAAAGTTTTTTAATGTGCACTTGTATCTTCATTGCAGGTTTCAAACATGCATTAGTTCAGTCATTGAAGTTCTCTTGATGAATTTCAAGGGAAGTATCTGCATGAAGAATCTGCAAACTGCTACTATGTTAAAGTAACTATAGTGCTTTAGAAATATTACTATTTAGGGAAAATGTCACACATTTTACTTCTAGTAAGTCCATTGAGAGATCAGAGAGAAATTTAAATCAGTAGAAAAATGTCTATTTGGCACCTGTATTTTTGCATGTCCACTCTTTGAAGTTCAAATGCTATAATTCTGAATGCTACAGATTGTCTTAATACAGCAGTTGCTGTAAAGCATGAGAAGGTAAACAATTTATCAATTTACATAATTACTTTTTTTCCTCCAGTGTAAAGATTCTAGTTAGAACAATTAAAAAAGTGATTGCTCTGAAGTTTGCAGATCCCTTTGTAAAACAGTTCCTTTTAACTTGCCCTCTTAGGATCTGACTCTCGGACTGAGATCATCAGAGCCATCTTCTTTGGACTAGTCCACACATTTTTGCACAGTCACTAAGTTCCACAAACAATGTGATCTTTGTACAGTTGCACACTACTTTGTTTACAACAACACTGTGTTCAAATTGTGGCAGACACATTTATTTTTAACATGAAGTTCTTATGTTTGGTTAACAAGTGAAGTTTTCTTATTTGTCCAGCACCTCACACAAACATGAGTGCCCATGTTGGAGTTTGTTGACCAACACTGTAGGTTGAAAGAAAACCTTGGGTTTAAGGCACCCAGAAAGCATCTTGTTATACAAATCCTCACCACCTGTTATTGTAGCTCCCACTGCTGCTTCCCTTTATCGTTTTTATTGAAGACTGAAGTGGAAACACACATGACTACTTAATGTTTAAAGTGTAAACCTGCTCTGTAACCTACGGGATCTACCTTTTATACAGTTTTGGGTGCAGCTAGTTAGCTGATACCACAGTCCTTCTGAGTAAAATCAGTATCTTTTCCTCTTATTGCACGCAAACTATCTATGCCAAAAAATAACCAAAGGTATTTCCCGTTGCTATGATGATAAATTTGTGACAGTTTTAGATTGTTTTAAACTTTCCCAATAAACATGACAAGAGGAAGAGACTGGAAGTGTCCCACTTCATGTAAGAAGGCAGATTTCAGAACATGGAAGACTCCAACGTACAAATTCCCATCTACTTCTCTTAGTTTGGAGCTGCCTAAATATCATCTTTGAGGCATGCCTACAAATTTAATGGGGTGCACCCAAGATCTACATTCCCAATCCTCCTAGGGAATAGATTCAAATTTGTGAACTCCACCTCGAACCCAAGCAATGGAGGGCAAATGCCTATCATGATCTTTGTCTGATTCAGGCTGGCTCTGAGCACGCTCTGGCTTGGGGTTCGAGGAAGGTGGGTCAGGTTGCTGCACAGACATAGTCCTGCGGAGGTGGTTTCTCTTGCGCAAAAACTCAGGTTGCGAGTGGAGGCCAAAGCTGCCTTTTCTCAAGATCATCCGAGAGCTGTTCTTTTTGGGTCTTGAATGGAGACTGAACTCCAGCGAGGCCAAGTGGGCTGCATAACCTTCACTGAGGAACTGAAATAGGAACGAAAGAAAGGGAGTGACAAATTACTGCTGCCTTGACCAATGAGCTCTATGAGGAATTAAATTTTGATCACTGGCATCCCAGTTAGACACCTACAAAGTACTAATACTCTTGCTTTTTTTTCAAGTGACCTGTTCCCTTTTGTCAATCAGAAATATGCAATGCATGCACTTGTAGACATAACCTGCAACTGCTTGATTCTCTTTACTATTCACCCTTCCAGAAAATGCCTCATTTGTAACCCAAACTGCCTTTCTTTGAAATACTGTCACTGCGCTGTGTGTGTGGGAGTTTGCACATGAATTCACTTGCATGCATTTCCCTGTCTTCCCTAGGACTTCCTGACTGAATAGCAAGAGTTACTTACTTGGCACTGTGCCTGGTATTTCTTTGTGGATCGTCCAACTATGTAGATCTGGGACGGTGACAGAGCCAAGACACTGTACACAGAAATATCCTTCATGGAACCATATGCGGCACAGATTTTGATGTGGCACTGAAACAAACATCCAAAGTGAATGCACTATTGAACACCATGCAACTACAAGACTGGCATTTGATTTGCAATGATATGAGTTCATTGTTAACAATTTCAATCTGTAAACCACAGAAAGCTAAATCTGTCTGCCTGAATGTGAGCAAGAACTACAGCTATGTGCACAGGAAAGAACTTGCAGTTCATTTACTTATTTATCATGACTGGAGGTCCCTTTGGATATTTTATCAGCTTTCCTTGCTCTTTAAAAAGTGAGAAAAGAAATGAGGAATGGTACAAGACTTTGTGATGGCCAATAAGATTTACTGGTTAGAAACAAGGGAGATCTCTATTGAATGACATTCTCCGAAAAGGTGTCTTAAGGCTATAAATAGGTTTCTAGTACCTCTTGCACGAGATTCCGGAGAAAAATGGTCTTTTGTCGCAGTGGGTCATGAACAAGTCCATCTGAGAAGAAGATCATCCCTTGTGGGAAATTATGTTGGGACAACCATGAAACCACACGCTGTTTTTGCATATCTGGACGGCCAGTGATATAGATAATCAGATATCCCAGGTCCTGCCAATGCCTGTCAGAAGAAGCGGTTGAATTATATAAGTGCAGAAAGAGAAATAACACTCACAGGTCAGGTCAGCATCTTTCCTCAGACCAGTTAGAAGTCAGATGTTATCCTTCAACAAGTGGAAAGGAGCATGCCTAACTAAGTAGTAATGTCTACACCTTGGGGGGGATAGAGGAAAGCAGGAGACATTCTTATACAAAATACTATCTAAAATATGAGAGTCATTTAAAAATACACTTAGAATACACCTTGCAACACACCAGGTACTACTACTTTTGAAATTTTTAATGAGATTTCCTGCCATTTCAGCTGTAAGGATTGGACACCCTTGAAAATTGACATTTCTACATTCCCATGCAAGTTCCAAATGAGAACTGCCTTTTCCCATCCAGTGCCACATTAACAGACCTATAAGAATGGATTAAAAGACCTTTTAATTTTTCCTCCGAAAAACAGTCTTGCATTCCTGGCACCTGATATTTCTCAAGTACAAATATGTCCTTATTTGAAATTAGGGAAACACAAAATACACATGGAATCATTATTAATTCACTGCACACACTTCAAGATCATATTACCAAGAAACAACTTTTTATCTTTAGGCAACTTAAGCTACAAATTTCAGCGTAATTCACAGCATTCTAATATTACTCTGAAATTCAGATAGACCTGCTGTCCAAGAAAATATAGAAACATATCTGCAAAGAATCTTGGCCCTTAGAAAATTGCTGTCTGTTTGGGATAACAACCCTTTTCCTTCCTACTGTGGTCAAGCAGAAAGTCAGAGATTTGAAGTGTTCAAACCTCATTTACCTGACAACATCAACAGCCCCCGCTCGGACTTTGGGGTCACTTCCCATAATGGAAACACTTGCTGCAAAGGAACCATCGATGCTGAACACAACACATTCCATTCCTCGGGGCAGTACAGTCAGGTAACTTGCAGCACTGCTCTGGTCCCCTCTGAGAGTCAAAGCAATAAATTAATTTAAAAAGCAAAAGAAAAAGTGTATTTTCTGCACATTCTAGTTAAGACTTGAAATCAGATCTGTCTGGACCAACAGCTTTAAAAATCACTGTCAAATATGACTTCTGATTTCAGTCTTATGTGGGGCAGTTGAAACTTACACTTTTAGGAAATAGTTTTCCAAAGAGAAATTTGGAAGCTGACCTTAATAAGAAATCACATACGTACAAATAACTAAAATAATCAGAAAAAAACCCTGCAAACTAGCCTGAAGTACTCCCACTTTCTCCATAAGCCTAACAGTTGGTAATATGAGCATTAGCCACCCTCCATCCTTGCAAATTACAATGGGAATGCTGGTCGACAAAAGTGAAAAAAACCCCTCGAAACCACAAAAAAACCCCAAAACCAAACAAAAAAAACCCAAACCCAAACCAAAAACCAAAATAAACAAACACAAACAAAAACAAACAAAACCACAATATAGTCATATATCGCTCTTCTCATGGAAAGACATGTGAAACATATTTTCTTATGATGTATTTTCCCCAAGAGAATTGGATGTTAAAAAATAGATAACTGGCAAGGAATTCAAAACCTCTTCCCATCCCACCACTTCATGTTCCCTAAAACCTGTAATCTAAAGACCACGTTTATGTCTTGATATGAAGATTCTCACAATATGTGCTTACAGCCTAATGAACAAAGACAGGACAATTTATTTTGTTCCTCTTTGAAACTTTGCATACAATTTTATTTGCATATCAGTAACTCTATTTTCTTGGTTGCCTTTTTTATTAAACTGAGGTAAAAGATTTTCTCCTCCTCAAGTAGCACTACATAGGATTGTAAACTGAGTTTGTAAACTGGTGGATAACAACACATCCTATTTCAGCTAAAATCACCTCATTGATACAGTCTCCCAAGTAGGGATTAAAATGAAGTTTTAACTCAGTTTTGAAGTTCCTTCCTGATCACAACAACTCATCACAGCTTTAGTTCTAGCTTGGAGCTATTACCTGACCACCATTTTGATGGGATACACACCAACTCTCAGTCTCTTTTGTTCAGGTATATTGTAGGATATTCGTCCACTGCTGTTGGATATCTCTGTGTCAAAATACACCCACCTACCCGAAGACGGCTCAGTCATTATGAAGATATCCACCTGCAAAAACAACGAAACAGTAACCAAGCGTGGTAGTCAACAAAACACCCCCTATTTACAAGGCCTGCCAAGCCTAGATAATATTAGTATCTCCAACCATGGCTGGTAGTAAATGCTTACAAGGAAGTTTAAAAGAACTTCATGACTCAGGAAGAACTTTAAAGAGAGTCCTCTCAAGAAGCAAATGCTTTCCAACATACCATACAAGAGTTTATAGCCTTCATAATTTATTGTCTTCATAATTTAAAGCCCTGATCTTAGCACTGCACGTGTCAAACACAGGTATAGAGGTCAGAAATTTGGCAGGAACCTTAAACTAGGAAAAAGACAATTTTATCTTGCATGGCTATATTACCTTTTCGCATACTAAACCTACAAAATTTCATCTGGTTATTCACACGAAATCTTTCTCCAATCACAACTTGGCCTACAACCAAAACACTTCAAATTATCAAAAGATTTCATCAATATGGTTTTCTTCAACTGAAATATTTCATCAAAATTAACATAAAGGATATTAAACAGTTTGCTGGACCTGAAATAGGCCAAGTGAAACCTCCAAGCTTCAGTTTTGCCCTCAGCTCAGCAGCACTGCTCTCGTAATTTGCACAGAAATTCTTACAGTCGCAGTGAATATGAAAAAATTTGTTCACTTGATGCTTGGCTTTATTAGCTGTAAGCCTGGCTTCTGCAAGCAGCTTTAGGAATGACAGTTTCAATTGTGTCACATTACTACTAATTTCTAAAACTAATCTACTCGCTTACGTGTAAGAGATACAGCAGCCACCTAACCTCTAGAATGTCTTTTCTTTTATCTAGTTGTTTTACCTGAATAGGATGATACCTTATTTTCTTTTAGTGCTTTGTCAACCACTATAAAACTCTTTTTCCTTCTTGCTCGGAAAGTTCATTGTCTCCAGTAGGTCATACAGCTGGATGGCAGGTTCAGAAACCACTGCACAGCACACTCACCACTAACCAAAGGAGATAGCTGTCATCATGTAAGAGAGATGAGAGCTCAGAAAAAGGTCAGCTATCAGGAAAGCCCACATTACAGCATATTTTTGCTGAAGTAGTAGGGGGCTAGTGACATATTTCCCCTCACTGTAAGGCTTTCTCTGACGCTACACATGTGTGCTACATTCAACAGCTGTTTCTAGAAAAACTAAGAAAATTGATTACTCGGACTTCACCTTTTCACCTGTTAAAGCCACCATGTCCAGAGGTCCATACATAAAACGCCCAACTAGTACCTGAGGACCATCTTCTGCTGCAATGACATCATTAGCTCGGTGATTAGCAGTCACATTCTGAAATAAGAACGGAAGATGGTAAAGGTACTGTTTGTTTTTGTCACGAGGCTGCTGTGTCTACTATGTTATGAATAGTGACACAGAAACTATTCTGTGATACAGATACAGTCCTGGACAGTATGTCTGAGGTACGTCAAGTGCACTGCATTCCCGTTTCAGCTGGAGCCTGATTTCCACTAATGGTGGGTTCCTGAATAGACTTTCTAGAGAGAATGCTCAAGATGAGAGCATTTAAGGGAAAGCCAATTCTCTTTCACTTCAAGTGGTGCCATAGAGCCACATCATTATGAGCAGGGCACATGCATTTTAACTGACATTACTAACTGACTTAGCACCTGAAGAATGGCCAAAATATTTCTGGTTGGCTTATGGATTTGTCTAGCATAAAAGAAACTTCTTTACATAATGGAAACTTCAGGCTTGTCTGTTATTTAAAGAAAGAAATATACTTTTCCCCAACTTGTAGTGATAAACCATGAGGACATTGCTCATATTCTCTAACCATTAATCTGCCTGCCTCTAGATTAAGTTAGCAGTTTTTAGCTCTTTAGTGATATTCAGTTATGTAAACTCTTACTTGGGGAGATCAAACTCCATTTAAATTTTTGTCAAATTCATGTTTCATAGCTGCCATATATATTCAGAGTTAAACTTACCCTCAATTTGACATGTGTCCTTTTGCGGAGCCATTTTTCTCGTGGATTGGATGGACTTAATGTTTCTGGATCCAGGTCATCACTTTCCTTGAAATTTACATTTTCATATCTCATCACCTGAAATTATATTAATATTTTAGCAAATAGTGTGTGGCTTGGGGAGTCCTGGTACTTGGCAAAGAAAGAGAAATTCCACTGCTGCCCCAGTTGAATGACACTGCAGAGCCAAAAGCACAATGGATGTAGAGAGCGGTAAAGCCTTATGTTCACATTAGCTGCACAGACAAAGAACTTCTTTCACTCTGTTGGCCAACATTTAGTCTCAAATATGTATTGAACAGCTTTTCCATTCAGGATCTGCACATTCCTCCGGAGAAAATGTGAAAACATTAGGATGGTGTCAAGTGACAGTCACATTGTCTTGATTATGATCTGCAAAGCCAGTTAAGCAGCTTAAAACCACTTTTTGCTCTGAAAAGACAGCAAGAAGTTGAAGGAATCTTCATTTGATCAATTAAAAATAGCAATAAAAAAACTCTGCTAGTGGTCTGGTTACCAGTCAGATTATCTGCTCCACTCAGACTTGCCAGAAAAAGAGAAGGGCTAGTACAATTGCACAGTTGAACCCTGCATTAATTGTGGATGTGGAGGGAACTCAGCCAGCAAGCTGTCATTACCCAGAGCTACCAGGTGAGCCTCCAGGGAACTAACACCATTGACACCAGCACTGAGAGCAGGAGTTGGAGCAAATTAACACTCAGAGACCAGCTAAAAGGTGCTGTGAGACAGGCAGGAACATCTGTCAAACACACAGATTCTTGGTTTGATCTAAATTAAACTACTTGCGACTGACTTTTGTGCGAGGGTCACTCTGGGTTCTTGGAAGGACATTTCTCCCACAGGGTTTACTTGAACACCATTTCATTTTTTTTGTTACCCCAGGTGAGATTTCTCAGCCTTGCCCTTTTTCTACAGGTCAGACCACTGCATTACCTCCAAGTCACTGTGAGCTGCTCCTTAATTACCAACACAGTAGGAGCAACAGACTCATTGTAGGACTCAAATTCTGAGGAGACAACGCACACAGTATCTCAAAATACTCCTGTAAAGGACAGACTTAATTTTCTTATGGGAGCAGTACTTTCAATCTGCTGGTTTACTATCAGATGCATGCTAGTAATTTGTTACTTAATTGGGAGATATATAATTATGTAAGGCTGGAGATAGCCTATTCCTTCAAAAAGAGGAAGAAAATATATAATAC
The DNA here is from genome assembly GCA_013400955.1 of Drymodes brunneopygia. Lineage (NCBI taxonomy): Eukaryota > Metazoa > Chordata > Aves > Passeriformes > Petroicidae > Drymodes > Drymodes brunneopygia. The sequence continues at coordinate 54,603 of VZTZ01051294.1, read as the reverse complement.
AGTGTTATACTGATCTGGGGCATGGGAGGACTGAAGTATGCATACAGGTGCAATATTATCAGTCAGAAAGTCAGCAGTGCTGGCTCATTGCTCCCCTTACCTCTCCAATAAACCCAGATCTGCCACTCCTACATGCAGTTGTATGTGATGTAGCCACCATTAGCCATCTAACTGAACTAAAGATTAAAAGACTGACCTTTGGAAGATGCAATTAATAATCACAATGTTATCTGCTGCAGAGATAAAAAGAAAAGATCAATTACCTGTCTTAAAATGAAGGCCACAACATCTGTTGATTCCCAGTAGCTGGCATGAAAGAGATGAGGCAGGGCCACCGTTGGAAAGGCTGTCAGCACATCTGGGCAATACAAGGCATAATCTATTCGTTTTGTTCCCCACCACTTTGCAGTAACTATAAAAAATGAAACAAAGTAGCATAACATTTCTATATCAATAAATTTCTTGCTGTTTTCATTTTTAAGTTAGATAATGGAATTAAGTCTTTTGCTTTTCCTCGACATTTTGAGTCTGTTAAAAGTATCTATCATTCAAGAAAGTACTGTTTTTACTGACTGCATCATCACTTAACTGCCTGACATTTAAAGAGTTCTTCTGGGTCCAAGTTTCCAATTTTTGGGAAGCAGAAATCACCTCAGCATGATTCCCACTGCTTTCTGGTCCATGGCAAATGTACACTGAAAGACTAGTACTTTTATGATCATGTTATAGGGTAAGAACTGCAAATGCCTCCCAAACAGTGAAACAAATATTGAGGTAGATAGATAGATAGATAGATAGATACATGCACAAACACACACACACGTATGACTACAGTCCATAGCGGAACAATATAATGATTTATAGCACTTTGATTTATGAGTAACAAATCTTTTCTATCTATACTGCTTCACACCTGGAACACGATCATAAACCCCGGTTACTACGAAACTCTTGTGGCTATTTATGAGTGGCGCCTTTATATAAAACTGTGACTTCTTTTCTATTACCTTATTTAACTAATTACAAACAGAAACAGAAGATAATTTGCGTTATGTAAAATTGCAGAAACTTGGGCTATTCTCATTCTCCCCAAATTCCAAGCAGATACCTTTTCTTTTCATAATCAACTTTTTCACAGAAACAATGTGAAGGGAAAGGCTGTTGCCATATCCAATAGCACATGGCACCAGGCTTCACTCACTGTTGGTGAGGCATGCTGATGGCAAGCTTTCAGTTGACCCGGAGTTTTCACTGTTTGTGCTGCCCAAGCTCAGCTTTCTTGTTTTCCCTTGCGGTTGACCAGATGTATTTGGAGATCCAGGACTCTCCTGAGAGAAAGGTATGTTCAAAGAGCTATTCTCAAGGAACAGACCACTGTGATTGTGGAGAGCATCACCTGCAGGTTACAAAAATGAAAATAACATTAAAAAAAAAAAAAGGCATGCACACATGGTTTTGAAACTAGTCTTTATGTGTATATCTTATTTATTTATTTATTCATTTATTTTTAAATACAGGGCTAATGAGTGTTTTCCTGAATAACATCACATTTAATGCCCGTGGATGAAACTTCTTCCTTCAGAGTGAGAACAGCATGACACAGCGTGACTATATGGAGAATGCACACCCTACTGCCATGAACGTGCAATAGCAGCTGGGTGCTTTTGGCCAGGATCGTCCAAACTGGGTAGTGATGCTGGCAGGCTATTTTACTTCACACTCAACCTACTCATTTAAAAGTAATTTTCTGAGAAGTACTACACAGCCCTGGGAGTCTGTGATATTTCTNATCAAAGGCAGCTGACTCCTCAGCGCTGTTCCTCAGAGAACAAACCTCTTGGAGATATAAAAACAGTGAACAAAAAAAAGAGATCTGGTTCAATGCACATAATGCAAAACAAAGGAGATGGCCCCTGAGGATGTATTGCTTTATTTCTGAGCATATTTCAGCCCCATTCAGACAAATAATTACAGTCATGCTGTGCTCATCATTCATGTGGTCTTGAGTTGGGGACTATGTCATATGATTCTTTATGTGCTGGAGGTCTGAAATAAGTTTCTCTGCAACTTTTCCAATCTTACCAACTCTCAGTGCAATGAGTACCTCAATGATGCACACAGGAGAACACAGTAACATGTTGCTGCTCTCAAGGACACCATTCAAAAAAAACCAAACCACTGGAAGTGTGTCTATAGCTTATCAGAACTGGTAAAACAACTCATCATTAAATGAAAAGGAATAGCAGTATAGCTCCCTAAAATCTCCTCCCTTCCAAAAAGGAGACTTAAGTCAGAAAGATTCTGGCTTGTTCTGACCTCAGCCTGAATATCTCAACTGCAAGAAACAATACAGAGAACTGCCCTGCAATTGAATGAGAGAAACAAATTCTAACACTTTGTGATGGTTATGTGGTTTGGACAGAGTATGTTCAACTGCAGTTTCCATGGGAACATTTCATCAAAAAACTGCAGTGTACTGCTCTTTCAAAGGAATCTTGTTGACATGTAGCATAGCTAAATGTGGCTACAGGAGTGTACAGGCTTGATGGAGGTAAAAAGAATGGAAGGATCATTTTATTACCTCCCTTGTCTCAGGCAAACTATATAGACCCCAACACAGTCAACTGAAAAGAAAACAATGCTACTTTCCTATTACTTATCTCACAAGACAAGGCAATATTACGCTTTTCATACTGAAAGAAGCAACCTTTCTCATGGTTCTGAGAGTGACCAGAAGTTATTATTTGTCCCACTAATCTATGTTGCTCAGTCGGACATGAAACAATCAGGCAACTCAGGAGCTCAGCCACCAAGGCCGGGCAGAGAGCAAAAAGAGCCCCAGCCTCTCTTTATTCTTATATTTATACCTTTTTACAGACAGTTATGGATTGGACAAAGAGGTCACCACCTCTCCAATTCCATAGGTGAGAAGCACAGCCCATCACATTCTCCACCCCAGACAGAAGAATGAAAAACAACACCCAAAGTACAAAACAATCCTTGGCCGGTTATAGAAACATGGATTGTTTGCACAAAATCCATGAGAACCTTTACTACCAACTATAAACACAGCACTCTAGAAAAATCAGGGCAACAAATCTACATTTATTATCATGCCTGATAAGAAATAAATTAAGACAGATAATTTTACCTTGGATAATTATGATAGTTACAGCCAATACAAAGAGACAAAGCAAACTTCCTCGAAGTCAGAGTAACTATGTCCACACAAAATTAACAATACTGTATTTCATGCATGTACAGCTGGAGAAGTACTGAGCTTTTAGATGTTTACTTCTATCAATTTACTTCATAATGAAGCAGACCACTTGGATCAGCCATAGTCTGAAGTGGCACTCTTGCATATTCCTTATAAAGAAAATTCTCAAGAGAAAGATTTTGCAATTATTTCCATTGCGTTGCAAAGTAAAATGTGAGGTTGAAGCTCAAACTGTAATGATTATCTACCTCCTGCTATGTCAGATGTCTGAAAAGTAGGATATGTTGAAACCAGGTGTTTTGAATTAATATATACCAACCATGTTTTTAACCCCCTAGTAGATACAATGCATCTTGTCATAAGCAAGAAAGCAAAAGAAAGGAATTAAATCATACATGTTAGTGAGTATCAAAAACATGTGTGGTGGTAAATCAGAGACCTGTTACAAAGCTAAAGCTTACTTATAACAGTAACAAAAGCATCTTGATTTCAAAATGTCAGTTAGGTAGCAACCAAGAAATCTGATGTTTAATGAAAGGTCAAGACACTGCGGCTTTCTCTGGGCTGTAACACAATCTGAACTTGTACCTTGCCCTTACAGCGAAGAATCCCACCAGTTAATAGATCACACTTTTGTCTGAACCATTACCTTCTCCTATGTCTTCTGTCAGCAATCACCACAGATAAAAGAGTAGGAAGGGAAATGTCTTCCCCACCTTGCTCTACATGCCTGGCAGTACTTTCAGCGCAGTCTCTTTCTTTTATAGTTGAGTATATCACACTCAAAAAAATGAACTTAAATCATGCCTCAAATAATTTTATTTTATTAAGCTATATCATCAGTTGCCTAATATTGGCATCATGGCCACATTAGGAATTGTAGCAACAGGAGATAGAATTGCAACTGACCAAATCATTGACAGAAAGAGGAATAATTCTTTGGGCTAGTCCAGACTCTGTAAAAGTCAGAATCAAACCTGTTAAGAGCTTTCACCCTCATTAAGCTCTTAATAGATCAATCCCTCACACACAAAATAACACCACAATTATTACACACTGATTAGTGACAATTATTGAGGACTGCTGGACTTAAATGGCAGGACATAAAGAGCAGGACACACATTTATCTTAACAATTGCCTTCTAAGTCTTAGATGTTTCCTGAATCTCAACAGAAAAAGTAAATTTGATAGAATAAAACCTTCAAGATAAACCCTATGCACAGAGCATCTGGCTTTAAGAGCTTAATTTGATTGGCAAGGACTGAAAGTTAGCTATACAAATATCCCTCCACACACCCCCACCCAGTTTTCCTGTTCTCCAGCCTGTGTTATTGTGGAACTGTTCCTATGAATCTTATGGTGAAATTCTCTTCCACACTTGCTAAGTATGTCTGTGCTACTCAGTCCCAGATAACTTGTTTTTAGCATGTGAGCACATTGCTATTCCAAATTCTTTTGAGCTGTGTAATGAGAGAACACTTAAGAGAGCAACAGGTAATGAGAGCTATGAAAACAGGCACTGTACCTAACTGGTGAGATCTTCCATCCCCTAGTGGGTATCTCTGGTACCGTGGGACACTGAACGGAGGAAGAAGATGAAATCTTTTCTCCAATAATGGTTCAAGTCTGCAGGCAGAGGGGTCAGCAGAGTGAAAGAAACTGTAGACTTGGCTGCAGGCTGGTCGGACCTGGCATACTTGGATGAGAATGCGACAGAGAGGTCAGTATTGCTGCTTTACAATTTTCAAGGAGTCTGTACAGAAAAATAATTAATATGGTCTTCTGCAAGTTCCAGATTAACACACATCTGGTCAAAAGAAATTTAACTGAATTGTTTCCTCTTTCATGTGCAAAGAACACTTCACTGCACAGGAGTTTACAGACACATCACAATCTGAGATGCAGGCACAAAGAAGATGTGAAGAGCAGCAGAAGAGAAGCAAATGGAAGCAGGAAGGAAAAAGAAGTTTAAAATCTTGTAAATATATTATTGAGCATTATAGCTGTGATGTTCAGCACTTCAAATATTTACCAGCACAGTGGTCTGATGGGCCTGCGACATCCAGAGGATTTAAACCTAGGTGACAGCAGAACTTTCCCTTTTATTTTAAAAACGGATTTTAACAAAACAAACAAATAAACACATCTGAATTTTACTTGTCACATTTTCAGGTAGCTTTCTACCTTTCATTTCAGTAAAGAGGGCACCTGACTCTTCTCAACTAATTTCCAACTGTCTGCATGATAGGTTTCAATTTGTCTGTTTTCCTCTTAACTGTGTCACAATTATCACTTTAAAATGGGATTCTTTTACCATATGCACCTCTAAAGACTAATTATGCTTCAAATAGACACTGCTCACCTCAGAATGTGTTTGAAATGCCCATCAGTTGAGCTGCTCCCAAAGCATACTCCTTTGCAGGATACCAGAGGAAGGATGGAAGTGAGAGCTAATTTGAAGAAAATAGTTTGAAATACTAGTAATTAACATGAAATTTTCCTGTCAACATGTCTGGAGGGTAGCAGAGCAGAGACTGGGTAAAGGACTACTGGCTAGGGAAAAAAACCCCTTGGAGTTCTGAACTGCTGTCTTTTCTCATTATTGTAACAGATTTTCTCCCTCATCAGACAAATGAATGCATCATTTCCTACAAAGATGCTGTGGTATCCAAAGCTCATACTATGCAAAGAGACAAAGCATGTGCTGAATAATGAAAAGTAAAGCAAGTTTTTAACTGAAAAACTTTAAAAATCCAAAAGCATTAAAAATAAAACTAAAAAATTCTCTGTGTCTGATCACTAGGTTCTGTTACTAGAGAGGAAGAATGGCTCATAAGCAACACACCCGAGGGCCAAATCCACCCATGACACCAGACATGAACAAGAGGTAATGCTGAACCAAGAAGAAATGTTATTTTTGGTATTATTTCAAAGGACTGATCCTTGGTGAAGTGTGAGCTGCATGTTGTATGACATGGAATATATGATTAATAGCAGACCACAAGACACAACTTTTGTAAGTGAGCAGTGACATCCCTGGAACAATCCTCATCACCTCAGTACCTACCTACATTAATGTTCCCATCTCTTAAAGGAAGAAACTTACCTCACTCCCTGATCTTTAACTAAGCTCCTTTATTTACCTCCTTTTTGTGTGAGCCTCTTTGTTTACGAAGGTCATTATGCATCATGTATTTTAACCCCAAGAGGAACTTACCATCCAGACCAGGCAGAACAGTGCTCCTCATGGCCAGCACCAAACCAAGGGGTGACCCAAAAAGGAAGAAATCAGACACCTCAAATTCAAATCGGCCCAGATTTACTTCTGAGAGACTGGAATCCACAGGAGGAAGGTCTGCACCATCTTTCAACACGCTTGAGTGTATGCTGAACAAAGAAAATACTGAATCAAAAATAATAAAGAGGGCATTCAGAAAAAAACATTCCTGAAACAGGATGCTTAGAAAGCACTACCACTGGCATTTAGATTGAAGCAGTACACCTTGAAACTGTAGAATGATATTGCGGTATAGCAGCCATGATTTTCAGTGCGGCTATTCAGTGAAGTTACTACCTTCAACATGCAAGAGTTTCCTGCAGTTATTCCACAGAACACTTGGTAAAGTTTTTAAGGACTATGAATATTCAAGTTTATCTCCCCTCCCTTTTAGCAATACAAATGCATGCAAGTTCATTCTGAAACTTCTGATACAAATTCTAACCTACTAAAGCTGTGTAAGGACAATGGTTCTAAAAGGTTACAGTCGAAGTAATGTTATCTGGGTACATAAAAACCATTGTTGTGAGCTGCTCCCTGAGCTATGACCTAGAATTTCACTACTTTTCACTGTTTTTAACAGGTCAAAATCAATGACGCTTATAGACAGCTTTCAATCTTTTAAGTGATATAAAAAGACGTCCATTTACTTTGTATGTATGAAGTAAATACAGATCACTTACTCCTTACTGACAGAAAAAGCCTTCTTTCCATCTGAGAACCTAGTGACATTCTCAATTTATAACCCAATGTTATTAACTGTAACCCTGAGGACCAAACTTAAGGCCCAGTTTCAAGCAGAACTGGAGAAAGGCAAGAATTAAATTCATCAGCACAGCAGTTTGGAGTTACCTCTCTATACCACAAGCACTGAAAGAGCACAAGCTAACACACTGAAATGCAACTAGTGAATGTAGGGCAGCTACAATTTTTTGAAAGTATCTGTATTTCACCTCTGTAACAATCATCTGGTTTGGTTTCATTTGTTTTACAACCCCCTTTTACCTTACCAAGGAATTTTTTCTGCTGTCTTTAGCTTGTGTTTGTCCAGCTGTTCCTGAACAACTTAGGAACAGTGTGAAGTTTGAGGAGTCCAAAATGTGAATGGAAGGTAACACTTCTATCTACTTGTTTAAGTATAGTTCACGTAAAGTTTTCAACTGAAAATCATAGATACAAGGAAAACAAAAGAGACTTGGAAGAAAACTGTTACCTTTGTCTTTCCACTATCCTACTATTCCGCAAGTCTAAAGTACTTTATAAAAGGCTTTTTAAATATAGTATTTTAAATATAACACAGTATTTCTCCTATAAAACAACCTAAAAGTGACTGACAAAAAAAATCTTCATGTTTTCAGTTGCAGATGAGAAAAACAACCATTCTGTCTCAGAGGAAAAACATTCTACAACAAATTGATATCCAGAAAATGCAGTGGTTTGAAAATGAATGCAGAATAGTCAACAAAAATAAAGCAAAGGACATTCAGTCAAAGCAAGACCATAGAACTACCTTAATCTGCTACTAAGAAAAATGCCAGACTTGAAATAAAGCACAATAGTAAGTCTGCACTATACTCAATTCTAGCAGAACTGAACCTTCAACACACAGCAAGACTTCTTCCTCTGCATCACTCACAATGAAATAAAGCAAATAGGATGATAGACAGAGGAACAAAAGCCCAAATATTCAGGTAAGTAAAAAACTAAATAGTTTAGAACACATAGGAGGACCAATGAGACAGAGGGAATGCTTATGTTCCCATCCCATGTATTTCAAAGGTTTTTTAGGATAAAGGAAAACTAAGTTAACTTCTCCCCTCAATCCCCTCCTCATTTAAGCCAAATGTACATGCATGGGTTTTTTTGTTGTTGTTTTAAAGCTGATCTGAATAGCTCATAGACCAATGGGAGCACCTAAAACAATTATCTCACAAGAGAGTAATAAAAGTCCTGAAAGTGAAGTCAGAGGGATCATTAGAAAGAAATAGGTAACAGAAATTGTAAATTGTAAAAAATGAATTATTCATTCATCTTGTTTTGAGTGGGCTGTATTGAAGAAATAGAACTCTGTGTGCTCATTTTAGCATGTTCAAAACCATCACAACTGAATAAAGATCAAATAAAAAACTCTCCAGATGTGAGTATGTACATACTAGACCCACTAAATTCTTTTATTTTGAGGGATAGACAAGAACTTTAGGCAAACCTTCAGAAACATACCACAAACAATAACAATGCCTCTGTGCTCTGGTGCTAACAGGCTCCATTCAATGGCAAGGCCACCTCTTTGACTCAGTCATCGACCCCTGGTTACCTGGACAGGAATGCATGATGCTGGGTTATGGTGTCACAGTCGTAGGTGGATGAGTCACTCTGCTTCCGAGGCAGCGGCTGCCCTTGCTTCTCATCCTCCGTGATTCCCAAGATGTCCAAATTGCTTTTGCTCAGGTGTTTGCTATCACCCAGACTCGAGTCCTCTGCTAAGAGTGGATTATCCTTCAGAAAATGAACAGAGCAAAGGGAAGATTTAGACAGATAACAAAATACAACTAGGCTTATATTAAATGCCTGCATTTATACATATGACCTCACTTTATCCAACAAAGGGTGGAAGGGATTAAAAACTTCTTTTTGCAGTAGAAGGAAAGAGAGGAAGACTGAATTTTCCTTCAATATAAATAGCCTAAAAGCCAGAAGGAGAATCAGGAATTTGAGCATGGAGGAGGGTGCAAGGGGTGGAAAGGAGTAACACAAAAGCTTTATCCTGCATGACTTCATCATTCTTAGAGAACGATAAATACCATAAGGTAATCAGAAGGGGTCTTGCCTGAGTGCACAAAATGCACATTACAACATTAATGGTCTTGCTCATCGTGTTCTGTGGATATGGGGTCTGATTTTTTGAGAATGTTAGCTTCTGCAGGATGCAAGAGAAGCCCAGTGGTACCATATCCTTAAGGTTATTTATTTATTTATTGTTCATTATTATATTATTTTTCATTTCCTCCAGCACTGCTGCAGCAGTGAAGAAAAGAAAGGCAAGAAAAGGAAGGAAGGCAGGAAAAGGAAGGCAGGAAAAGGAAGGAAGGCAGGAAGGCAGGAAGGCAGGAAGGAAGGCAGGAAGGCAGGAAGGCAGGAAGGCAGGAAGGCAGGAAGGCAGGAAGGCAGGAAGGAAGGCAGGAAGGCAGGAAGGAAGGCAGGAAGGCAGGAAGGAAGGAAGGAAGGAAGGAAGGAAGGAAGGAAGGAAGGAAGGCAGGAAGGAAGGCAGGAAGGCAGGAAGGAAAGAAAGGCAAAATGACAAAAATGGCAGCCTACCAGAGATGTCTGAGCAAGGACATGTTTGCATCTACAGTTAGGGATAGAATAAAGGGCACTTGCTAACCCTACTTTAAAGACTGAATAAAACCTTCATTACTGATTTCTGTATATCATAAAACTGAAGCTGACAATTTTTAACAGGAAATTTTCGATACATGGGCAGAATCCCATTCTATCATAGCAATTTACCAAATCCTTAAATTTTCTCCGGCTTTTATGGAGCTGATTTCCTCCATGGAATGGATCTATAGGGTTTCAGCTGTGTGTATTTTTTTCTCTTCACCTGGATGCTGCTGATGCTTCCTCTCCTGCTACTGTTCCGACTCTCGTAAGCTGTATTAGAATTATAGCAGATGGCATCAAAGCCCAAAATTCCTCCAATGCAGTCACCTATGAGACACACCTGAAAAAAAGATTTTTTTGGGAGATATAGCAAGTTTTTTATGAGACAAAAAGCATCACAGCCCTGCAGAGCACTTTCTAACTTCATACCCTTCTTACTGGTTTTTACACTTTGGTTTATATTGCAGCTACTTTTTTCTACTTTCTTTTATCTCCAGAAGTATGCCCTATGCCAAGAATATCTGTCCCAGGGACTATTTTGATGGGTGGGAGTTCTGCCAAATGGATTAGAACTCTTCCAGCTGCTTGCAGCCAGATTCCAGCTTGAAAAGTCCAGATCACAGGATGACCAGCATCACAAAGATTTTAAGCCACTTAACATTTTCTTCAGAGTCACACACAGGAGAGAACCTCAACAGATTGTCACTCCCCTGTCAGGACAAGGGAACAAAACTTTAAAATTAGGTATTAAGCAGAGAGATTTGCTCTTGTTTCACATTTAATAGGAACACAGAAGTTACCTTCAAAGTATGGATCTGGCAATTAAAAATACATACACTACTAAAACTGGGAATTCAGAAGCAATTTTATGGTACACTAGAATCTCCCTCACAAGCCAATTCCACTGAACACCTCCCCATCCCACACGAGAGGATTCTCTCTCCCTGTTCCCTCTCTGTGTCTGAGCATGAGTAACAGCTTAATAACATGATTCAGCAAGCCTCTCCTTCCTATGCTCAAACTGAAGCAATTGTCTAATCTGTTGTTCCCAAATCTGATTAGCATAGCAGAAGATATTACAAACCTTAATTCACTTCTAAACTTAATTCAGCTTGGCCACAACACTAAACTACAAGTTTTGGATACAGGATATTGTGCATGTTTTCTCTTAAGTGAATAATGTTAGGAAAAGCGAGTTCTTCAAGATGCAGTTAGGGGAAAATCTCAAACTTCTCTCAGTGCATATCCATGTAGCACTCTTCCTATATTGAGTACATTTTTTGTACTCAACTAAAATTATAAAAAAACACTTTCAAAAATAAAATAAAATATCAAAATACATTAAGGTGGTATCTATCCTAAGGCATTTCTGGTTCTAAAGTTGTATACAATTGAACAGCATGCCAATTTACTCTTTGATTTTCAAATTCCTGCGCTGCACAATGAAGTCCACAAAGAGCTGAAAATCTTATGATACAGATAACCTTAATAAAACAGCACTTTTTGTACAGAGTTGGCATTATCTTCTTCAACTTACCATTGTGTTTCTAATCCTTACTATTACTGGCATAAAAGTAATGGAGTTAATTTGTTCCAGATACTATATAAAATCAAAAAGGCAATCTCTGGTCTAATGAACTTGCAATGTAAACCAACAGAAGAGACAAAAATAAGAAAGGAAAGATACACACAGGGTGAGTGTCAGGATATATTATATATATTCGATCATTACAGGACTTCTTCAGAGGCAGAACTGAAATTTCTGTCTGAGGAGGAAAGCAAAGCACTTTAGAGAGCACAGAGAAGTCACGTCTATTTTAATGGTGCTGGCAGTTGATGGAGAAAATTCTGTGGAACATACACAGGTCAAGCAGACTCTTCCACAGGAAGTAATATGTATTATTTGTAAACCACAACAGGGAGACTTTTTTGTAGCTTTGTCAAAGAAAAAAAACATAACACTAAATTTCTATTGAGAAAATTTTCATATTATTTTTGTAAGTAGTATCATTCTTCTTTACATAATTTCACCTTTCATAATGTTCTGTCACTGCACTGGGCTGGTTTTATGCTTTAACCAAGAACAGTTCGCTATGCATAGTAAAAATGGCTTCCAAATTTTAGTCTAAAAATACTGATATATCACAGCATTATCTTATTAGTGCCATGGAAAAGAATGTGTAATAAGATGCATGCTTCCCTTCAAAGTTTACACTGTACTCTATATTAAATGTATTTGCTTTCTTTTTCTGAAGCGTGGAGGTCACTGCACTTTAAGGAAGTGCATGTTACATTGTAAATGGCCCCATTACAAAATAATATCAGTAACTCACGCAGGGTATCAATATCATATTTCTATGTGAAGCAGGAGGGTTTGTAGACTAAAGATGGTGAGGCAGGAACAGTAACTGACAGTTACTGTCAGTTGGAAGAAACCTGTAAGTGACTTCACTGGTGTGTGGGTCACAACAGAAAAATCACCTTGTTTCCCCAGAGTTAAGACAGGAAATCTGGAACATTGCTCGCAACTGAGTGTTTGTCTTCTATGTTTCTTTACTGTCACTGCTTTATTACTGTAGTGATGGAGGCAAAGAAGAAATAAAAATTCAGTATTGGATTTCTTAGGATCTTAAAGGTGTCCCAGTTTTTCCATCAGCTATGTCTGAAGAACTCATTAACACAGATGATTGTCTCAGGCTGTCACGCTTGTTCACTACATCCCCCGCTTACCGTACCCTAGCAAAGTAAGAGGTTTGGAGTCAAAATGATTGTGGGAGAATGTATATAATCTCACGTGAGATAATGCACAGGATTCCAGAAGTGCCTGTCTTGTGCTGGACACTGAGAAGGCATTTTGTGTAGGTGATCCCATGTAACAATCATTCACTGTATTCGTAGTGTTGTCCCATACTCACAACTCAAACCCCTCAACACAATGGCTTAAAAAGAAACAGCCTTGCTCTGAAGGAATTTTACTTCAATGTAAGAGAAAATAGTCCTACCTGTCCATTAAAACCAGCCCCATCAGTAGATTTGAGAAACTCATTGTAAACTTGATTAGCTCTACTGATCACCATGGCAACTGCATCCTGGTACTGAGGAGATGAAACAGCCAGCAAAGGCAAGGCAGCCAGTGGGATGTGGTCTTCACTGCTGCTGAGACAGCTCTCATCATAGCTGTAGGGATTTAGGCTAGAAAAGGACATGTTATCATCAGGAAAACTGCAAGAGGCAGCACACAGCATCAGAGAATGAGCAGTTACCAACAGAAATGGGTTGGGCTACTGCAGTTCACAGTGAGCGAACATGGGAAGGATCATTTTCTCATAGAATTCAACTGCTTAAAAAACCAAGGCATCACTGCTTTAGGTGAATGGGATCACACTAGAAGGCATTTCTGTAGTTAAACGGACTTGGTGCAATTGTTCTGTGTACAACTAGATATAATTTTGAATGGCAATGATATGATTACATTTCAGCTTTTGTTTTCCCCCGTACAATAACTCACTACATCAGAAAGCAGGATCCAACCGTCACAATGGAATACAATGGAATAGTTTCCTAGAACACAAGTGTGACAGGTGTATTGCTCAAAAGCATGTAAAGACGTTTTTCCCAGAGTCCAATCTTTTGAAAAAGATGAAATAAAGCTGCACACATTCTGAAATCACAGTAAATGCTTGCATAGTAACATCTGGCAAAAAGGAGGTGACTTGATTGAAAATTCAACCTTAAATTTGATAGAATGTCAGCTTTACTTTAGTAGATGTGCACCCTGCAAGTTTCTCTGCCAATCACGTCTTGACTGATTTTTACTGATGAGCAGGAAAACAACTCACAGAGAGCTAAAGATGGAAGGCACATCAGTGTGTACCAGTTTCTCTTACAGTAAGACTCTTACAACTGACTATCCTTTAGAGATTAAAGAAAAATCAGAAGTATTTTGGATAATTCAGCGCAGCTAAAGTCCATCCAAAGCCACAGGCAGACAACTTGAACACCATTTTGTATTCCTTTCTTTGGGAACTTGGTGGACTATCACAGTATTTAAAAGCAAGCTGCCTGAAGTGGAATTAGTCTGTATCTTTGCTAAAACTCATATCCTTGAGACTATTACCAGGGTGATAGAGGAAGAACAGAAAATTTGCTGGTCTGTATTCATGTTCTGAGCCTTACTTGACATTTTCACATTTGCCTCTGGCTGAAGCACTCCAGTGACTTGGTATTTTTTATCCAAAGTAGTAAAACAGTTTCTAGATCCAGGAGCTCAGCTGGTCTGCCAAGATGTGTCAATTTACCAATTAACACAGCTTCATTTTGCCTGCTGATTAGATCATCCAAATGCATAGCAGATATACTATTATGAACACTAACTCAAAAATTAAAACTGAACCTTCAAAACCTACATAAAAAAGCTTAATTTATTAATAAAAGTAGTAGATAACACCTCAGAAAGGGAAAGGAAGAAAACCAGGAGAAAAAACTCCAACATAGTAAACAAATGCTTGAAACAGAAAAAAATACCTGCTTATGTTTTAATGAAAAAATTAGATACAAACGATATTCACAAGAGAACTATACAAACCAGCACCAGTGGAAATATAAATAGCTGGCAATTTACTGGGTTTCTTCCCCATAGCTAAGGAAATACAGGTAAGACTAAAATAGAGCAATTATTGTCAACACAATTAAACACAGTTAAGTGGCTTAAAATTAGGGTTTGAGTTTTGAAATTCCAATGTGTTTTGTTGTAAAGGTTTAGCCACAGTGACCTCCACTGTTATTACAGACACAATACAAAGGGAAGAAACATCCAGACCACCGAAAGAACGTATGGAAGAGATGTTGTTTGTCACAGGGGACATGCTGAATACTAGTGCTGAAGCTGAAAAGAGAACAAGATTTGTTATCTTGAAAATCATCACGTTGTAAACATCAAACACTTGGACAAAGGCTGGAGATGGAGAGGGACATCACACAGAAGCAGCTGAAATCACTAAGTGCCTAACAGATGAAGTCACCAGAGTTAGAACCTAACACCTCCCTGATGAAAGGCAGCAAAAGACTCAGTTACAAGACAGGCCTGATGTTTCATGGTGGGTAAGAGCAGACCTGGCTCTCAGGGAAGAAGGGATTGATGCTGCAGTGGCATTTCCAGCAGGAATAACTGAGACTGCATCACAGAGAGGGGGGTGAGAGGAGAAAGCAGAGGGGGAAATCATCCATATGGTAACATTGGTTTGGATAACTACCATGTAGCACTTTTTTACAGATATGGCTTGGTTATCTGCACCCAAAAAACTCCTCAACATACCCTCCTGCCCCAAGTCCCTCAGGGCCCCCCAGGCCTTACCATGGTGTCGCTGCTGTCCCGCAGGCCCAAGACAGAGGTGTGTGGGCATGTCCTCAGCACCTGGGGACATGTGACGCTGGTGAGGGGCTGGGGGAGGGTTTGGGGGGACACTAGTGGTGGGCTGGAAGTGACCCAGAAGGATCATTGAGTACGACTCTCCAGTGAATGGCCCAATCAAGGATCGAACCCGCGACGTTGGCATTAGTAGCACCATGCTCTGAGCAACTGAGATCATTTCAGGGTCATCTTAACATGCACTATTGCCTGCATCTTCAGAAAACAGAGACTGCATTCAGAGCTGGTAAGACATCTTGCACCCCTGCTTAGTCAGTTATCTGGCTCACCCTCAATGAAACATCTCAGGAATTAAAACCACCCTTCCTCCACCACAGTTTGCTAAACGGAATGTTTATCTCAACTTTATGCTCCACAGCTGCATTCTGGAGTTCTGGCTATGAAAGCTTCTGGCATGAAGCTACAGAAATGTGAGAGCT
This sequence comes from Drymodes brunneopygia, assembly GCA_013400955.1. Classification (NCBI taxonomy): domain Eukaryota; kingdom Metazoa; phylum Chordata; class Aves; order Passeriformes; family Petroicidae; genus Drymodes; species Drymodes brunneopygia. Next base: position 38,877 of record VZTZ01051294.1, on the reverse strand, counting down.
GGGAACTGTCTCTTCTTTTGTCAGCCCCAAACGGGTACATGTCAAGCAGCTCCACACAAGAACATGCCACTGCAATACCAATCTTGTATCAGTGCTCAGAATGATTCTATAGAACATTCAAACATCTCATCTGGCATTTTTCAGCCTGGGTGAATATTGTGTGCTGCAAAAAGAGGGAACAAAAAAACAGAAAGAAAGTTGGAGCTGTGTTCCTTTGGGCTGCCAGTTCACATGCTTTCTTCTACACTACCAGCTCTTCTTCCAGATAGCTGAGACCTGCAGGCACTGAAGTTCTTTGAGTGCACATAACTCTCAAGGGTTAAAGAGGAAAAAAAGCCTGTTGACCAAAGGCCCAAATGGGCAGAGATGACCTTCCAAACACTCTTTGATGTTTTACCTCCTCTTCTATCAGTACTCTTGCTTTACAAAGCAGCACCTTGGATATACACACACTTCTTTCCTGGTTGCTTCCACGTTGCAAATTTTGAAAATGAAGTTGTTTCTATGATGCAAACAGTAAGGCACAACTTCCACCAGTCTGGTCCGCACCTGTCACCTCCTCCTCTGATCTGCCTATCACAGCTTTAAGCCCAGCTAATATTTCAGAACTTTAATGTATTTTCCATCTCTTGTCTCTAACTCTGCCATCTGGACAGCAGACATCACCATTCCTTCATCTTAAAGCCCAAAACATGGTTGTAGACCTCCTCAACTCTTCTGCAGGGTTTTCTGCTCTACATGAACTTCAAATGTAACTCTGGGCACTATACTGCAACAAAAAAGACTCTAAAACAACCGTCACTTAGGGAAGCCCCAGACAATATCATGAGAAGTGTCTCTCTGCTTAGAAAAACAGAAATCAAGAAAATCTGATTCTCTCTCCTCCCCTCACCAGAGTTCAACAGTTAATCCTGGTCTGCACTTGTAGAAGAGTTGAAGCAGTCCCAAGAGTACGTGTTTCTTTCTCCTTTCTCTATCATGCCATTTAAAACATTCATGTCATGGAAAGTAATGTTATTTGAAAACATTCTCTCATTCAATGAGTGAATTTCAAGACTGAAGAAGCAGCTGAGGAAAAACAGCTACTGAAGTGGATACATCCAATAAAAATGTTTTTTAAAACAAATTCATCCACTTAGAAAAGGATGCAAGATCGTTGTGAGTCTTGCAGTCAGCAAAAGATTAAGAATGATTTGCAAAATTTCATTATGGACCACAGAAAACCATTCAAAACCACAATGCAAAACCAAACACCAGGGAATGCAAATCAACTTACCTGGAAACAAGAGAGAAAGCTGCTGAACAGATTGCTGGGCAGGGAACAAGTCTCATTAAGATGTGGCCCAAAGAGGCAGGAAAATGGGCTCGGGTCACTTTCTCAAACACAGAACTGAAGGTGTTGATGTCTGCCAGCTTGCTGCTCTGGTCTCCACTTCCAGTGTCTAATATGTTCCCCCCATGTAGGATCAAAATTAACACATGAGTTTTGCAGTTCTGGTGTTGAACTCCTTCCTGTGAGAAAAACAGGAAATAGGAAAGGAGGAGGCATTTTTATGGACTTTGTTAGTTTACTTGATGTCAACATTAGCAGTGTTTTTTTTCTCCCACCCCCACCATGATAATTTTGTGATATTTGCCCTCACTGGAGTGGGTGGGGGCGTGTGTGTGCATGTGCACATGTCCTGTGTTCCATTTAATTCAAGTATCTCTGAATCACACAGAGCCCACTGTGCTCTGACACAAACCCAGCGCAGCACAGATGAAGCTTTCAGATCAACGAAGATTAGGACAGCTTTGTGTACATCAGAAATTACTTTAAAAACTCTTGACACTGGAGAAAAATTCCAACCTCCAAAGGCAGCGTAAACAATCATCTGTCTAGGTATCCTAGTGATTTACTGGCAAGGCTCTCATTCAAATCATCACAAGTCCAAAAGAGACGAATTTCTCTGCCAATGAAAACACTCAGCAAAAGCAGATGATACAGTTATCTCAGACTTTAGAGACTGGCAGCTTCTTATTAAAATGAAAGAAGGGGGTAATTTACACAGACACTTACTGAAAAACTAAAAAAATGCATCACTGCTGCTATCCATAAAACTCAAAAATTTATGAATATGTGAATAGGCACATACACAGACAATACCAGCATGCTTTGTAGAATAACCAAGATATTTCCTACTTGAAACCAGAAAAGCATTTTGAATGTTGCACAATTTCACCTTTTTTTCCCCTTTTTACCCATTGGTACATGTGCACTCAAAAACCTCAGTAATACATTAAAAGATCAGATTTTTTGTTGTTAAATCCTGACTGCTATTTTCTCCTTCACTTCGGATGACACGACTCCTGAAGATTTCTAGTTCCTGACTGAATATGAACACATACCAAAAACAACAGCAACAGCAACATTTTTTGGCTAAGGATTGTTAAATGCTAGATTGGGTGATTTACTCAAAATCAGGCAATATTCTGGACAGTTTATTCTTAAATTCTGGAATTAAGGGAAATGAGTAACTTTAGCACTTGTATAATAGTGACAGAGAAATGGCTGAAAATGAGAAAATTGTAGGCTACTCCACTATCTCTGTTCAGCCCATGGATTTTAGTATCCAGTAGAAGTATTCACTGTGAAGGCATTTTGATAACCTGATTTGTATCTCCTTAAATACAGGAGAATCATATGAGCATTCTTCAGGTTCCACTTTTCCATGTACTGATTTACAATTTCCTTCTCCATAAGGTTTCATTCCAGTTTTCAGAAGAGAAATTTAATTCCCTTTAAAAGCTAAATGTAGTTCCTTCCATGGACAATGTCTGCTTGTAAATAGGCAGCCCTGCTGAGGAGCTGGAGAATGTGAAAACTTCAAAAAGGAAAAATTCAAGTGGGTCAGTATTACTGAAGTCACTGGTATGAGAAGTCTCTCAGCTGGATTTAACTGGTATCTTTTACAGGAAGACTCAAAGGGAGTAAAATTAATTATGCCTCTCAGCAGTAGCTCAGCCATGACTTTGACAAGGTGCTAAAGGACTAATCAACTGGACATCTGAGGTCAATAAGTACTGCCATCCTTTTCTGGGGGCTGTAGGACCAAGTTCTTTAAAAAATGGTAAAGAAGCTATTTCCATTACTTGTCCTACGTGTGGACAGGGGACCTTAATCAGTTTGTTGGAAGGACCACAACGTGTTGAGATTCCTTCCTGCTTCTATAAAAAGGCAATTCTGTTATTATCAAATTCATGACTGCTGCTGAATCTGCTTCATAAAACCTGCATTTCCAGTCAAGTACTAAGCAGATGTAACAACTTCTCTTCAGAAAACTGAGTCCTATTTCTATCTAAGTATGCAATGTCTAAAAATCTTGTGATGATATTCAATGATTGCATGTGCACCTACTAAACAAGGGAAAAACATACTAAGCTATCAAAAGAGTTGACAATTACATAATACAACATGAGAGTACTTCCACATGTCTACTCCTTGACAATCAGCACAGCTTGTTTTAGGAAAAAAATCTCACCTCACTGTCCTCATGTATTTCAATACTGCCTTGTGCAGGGAACCTTTGTTTTCTTAAAGAGGTTCTATATAATTCACCTGAAAGGAAAAGAGACATATAAATATTTGTCTGTTATATCTTTTACAGACATCTATGGAGGTAAGGCACATTTCTAATTTCAAGAGAGAAAGTTCTGTTCACAGGAAATCCTGTAGACAAACAGAACAATACACAAGGTTTCTTGCAAGCCTATATATTAGAAGTTCTTCTATTCTTAATAGCAACATACAGAACAGGATTCATGTCCTTGTACAGAGGCATTTAGTGCCAGTACAGCTGCTGTTGATTGTCTGTGCCTTTCTGAAGCAGCACAAGAAGAGGTCACCTGAGGTTCTGCATCACTCTGCTCATCCCATAAAGGAATCTTAGATACTTTGGTATGTCTTAAATAGAACCTAAACAGCTATATATAGGCAAGTGAATTGAGCATTTCAAATAGTAATACCAAAGTAGAGAACAGACAGACTTCAGGATTTAGGCACATTTACCTCTGTTTCTTCCAGCATGCCAGAAGAAGAACTACATAATGCTATAGTTGTCTCAGTTTACTTTTTCTTGGCATTTGGACCTCACACCTTCTTTGAGGTTCCATGCCATTTGTCTACAGGCAGTCTGCCAGACCTTAAGAGAGTAGAATGTAATTTTCACCTCACCAAGAACACTGCTTAAGCAAGGTATGGCCAGGTTATTCTAAAAGCACCGTCCAAAACACATTTTGAACATCCTGTTCTTCTGCATTAGGACTGAGAGTGAATTCTACAGCAGATTCTACCAATATTATCCCTTATAGTCACTGGAAATTTATTTAGCCCTGTGTCTACACTTCCCTGTATTTAAAATTGAGGCAATTATTCTTGCCTTACTGAGAGGCAAGGATTTAATGTAGTAGTCATTTAATACTCATATAAAACAAAAGAGTACAACAACAAAACCCACAATATCAGAAAGCAAAGCCAACAGAAACATCACAAACCCTGAAAATCCATCAAATGCAACTGCTTTCTGAAATTCTCTGCAATTTAATGCTGACCTCATTATTGAACAACCATGTCAACAATACGAAATTTAGAAGTTCCATTTTTGGGGAGATCATCAATTTAAAAACATTTAAATTTAATTAAAGCAATTTAAAACTCAAGTCTTCATTATAAAAAACAGCAGGAACTATTGAGCATTTTTTGCCAGGACCATGTATCAGCCCATTGAGAACTACCCGAGCAGTTAAATGGCTCTTAGCAACATGTGGCACCAAAACAAAGTTAGGTGAAGTAGATGAGTAAAAACAGAAAGTGACACTTGCCTATTGCTTACCAGATGCTGAACTATAAGACAGCACCCAGTCCTAAATTAAATGCAACCCCAATACAGAAGTTGCTTTTCAGTCTAGCAGACAACCATCAGGAACAGTGGCTACCATCTAAACCAACTAATTTAATGAGTGATATACCAAGTATTTCTGCAGACAGAAACATACACTGCTACCACAGATATTAGTGAGGCAATGTGTCCGGTAGGGATTGTTTTAGACTCAAATTTCTAGTAGAACCGGTATATAAATATACCTATATACACATGCATACATGTTACCCAGGGATTCAGAGAGGCACTAAACAAGTTCTGCACCTCTAGCTTTGCCTGAAGTAACTCGTTGCCCTGTCTCTTCATGTGGAGTACATCAGATCTCAAGATTGCCACAAGAAGAAAGCCAGGTGAAAGGGAAAACACTGAGTGATTCAGCACCCCAAAGCAAGCATGAAAGGCATGGGTTTGATACATGACCAGAAAAAAAGTTAGTAGCCTGAATCTAGGAGTAGAGAATTCGTATGATCATTCCCAAAGTTCTGAGATCATTAGGTAAAGTTTGAACCCATACTAAGTATCAAGCCATGTCCTCTTTTTTTAATAACACAGACCATTTCAAATATCCCTAATATTCTGCCATGTAAATTAGGGAGCAATTTAGGGGAGAAAAAACAAAAAAAACCCCAACTTGTGTTGGCTACAAAGCATAAAGTGGTGATTGTCCCAAAAGAAAATTGCTATTTCCATTATCACGCTCTCATAAGAAATGATGCTGTTTCTTGCCATCTGCTGCACTATTTCTAGCCCTTTGTAATGACAAATCTGTCATAAGAAATATGTTCACATGAAGGTTGTCACATATGCTTTCTATTAACAAATGAGAAAGCATACTGTAAATACACTGCAGATGCAGTTTTGCAAACTGAACTATTCATAGGAAAATAATGGCAGGCATCACTGAGTCCCATCCTGCTCTGAAAATCACATCAGACAGTTCCTGTGTTAAGTTCCACAGTTTCTTCATTGAATGAGTCTTACACATACACAGGCTACCAGATCTGATAAATTACTACTACAGAGCACAGGAGAAATAGAAACACACAGGGTTTAGCTGAGGATCTCGACTCAAAATGCTCTACAACTCCAGTTACCAGGCCAGATTGGAAAAGTCTGATTTCCAAAAGGGAAGGGGTTGGCACCTAGTGACAGCATGTCATTATGAACACAGCTGCAGGAATAAAGAACAGACATTTCACTGTGAACTCCAGGAAGGTCACACACAATGTCCACAGAGAGAACTGTGATGAAAGAAGACACCTTCATTGACACCACACACTTCTGTATGTCAGTTCCTGCTTTTTAGCAAGCAATGCAAAAGCACAGAAAGATCAAAAGCAGAGCCACATGTAAACACACTCTTTGAAGCTGGGCACCAGCAGCAAAGGAACCCTAGCAATGCCAGGCTTGGCACTACTTTTCGTTCTCACAGCACCCAGAAATTTTAACAGCAACACTTGTTGCACCTCCCTAAGTAGAGATGGGAGAAGGAAGTGCAGAGCACAAAGCACTGGAGGCTTTTACACTTCAAACTGAGCCATGTAGTACTGTTCTGTGGGATCTATTGTGTACACCAGCAGCTTCACCCTCCAGAGCTCTACCTCTACCACTCCAGCCAACACTATAAGGCACTAATGCATTAAATAATATCACAGGCACTTTCCTGGTACAATATAATAATCCATGTTGAAAATAATTAAATTTAAAAGAAAATTTAAAAGAATCATGATCCCTCCACATGCATTTCTCTTCTCAGTGTAACATACCACAGGGCCTATGTTAGTTAACAAGTCTATTACTATCTCTAGTTGTTGAATAGTTTTGGTACAAAGAAAAATCAGAACAACTTCAACTCACGTTGTTTTTCCTGTAGAAAGCCAGATGAGCAAAATGCAGACTCTTCACCTGCAAAAGACAGAATGCACAATGTAAATTAAAATTGCTTTACATGAACATCAAGTTCTTCACATTTTCTCCCGTGTTGCTGTAAATATTTTGCAACTGACTACTACTATGCTGATTTCCAAAACCCCCATTGGCTTCCGTGGGAATAGATCAGCATACGACACACTTGACAACTGCTGGAATCAATTAATCAAAATGGTTATGCTAGAGGCTAGATTTTACTCTTCATTTCAAGAAAGGCATCATAAGCAATGAAACTTGTAGGTAGGTAGGGAGGAAACTATTTGATAGAGAAATGTAGGTAAGAATCCATTTGATAACCTGTAGCATTAGCCACTGAATCTCCTGATAACTAAGAATTGGCATAACTTACCTAGCAATACAAACCAGATTCTTACTACAAATATTTAATTAGCAGCTGATAAAGAATATTTCTCTCCTTCCATTCCCTCCCACAGTCCACTCGTCCAAGGAAAGTAGCAAGTACAAAGAGATTTTCTCAGATCTAAATATAAAAACCTAATACACACAGACACAAGGATATGGGAGTAAAGGCCCCTCCTGTAGATGAAGTGCTCCTACAGCACTCTGGCCAGGGCTGCCACGGAGGGCAAACACCCTTGCCATCATTTGACCAAGACAAAACCCAAAGGTATCAGCCTACATCTTCCCTCAGAGCTAGGATGAGAACACAGGCCTCTCAATCCCTTCTCTAGGCTGTTTCTTCAGAGGCCCAGGCAACATTTACTTTTTTTCGCAGAACCTACCTACTACTTGAGTACCTTCACACATGCAACAGACACAGCACTCTGCTCCTCGGGCACAGCCTGACTCAACAACAGAGGTAACATCCTGCTGCACGTGTTTGGCATCAAGGAACAGAATGGCAAATGACAAGGACCAGGGAGGCTGGTGGCCCTCTACGATATATGAATAAAACTGCATGTGCTGCCACTGCCTGCCCACTGATTTTCTTCTGTCTGATGAAAGTTTCTGCCTACTGCCTAAAAAGACTATAGAACTTGTCCCTGCTGTTTCTCAAGTCTCATGAATTAAAAATGCTGTTTTGCTAAATCCAGCTAGGGTTAATACATAAAGACTAATAATAATATTTATCTCCTCTGATGGATGTAGTAATACAAAGTAAGAGCTCTGCAACTATTCTCTATTTTTTCAAGTGCTCCAACTATCAAAGTTGACAATTTGGTTTTGAAGGGAATAAAAAGAACAGAAAAAATGACACGCTTCTAATATACATCAAAGAAATCCGCTTTAGTTCATCCTTTGTGCAAGCTGTACTTGCAGTACACTGCTGTACCTCACCTTTGAGGAATGAAAATCATTTGAATTAGCTATTTCCAAATTTCACATACAATCCCTTTAATTTTCAGTTCCTTGTCAGGACAATTCACAGACTGTTGCTCTGCCAAAGAGGTTGGGTCACAACTGTTACCTGCTTTCAGCTTATTAGGGAAGAAATATTAACTGCAATAGCTCATAGAGAGAGTCATTGCTGAGGCAAAGCAGCCATCAGTCACTCTCTTGTGAACAATGTGTGAAGCTCTCAGGAACGTGAGAGCTAAAAGCAAAAACCAGACCCCCATGCCAAGAGCCCAGACCAGCCTTCACAAGTGCTTGTATATACAATTCCAAAAATTACATGTAAAACAATGGGTTTCATGAAGAAAATTCCTTCCCATGGCAGCTTTGAATGGCTGTGCAGATAGAAATTCTCCATCACAAAAGAACAACTCTCAACAGAAACCGAAGACACGTCCACTACAGAACTAAAATTAATTTTTATTTGCTAGGTTTAAGAAACAGTTACTTTTTTCATTTTTCATCACACAGTAAATTTAACAGATTCTGAAAAAAATGCCACTTCTCTGCCCCAGAATTGAAGGATTATCTGCAATTACTCTTATTTGTATGCTACTAAAAATAATTTTAAAAAAAATCAGGAAGGTGTTTTTTGAGCAGTGTTGAAAACAGAGTAGAAGCCACCTTATTTTCCCACAAAAGGTTGGTAACACCAGTAGAAATAACCATATCTATTCTTCAGAGAAAGCAGCTGCAAGTATAAATAAGATTTACAAAGTTACCTTTAGTGTCATGCTGAGGTACATAGCCATTACACATACATTCGATTTGCAGACTGTAGCCATTACACATCCATGTAGCTGTGCTCCTGAGAAGTCAGAGGGCATTTTGTACAATTCTTGTCTCTTGTTTTGCTCTCGCCTGGGATTACATCAATAATGGGTTCAGCATTAGAGGACAGCACAGCAGAACAGAGTTATGCGCCTCAGCACCAAGGAGATACCAGGGGAATCGATTTCTTCTTTCTTCCCTCACACATCCAATCTTGCAATACTGGCCAAGAAGGTGCCAGCAAGCTTTATGGTCTACATGACTTTCTGCGTTCTAATAATCCGAATTCGTGTAACAACATAACCATACCACTGGAACAAACTACACTGATGCTCCTCTTTAGAACATGACTTTCATCTCAGCAAGAATACTGTGAAAATTAACTTCTGAAGAGAAAAATCTCTTCTGTTAGGTATTTCTTTAAATGCCGTAGCAAATGTAACACTAGTGTGAACATAGATATGTCAAACTTGGGAAAACAGGCGGAAAGGAAAGGAGACAATATACCTACAGATGGTATGATCCTCTCCATGGGAATGGCAGCCAGGGAAACCCTAGGCCAAATGAAAATGATTCAAGAACACATGCTGATTTCAGCATGTGGACCGGATCTTAATACAGATTAAAAAATTAAAAGGGAGAGACTGCAAGGAAAGCAATGTTCTCTGCAGCAGAACTGAGCTCTCAGCTAAAAAATATCTTAGCAGGTAGATTAAGCTTCCTCCATTTTGCATGCATTTTCTGAGCTGTATTCTAGAACATACAGCATCACAAAATTAAACGACGGCAGTTGCACAACACTGGTAGCCTGCCCTACAATAAACTGCCAACAGTGGTGATCTGCAGAAATGCAATCCACTGCTTCCCTCTAAAACCTGCAGCTAGAAGTAAAATCTGTTCTTTGTATGAGCAATCCGATGTGTTTTGGAATGTTGATGACTATTGTAGTTTCCATCTTTCCCTTGTACTGATCACCAAGCCAAATTTCCTGTTTTCCACTCTTCACATTAATAGGCAGCAGCAGATGCTATTGCAATAAATTTAATAGCAGCATAAACACTACGGTTGGCTATGTAAAAACACCATTTAATTAGTTATGTGACTCCAGGAGGGCATGATGAGGAGTGGTAGATCATATGCTGCTGGAGGGAAGGAAGGGAGCAGTTTGTTTACACAGAACATTCACTGTGGACAAAACTAGGCAAGGCAGCCCTCAGAGGAGAGAGACAGAGGGAGAAACACCAGTACAAGGTAAAACTCACTATAGCAGTCATGAGGTTGTAGAGATTTTTCTGTTACATTCAGTATTTTGACTGTTGTATAAATGTTGGAGAACCTCTGAGATGCATGGCAGGTGTAACAAAGGGGACTGAATGAGTGAGCCAGTGAAAAATGAGACCAGATGAACTCGCTAAAGGCACCTCAGTCTGCACCAGTCTTGTACAGAAACACTGGCTTCCCGTGGGAGTTAAATGGATCCAACTCAACATAGCTCATAACTTCAGACACTATGGGTTAGTACCCACATCACAAATGACAAGTTGCTTAACAAAATGTCTAAACTGTGCAATGCAAAAAATTAACCATTCCCATTAAAGTGGGGAATGCTAATTCACAGCCTATTTGGTATACCTGAAATATTTTCATTTTATTGCCTTGACGTATTAATTCACTTTTTTTTAAACATTAGAAATTCAAAATTCAACAAAACAAGATAAACATAGAATTATGCTGAATTATTTTATACACAGGAAAGAATCAAGTGAGAAACAAATATATAAATTTCCCATTATTATACGGGGAAATTATACAAATATACAAATTAAACAAGGAAGAAGAACAAGAGAAAAAAATCCAATCTTGCCTGAAAAAGTTTAGAAGAATTACTCATAATTGATGTAATAATGTATTATGTTTTCTTGGTACTTTGTAGCATAGAAAATGCCGTGTTTACAACAGGTATAACATCTATAGTATATCTCAAAAATTGCCATTGAATCTCTGAATAAGTTAACAAGCAACATAATAGAGGCCTTGATATGTTAAAAGCAAATGCAAAACTGACTATTTTTTTTCTCAATTTACCTATTTAACAACTGTAAGTACACTGTGTGTATTGTGTCTACCTGCCAGTTGAGTACTATAAAAATAAATCATTCTTATGGTAGGTAATCAAGAAGTTTGTGATTCAGATAAATATTACTTTTATATATACCTGTTCACTTAAATAGACCTGTTAACAGGTATTTTCAGGATTGACTACATGAAGCAAATCCATAAAGAAAAGCCTCCTGAAATGGACAAGTATATTAAATTCTTTTTAAAGCTAGATTAATGAACAAGCACCATTATGCCTGAGCCCCATACCACTGAGGCAGAAGCAAGCTAGATCTTTCTCTCTCCCTGCAGTCAACAATGTAATTTAATTTTCAAACAACTAGGCAATTGAAGAGCCAAAGTAACAATAACACAGCTTATGCCTTTATCCTAAGTCCCAGATCCTTACTGGTGTATCAGTGCCCATTTCCCACTCCTTTCAGTGGTACTTACATACATATTTACATGAAAATGGCCCCAAAAACTCCTGAAAGTATGTCTCCATAGAAATGCAGATAAGGATTTGTGACTTTAAGGAGCAAAATAACCCGGTGACAAGAAGAAGTCTCTCATGTGTTGAATACAAGAAAAGTTTTAGTCTTTTGTAATCTATCTCATAGTTATTCAGCTGAGTCCAACATTAACTTCCCACTGAAGCCAATAAATTTATATTACCTGGTCTGCCAAAGTTTTCTCCTGAAAGAGATCATTGCAATTCATTTCTCAGCACCAAAATGCTAGTTACATATCTATGTAAATCTTTTAACTATGGGATGCTGTAAAATGACATTACTTCTATAGAGTATTTACACAGTATCTAAAAAGTAATTGCCTCAGCAGTCAGATGTTCTTGTTAACTCTTAAGTAATATGTAATGCAAGCTAAACATTACCTTGATTTTCTTCAAGCTTCCCAATTGTTTCTATCTGCTCAACAAGGTCATTTGAGTTCCACTGGCTCATGCCTATAAGAATAGCATTTTTTCCTTCCACCATCTCTTCTGTAAGAGGAAAAAGAATAGAATAAATTGCTGTGACAAACAAAAGAAAAAAGACAGGGTGAGAACTAGTATTTGAGAGAGAAATAAACACTCATTAGAGCCCCTAAAGGGAACAGATAACAGGTTATGCAGGACTGTCCAGGAAAGCTTCTTGCCTACTCATACGCTCTACAGCAATCCTATATGCTTCATAGATTAGGTGCAGTAAAAACACGGAAAAGAGAGGACTGTCTGAATTTTTTCTCTTATCTTAAGCAGTCACTGTAAAACAAAGTTTATATTAATCACTTTGAGTATTTGAGTAGTGGTTGGTTTTTGGGTTTGTTCTATTTAATTTTTTTTATTTGAAGAACATTCAAAAGGCAGAGCAGAGGGAAGCATGGACACACAGAACAGTTCAAGGCTTTTCAAAAATGTTTTTCCTTTTTTATCAAAGCCACTTGTGCTACAAAAAGCTTTACATTTTCATCTAGGGACACAGAGACACAATGGAATGGAACCAAGCCCAGAGCACAGAGAACCATCTCTTTTATTGAGATCCCATCCTGGAAGTGGGGTAGGAAAAACTGAAAGCACAAAAACAACCAGTAGATAGATATTAACTCTCTCGTTAAAAAACAAACCCAAAACCAAATAGCAGAACGGGACACAGGCCTGGAAGCTGTAGGAAAATATTTTCCTTCAATTTAACAGCTATTTGGCAAGAAGTTTGCCTTTCCTTTCTGAATAAATTTACTAAAAGCACTTCAGCCTGGCTGGATACAACCCAGGATAGTCTTTGTACCTAGGGCGAGCACGCAGAAAAAAAAAAAAGCAAAATAAATAATAACGATTCTTTACTCGTTAAGGCAGAATCAGAGAATGGGTCAAATTCTGTCCTCTCTTACTGCCTTCTGGAGAGAGAATGGCTCTGATATAGGAGTAAACACAGAATAATTTAGCCAGGACACTTCTGGCTAAAATAATCATTTTCAAATACCTACCTTGCAGTAGGCCTCTAAATGATTTTCAAATTAATGTTCTTTCATGTTCTCTCAAATGTACCTCTCCCATTTAGAGAGGTCTTGGTACTGAAGAAGGAAAAAGATGAATCTCTATAAAGGACTGTATAAATCATTTCATGGTCACCACCATATCTTATCTTTCCCTAAGTCATACCTTTTATAAACAAACAATGATAAAGGTAATTTATCAGATTTATCAGAGAAGCTGGATCCAGCAAAGCCCCCTGAGACCTGATGCAATCTCAGCAGCTCCCTGAGGCAGAGAGAATCAAGCACTTAGCACAGCATTTTGCTCAGATTTTTGTCACTGCCTCTCAGAGGCTGATTTATTTAAAGTTCTGCAAGGAGGAACGGAAGGAGCCACGGTGGTTTTGGTCTCTTCCACACACACAGCACCCCCCCATCAGAGGTTTTAAAATCCACCTGAGTAAGATGGGTATTTTCAGTGAGGTTTTGTGCTTAGTCTTTCCTGCTGTTCCTCCTGCCAACTGGAAGTAACAGGAAGGGTCTTGCCCCCCGAGCCTCACACCAACCCCTCAGCACAAATACAGAGTTAAAAGTGTCCAAATGAGCAGCAGCATAGAACAAACACAGCCCTCAAGACCTCCTTAAGGCCAGGCAGTCGTGAGTGTCTGGCTGACAGGTGTAACATTCTAACCCCAGACAAAAATGGGAGATAATGGTTCTCTACTGTAGATTCTGTTTTCCTGCTTTGTTCTTGAGCAAAGTCCAGTGTTGGCATTGAAGACCAAGCAGCAGCAGCAGCACAGCTGATGGCCCTTAACCCTGGCAGGTGTGTGCAGCAGGCAGGAAAACCAGTGAAAAGAACTGAAAACAACTGAGAGACATGTGCCCCTAGGGCTGTGCTACAGAAAATTTTTTTTCAGCTTAAAGGCTGTGGGGCAGGCATGTGGAAGTCTGAAAAAATGGCACAATGGGAACGTGCAGGCTTCTCTGAGCAGCTTTCCAAATCTGAGGAAAAAAAGTGTTAATCAACCATGGAATTTCATATTCTGACCATTTTTTGATGATGTATTCAGCTGTAATTTTCATCTTCTGTGATCGGAGGTATGTTGCAGTTAAACTGTAAAGGAGTTTCCTGCATCAAATATCATTTTATATGTTGACACTGTAAAATTCCTGCCTAACTTACAGCATGTCACATGGAAAGCAAGAAACAAAGGAAATCCAGGCAATATAAAACAGTAAAATATTACTTCTCCCTTTCTGGATTTCACTAAATTAAGTAGTTAGCCATGACAGATGAATCAACAGTCAAAACATGTACAGCTGCTTCATCTCAAACACAGGTGCTTGATTCTCTGTTTACAAGGCTGCCAGACAGAAACTTCTTTATTTGAGAAACTGAGATTTGACCCCAGCTGTTTTTCAGAATACAAAAGCAGCTCACTAATGTCATGTTTTAATGGTGCCCACTGCTGTGCCCACTGTTTCCTACTTCAGGCTGTCTATGAAGTACAAATTACATATGGGAGACGTGGGATAGCTTCCAGATTCTCCCATGAAGAAACCCCATAGCACTCAACTCCAGCTGCACTGTGCAGCTGCAAGAATATCAAACATTGATGAAGCACTCTGTATTAGTAACAGAGAATGGGTGAGAAATACAGGTAAAAAACACTGCAGAAAATGCTATGCTGGAGACAGAAAAAGCGTATCAGGCTACCTTATTTTTAGGAGGTGAAAGGCACAGTCTCTCTTGGACAGGTTTCCCTCACTCCAGCATAAACTCCTGTTGTTTCTTTGGTGCTAAGTTTAATCTACTGATAAAGCCAATTACTTCAGCCCACACATATGCTTTCCTCTACCAAAGATAAAAGCTCCCTTATCTCCAAGAGAGCTTCTGAGTGTAGAAACACCTTCTGCCTCTTTTTGCTAGTATTTATACTTCTGTGTACCTTTATTTTTCTGACATTTAAACACTTATTTCTGAAAGGCTGTTTGGAAGAAAGCAGAGATGATACTAAATTAGGACAACCTATGGACTGCCTCAAGGGCAGCGAGGCCTTGCAGAGAGATCTGAACAGACCACAGAGCTGGGCAGTCAGCAGCCATATGAAATTTAACAGGCGTGAGTGCTGGATTCTGCACCTGGGATAAGGTAATCCTGGTTAGACACACAAACTGTGGGAGAAGGGGCTGAAAAGAAGCCCTGTGAAAAGAGATCTGAGGATTTAGGTTGATGGCAAATTGAATATGAGTCAACGGTGCATCCTGGCAACCAAAAGGGCCAAGGGTGTCCTGGGGTGCCTCAGGCACAGCATCCCCAGCCAGCTGAGGGAAGGTGACTGTCCTGCTCTGCTCTGGCACAGCCTCACTTTGAGCCCTTGTCTAGTTTTGGGCACCATAACACAAGGAAGATCTAAAGCTATTAGAAAGCATCCAGAGGAGGACAACCAAGATGGCAAAAGGCCTCAAGACCAAGATTTATGAGGAATGATTGAGGTCCCTTTGTTTGTTCAGTTTGGAGACCTCATTGCAGTCTGCAACTTCCTCAAGGTGGGCCATGGAGAGGGAGGTGCTGGTATCTGTCTGGTGACCAGTGACAGGATATGAAGAAATGAAAATCTATCGAAACAAAACTTGATTTGAAGAGCATTTTTTCAAGTCATCAGGTAATCTAAACTTGGAAATACTTGTGTCAACTCAACGGACTATGTCCAGCAAATTCCAAGTGCATTTCCCGTTCTCAGTCCACCATGCACGCCTCAGCAACTCCAAAAACGCAGGCACCAAACTAACCTTCAAGGCATTATTGAACAATGGATCTTGATGATTGAAAAGAATATTCTATCAAGCACAGTAAGTGATCATACTCCCAAAGACAGGATCTAATCACATTTTTCATCTATTCACATCAAAGAAAACTACGCCATCTACAATGTCTGAAACATCATAATTTTACTTCCCTTTTCGGAGAAAAAAACTGAAGTATGATTTGGTGCTCAAAGTTACAACTGCAGCTTCACATGGAATTTGGAAACATTGCTGAAATCATCAAGACAGCTATTTTAAGCACGCGGTAGAACATTGCAAAGCACAAAGGCAGTGTGGAAGAAAATCAGCATAAGCTATATTTCTTTTCTATTTCCAAGCCTTCCACTCACTAAAGCTTAAGATTTAAATGCAGCTTAAACAATTTGGGTATCCTATTCTCATTGAATACCCAGTGGGAACAGATCACCATCTCTCATTCTGTTCATGCTTAGATGTCTCCAATGCACATTTAATTTTGATCCACACAAGCAATTTATCATGTATTATCTCTCACTAAAAGTCTGTTATTAGAGGATTAACAACTCAGTAACAGATGTTGTTCATTATCTTTACATAGGAGTGACTTTTAATTTCAAGCAACCATTATAAAAATGATAGTGACTGTCATTATAAGCATTTCAGACTACATAGACTACTTTTGACATTAAAACTTCAGTATTTAAGGAAAGCTCTTCCAGAAAAAGCAAGTGAAATGTGGCAGAAAAGCATTAGATATGGTTCCTGGAAACAGAACCAAAACCAGAGCCCCAGTCTCCCGCTGGAGGTGGGACATTGCGTATGCACACAACCTACAGATTCTTCTCCCACTTCAGAACAAAACCTGGCCTGTCAGCGAGCATGTCAAGATTCAGGGTCTCACAGATGAAGTAGGGAGGGCTGCAGTTACCTCAGCTGGTTAGAGCACAGTGCCATAGTCACGGCTTTGATCCCCACATGGGCCATTCACTCAGGAGTTGGACCCAATGATCCTTGTGGGTCCCTTCCAAGTCAGAATATCCTGTGATGAAATCCACAAGCATTCAAATACAGCTCCTTGAACAAGCAGAAGTCTCAGTCCCTCCAGTGAAAGTTTTGATAGAGTGGAAAACCTAAGACATTGGTCTTAAAAGTTGGCCATCAGTAACATGGACACTCATGGCCTTCATCAGGATCTGTGAACAAGAGCACTCCCACTGTAACATCATACACTGTCTGAGCTGGAAGCAGCTGGGTCAGACCCCATGAGGTCTCACTGGTGGTGTCTGGCTGCTTCTGATGCCAGACGGTTCAGGACAGCTCCCTCATCCACCCCAGCACCTCACCAAACTCCTGTAAATTCAGGTCCATTCACAAATCCTGGATAGAAGAACCAATGGATGTTTTGTCTGATGAGGACAATGTTGTCAGTTCATCTACAAAGGAACTTAGTTACTTGTTGCAAAATTGGGGGAAAAAATGAGGAGGGGAGGACAAAAATGTGTACTCACCTCGTGCATCGAAGAATTCATCATCGGAGCTCTCTACAGAGTCTCTGAGAACATTCTGCATGTGCCTCTGAGCGCCACCAAACCGGCACGAGCCAGCTGGAAATAAAAGGAGGCTCACGTTAACTCAAGAGAATGCTCCAGAAAAAAACCCCAACCCAACACATTAATGAACAGTTTGTGCAGGTGCCTCAGGAGGACGGTCATCATGCACACTTTAATCTCAAGTGTCGGCCAGCCAGAGCTCTCAGGATGGCAAAAAAATACTTCCACTTAACCAAAGTGATTAAAACAAGCCTGTGTTAAAGGTGAGCCTGCATCGCTTTCAGCTAATGCAGTGACCTCAAAAGATAAATTCTTTCATGTTGAATTTATCTGGCTGTTCCATTCCAACACTCAAACTGCACATTGTTTCTAAGACACAAAGCAGCATTTCCCCAGGACATGGCAGTAGCTCCCACTTAAATCCAATTTAACTCCTAAAAGAAGTGCCATCTCATTTGGCTCACAGATTTGCAGACAAGCTACTCAATTCACACTCACTGAACTGGTTTCATCAGAGAGCTTTGCTGTGCTGGAGCCTGGGGCTTTCATTTGAAGCTTGCCATTTGAAGACAGGAAGGCAAAACCGCATTAGAATAGGCAGGGTAACAGATACAGTCATGACAGCTTGATGGTCCTAATGGATTATCATACTCAAACAATTTGTAGTCAGTAAACCAGACTTGTCTGAATATCTGAATTCTCCTTACATCTAAGCAACACAACACTACAAAGAAGTAGTGAAATATATTCCTTATATTAACAACAAAATCTCCCCACAAACAGCAGAGAACCAGGGATCAAATCCACCCTACCCCTAAGAACACTGTTGTAGAAAGGACACTCATTACCCACCAGAACAGTGTCCTTCGTTTTATTCATTTCCGCAAATGGTGACATCAGACCTGATTCTAATATCCTGAGCCCCTGGCCACAAAAGCATTCTTCTTCTCTCAGCAGTAAAAGAGCAACTCAAACAAAGGATGCATCCTTCTGTATTATTCTGGAGAAAACATGCCACTAGGTCACAGCCTTTTGTTCTTCATTTACTCCACCTACAGCTGAATTAATCAGAGATATAAGTGAAGGGTGGTAAGAAGAAGCAGATTTTAGCTGGCCAAGACTTGAGTAAAAATAATAGTCAATAGCATTTTAATATGGTTTAAAAATGGTTATTAAGGCATCAGTATTCATTACAAGAGTACAGCATGTATTGGGAATATGTCCAGTGATTTCTGGCAGCTACTGAAGTCCCTCCATTCAGATACATATCTATCCTAAAATGTATCACTATGGTCATCAAAATAGTGATAAAAAGAACACTATTCTGAACTTCAAATGAAAAAAGTCTGAAGTGGGTCAATGTTTGGAAGAGCAGGCATTCCAAAATTTCAAAAGCACAAGATGGGAGACACCACAAAAATACCAGAGTGATGTATGGAGGGTTGGACAGAGGGAGAGAGGGAGAGAGGGGGAGAAGGGGAGAGGTAGGCAGGGAGAGAGGGAGGCAGGGAGAACAAAAGGAGGGAGGAGGAGGCTATAAAAATAAAAAATTGTAAAAACTTCAAAGGTACTCCAAAGCAAACAGCAATTCCCTGGAGAAGAATTGCCACTAGCCTGGCTGAAAATCAGTAGAAGTACTCACTTGAAAAGCTCATGGTTCCAGGGACCTTGGAGTTTGATGTAGAACGTGAAGGGAGGGCAGGGAAAAGTGTCACAAATATCCAGGCATAAATTCTGGCTATGAGAAAAGATCTTGGGAGCATCAGTTTTATTATATTGCACTGGGAATGCTTCTAGATTTAGAAGCAGCTTAAACAAAACCAGAGCAGCACAAATCTGCGTAAAGCTCACTGCAACAGCTCTCCACATCTAGACTGATTTGCTGGCTGGGCTGCATTGCATGCCCTAATACATTGGTCCTATGGAGTCTGCTTCCTTCTGTGCCAGCAGATTAGCATTAGGCACCCTCAAGGACTCTATTAACATTTCTTGATTTTATTAGACACGAGCATTGCCTGAACTCACTGATTTGATTTACACTGTCAACTGCTGCATATTTTATTTTATAATTTTGCTTCAGAGAATGAAAAGACCAGCACTACTTCAGAACACAGGTGAGCTCCTCAGTAATGATATTTTAAGCTTCTATGGCAGTGAATCTCCCCTTTATCAGACCAGTCAGCTGACTCTTAGCAGCCAGATTTCTGCAATTTTTGCACCCAGGGTAGCAGCTTTCATTTCATTTCAGTTGTTCAGTATCACAATTTCTGACCAAAGAAGGGGAGAGCATGTGGAACTGCTTTGAACACAGAGCATTACGAGTCACAATAGTTGAATTGGAAGCACATACAATAGCTGCCCATAAGCTGTCGGGGCAGCACGACAGAGGGACAGCAGGATACAAGAGTAACATTTCCAAGAGGCAGGAGAGTCAACAGAGATGCACAGGTGCTCTTCTTCAAGAAGCAGCAGAAGTTGAGTTTCCTGTTTAAGCTGTTCTCTCTGCACAGAACTGCAGGTTGTGACAGTCACCTGTCACAGAGGAAGCTGGCAGGGGCTTGACCTGAGCACAGAGCCACAGTAAAAGCCAGGGAGAAGACAAGAGCAGAGCCATCCTTGCAGCACTATGAACAGAAGCTGAATGCTCTAGTTAGGCTAGCACTAACTAATTAATTGTAATTAAGATCACAATCAGAGATTTTCCTCAGTAAAAAAGATGTTGGGTTTTGTTTCTTCAACAAAGACCAGCTGGAATTTCACTGGTACTTTGCTGCATCAGTGATCTGGTGACCTGAGAGGAGGTGCTGTGATGCTTGTTGGACATTGATTTCTTTACTCCTACTATGTGCAAGTAAGGATCACAACTGAAACCTATATCCTACACAGCAGATTCCATAAGGGGAAGAGCCACAGATCACAATCAGCTGCAACCTCTTGTGATAAGCAACAAAATAGCCAGGATCTTATTTGACTAAAAATTTCTACAGAAATAGTTCCATGTTCTATTACACAACACTTGCACTTCGGCTGAAGGCAAGTCAGACTGCACCTCTGTACACGTCAGCCTAATTCAGATGCAAGGCAAATTTCATCCTTGGTGTTTAGTCACTGCACATAATTCCAGCAAACAGCAGAAGAAGCAGTTCCCACTCACATATCAGCAGCTTCTAATGCTGCCCATCCAGAGAAGGAACAACCCACTAAAATGATGCAATCTCTGATACGTTCCACAAATAGACCTAAGGAGCAGAACAGCCATGGAAAATGCCAATTCCACTTTCACCCACAAACACCAGCAGGGCTTGTTTTACCATAGTTCCATCAGAAATCAACAGCAGTTGGAAAGTACATAAAAGAGAAGAATCACCTCCAGCTTCCTCTGGTCAGGAGGCATAAACCCAAATTCTCTGGTGTCCCTTTTTTTTACAAACTGGTAATGATATGACAATTAAGCAGTGCATGAGCACGCTTCATTCCATGTGATATGAGGGTGATTCTAAAAGAGAAAAAAAAAAAAAGAAAAACACAAGAGGAATTAAAGTGACCCTACTGGTCTTGGTCTGTAGCCAGCATTCTCAGGACTAAGGAAACGGAAACAGAAAAACAGGTAACAAGTGAAGTAAGGCTGAAGAGGCTCTGAAAAACACTTCAAGAAACGAAGGTTTTCCTCTGAAAACTGAATAGTCAATGCTGCTGATTCCCAACTTTAATCACTTTCCTATATCCTTTGGAAGGGCTGGTGTCCAAAACACACTCATCCCATAAGTCCCAAGCATCCTAAGACAGAACAGCTCACCATTGTTGCTTAATAGTAAGCACATTTTCCAATTTCCAATCAAGCCTAGACATAAGCACATGCCAGAAGACAGGCAATCATAAAAAAAGTACTCCTGAACACTATCACCACACTTAGGTAGAGATGGAACAACACACAGTGCTCTCAGAGCTGATGGAAACTCAGTCTTTTACACAGTCAAATACTGAGGACTGAATTAATCTCAATTTAAAAATAATAGAAAAACAGACTCTATTGCACAGATTAAAACATTTCCATTTGTCAAAACTTGTTTTAGAAGAGTACCATTTTGAATTCAGGGACAGTTTTCCTAATAAAATTAAAAAGCACAAGTAATTTTTCCATTTGGATAGAGATGCTGGGTAGGAGAAATGACCTTTGCTATTGCTACTGTCTGCTGTTGCATAATACTACTTCTTTCTGTTTTGCTGGTTTCAGATGCTTCTTGCCTACCCATTAAGTGATTTAACTGAGCTACCCACACAGTGTTACCTAGTGACTATGCAGTTAAGACTTACTGGAGGCCAAGTTCACCCACTATTATTTTCTAGTTATGTTTTATTTCTTATTTTGAAAATGTAAAACTGAAGATGTATATTACAAGGATGTGAATTTAACTACTGGAGGCACTCCTATGACTCAGGAGCTCAAACAAGACAGAGGGAGATGCTGATCAGAGGAAATCCTTGCTGGGACACTGACCATCAAAAAAGACCATACATGGCATCATTGATAGCAGGGCCACACAGAACTCATCCAAAATCACAGAATGAATCTGCAGCAGAGACTGGGACTGAAATGAAATCAGTTGAAGCTGAAATGAAACACACTCAGCAGGAGGGGCTGAGTGGAGGCATGGAGTGAGAGGCCTACAAAACCACGAGGCTAAAGGAGGAGAGGGAGAAAAGTAACAGTGGGAGGCGAGAGGGAGGGCAGAGAGAACATAAAAGGCCAAAGGGGATGGGGAAGAAAAAAGTGGAAAATCAAGCCAAGATGTCGAGTTCCCATGTCAAAATACACAGCTGACAAAGCCAGACATAGTTACATCCAGGAAAATGTCCACACAAATTGCAGATTCTCCTGTCGAGAACTGGAAGACCCAGCTGATGGAGCAGCCCAGATGCCACTGTGGTCAGAAGTGCTCAACACAACCAACTCCTCTCTCCCATTCCTCATTCAGTGTCTTTCATCTCACAGCAATTTCATAGCGAGAAATCCCTGGTTGTCTACTCTGTACATCCCTTCACTGGCAGTTCTGCAGCAGATGGTAAGGAATGGGCATGTATTTGAATATTGAGTACAGGAAACAAATCAAGGAACAGCCATGCGGGTCTTTAAGCACCTATTTTAAGGTACCAGTGACAATTGCAGTCTTGCACTTTACAGGATTACCAGTGAGGTGGAAGAAGAGAGAAAAGAGGTTTAACATGACTGTTCAGACTTCAAATCCTAGATCAAACTTTCCTGTAAACAGGGTACATCTCCCAGAGCTGTTTCTTGATGCTTCAGATGCCAGCTTCCCCACAGCAGAAATTAACTTCACCCTCCCTCTCAGCAGTGTCATCACCTCCTCCAAACTGACTCCCCAAAACCAGAGAAGATATGAATATTCTCTAACCTTTTCCTGCAATGACTGTAGGTGGACTGCCTGCAACACATCTGAAAGTCTCTGCTTTCACAGTGCAGAGATTCTGGCTTTCTGAGGAGGATCTGGCATTTTTGAGTCACTACACTCTGTTAAAAATGAAGTCGGAGATGAAGAGCAGATACCACTCCCACAGGGACATGTCAGGTAGTGATCTGCAATTTCTCTATGTGGTTTTACAATCTACACTCTTGCAAATGCCCAAGCACTTCTGCACAGGGACTACTTGAAGTGCTTAAGGCTTGAAGTTCACTAGGTGAGATGTGGCTACTCAAACGAATCACGTGTGTACCATGTCTAAAGCCCTTTACAAGCACACCTGTCATTCAACAGTGAGCAAACAGCACATTTTCACTACAATTTTGGTCTTCCTTTCTGTTTGAGGTAAGGCTATAGCACTGGCAGGGGCTGCAAGGTCGGATACACACAAGCAAAACAGACACAACATTTTTATATCTGTGCATATTGCAGCTCCCATTGATAAACTCGGTAGGTTCAATTTATAAAAGCAGCACATTTTCCCTACACCTAGACCAGACAGCTTCTTCCAGACCTCCTTTGCGAATGGTCTTAGTTTCCTTTGCATATAAGTAGTGACATCACAAAGCTTGTACCAAAATACATACTTTGTCAGTGAAATCATATCCAAGACAAGTACCATGCTTTAAAATTCCTGTGCAAAACTGTATTTGAACACACAAGCTATGTATGCAGGCTGTATTACTCATGTATCACAGAGAGCAAAAGCAATGCTCCCTTATTTTCCTATCAAACTTAAAAGGACTGCAAACTAATGACAAAGAAAAAAAAACATGAGACATTTCCCCCATTCGATTACTTCTTCATCTTCCACAGAGGGAAAAGAAGTATTTAGTTCAATCCTATATTTGCATCCTCTGAATTTATTGATGCTCTGATGTTCCTGAGTGTTACGTTTCTGGGCTGCCACCAATCCATGCTTATTTCGGGGGAGCAAAAGAAATAAACAGTGTTGGGGCAAAAAAACCCTTTTGGGTTTAGCTTTTACATTGCCATGCTGCTGTAAAGTTGTATCCAGACCTGGCACCAAACACCAGGCGAGTGTCACATACCAACCATTCAGTCACAGCAGTTAGGCCTTCACCTGCAACAGCAACGGGCTCTGCATGCAGCCTAGAAGAAAACCACTTCAGTATCAGCAACTGCATTCTCATCTGTTCTGGCCTTCGTGCACACCGAACGTATGCTACCTCGTTCAGGCTGCACCTGCCACCGGGCACGGGACATCAGGGTGCTGCTGCTGCTGCTGAGCATCCTCAAGCCCTGGTCTCAGCCCCAGCCAACCTCCACATTGCTCAGGCTCCGGAGGAAGCACGAGTTACGTGAACGGGTAAGGCGCAGCGCAGGCTTTCGGCAAATTCCACAGCACACCTGTATTGCTCTCCGACCACGGCTGCCGCCTCCCGGTCTGCTCCTCCTGGGTGGGCGGCAGCGAGCACCGGTCCGACCAGGCGGCAGCCACGGAATTCCCGCGGAGCTGGGAGAGACCGTTGCCGGGCCAGCGCCGTTGGAGCGTGGGGAGGAGGCCGGGCAGCGGTGCCCCCGCAGCCCCGCACGGCCGTGCCGCGACCACGGCACCGGCGGATGCGGGCGCCGAAAGCAGAGCGGGCCGTGCTCGATAACGACGACCAGGACAAATGTACCCGCGCCTCGTTCACACGAGTTTGCGTTCACCGCTCCGCGGGGCCGACGGCGAAAGACGCGGAGCCGGGGCTGCCACGGAGCCGCGGGTGGGCGGGGAACCGCCGGAGCCTCACCCCCGCCGCGCCCCCGGGGCCCCGCGTTCCCCTCGGGGCCGCCCCATCCCGCCCCAAGGGCCTCGCTCTCCTCTCGGGACTGCCCCATTGCGCCTTGCGGGCTCAGCACTTACCTGGCAGTGGGGCTTTCGCCATTTCAGGGCTGCCCGCTCGCAGCCAAGCCGTCCTCAGCCGCGTCAGGTGCTCGCCCGCTGGGCGCTCCGGCACCCTGCTCTCCGGCGCCCCATCGGCTTTCAGCAGAGGCCCCGCGCCGCCCCCTTGCCTGCGGCGCTGAGAGACGCGGCCGCCGCCGCCGCCGCCGCCCGGTGCCGCCCGCCCGGCGCTGAAGGCGCAGCCGCCGTCGCTAAAGGCGCAGTGAGCGGCTCCGCGGAGAGCGGGGGCCGGGCCGGGCCGGCACGGGGACGTGGCTGCGCATAAACGGCCTGGAGAGAGCGGCCGGGAGGTGCGAGCAGCACCCCGCCCTGGGGAAGGGCTCGGCGGCGGTCTCGCCTCGCCGCTGCCGGCACCGACCCTCCGCCCCGAGCCCGCCTCGCCCGCAGCCCTCACGACACGCCTCCCGGGGAGGGGTCGCGGCTCCCTCGCCGTCTCGGCGCCCGGGCAGAGCAGGAAGGGGCTGAGACCCGCACCTGCCCCGTGCCCGGCTCCCGCCCTCAGCTGTCCGGGGACCGGGTGACGCTGCCCCAGCCCCGGCCGCGCACGGCTCGGCTGCTGCTGCGGCACCACCCCTGCAAGCAGCTCCTGCGAGGGGCTGCTCTGGATTCTAACAGCAAAACTCCTCCGGGTGTTGCCAAGCCCCGTGTCAATGTAGGGGCTGAACAACTGCAAAGCTGCCTTTTAAGTCAGCCATAGGCAAGTGGTTTAGAGTCTGCTGAAAGCTGAATTAGGGAACTTAAAGGGTTCGTCCCTGTTGAAGAGCCTCACTAGCAGCATATCTCTAAAAGCAGAGAAGCCAACTTTTCCAGAACCCCCAATAACCTGGAGAAATTCACCATAAGGAACGGCTTAGGTCACAGCCCTTCTTTTAGAAATGATGGGAGGAGGCTGGCAGAGAGCTTAGGATGGAGCGTATGTTACTACAGTGTGTCAGAACAGTACCAAATACAGGGCAGTGAATAAAAGTCTTGCCCAAAAAATCCTACAATTAAAGAACCAAGCAAACATAATGCAACCAAGTCCTAAAGCAACTTACAGGCTCTGTGCCAACACCAGCTTGGTAGGTATAAAGATAATTACATGATTTGCTAGGGGTATTGCTTAGCAGTTCCTGCAAGAGCCACAGCAAATACCCCTGAGAACATGGCCAGATAAGTGGTTTTGCTTGAGCCTTGGGTGGAATAGATTGCCAGAACACCCAGCAGTTCCCACCTCCAGAGCAAGCTGTAGGTCAACTGTGGTTCACCTTCCCCCAGCTGTGGGTGACAGAGCTACTACATGCTGTAAAGTTTGCCCTCGAGCCACACTGCCTCTGCTGTTGGACACTAGTCCTGGTTAAAAGACTTGACAAGGATTGCTTTCCCAAAGGTGCTGCAGTGTCACTAAGCCACCAAAGAAAGCAATCCTAGAGAAAGAACACAGATATATTGAATCACAGCATATGCTGTGCTATTCCAAATGGATTCAGAGGGAAGTTATCTTAAATTAAAACCATGTTCAGTGATAATAAACAAGTGTTGTTTATTAAAAAATAAAACATCTTCCAAATACTTTCACACGCATATATACACATAGAGACACTATTGCTTTAATATTTTTTACTTAGAATTTTAGAAATTCACTGTTTTAAATGATGGAAATCACATATCAGCAAAGTCCCACTTCAGCAGTACCAGTTACATCATTACATTTGATGTAAATTTGAAGACGATTGAAAGAGTAAACCAGGCTTCAACAGAAACAAACTTATTTTTAAAATATATATTCTAATTAGAGGAAATAAAAATAATCTTAGAAGGTTAAAAATGAATGTGTTATAGGTTCAACAACATTGGAGAAAAAATATGACAAAGGAAACAGACTGTCATATTTTTCTTTGGGTTACCTCTAGAGTTGAATTGGCATTTCCCTAGTGTACTACTAAGTAATTATTACTCATTGCTCTGACTCCAGACATAACCCAAACTAGTACCTTGATTACCTGAAACAAGTTAATGTTGCAGAAATACCAATTGCTCATTTATTTTGTTGTTCTTGATTTCAATGAGATTCTTAAGAGAAGGTAATGCGGAGTTGAATCACTAAATGCTGATAAAAATGTAACACTTTAGACTAGTTAAAAAAAAAGAAAGTAAGATCTCTGTCATGTACTTCTGTTGAAAGGTCTCATTTGGCCTGTGCATGATGTACTAGAGGTACTCAGGAACTCCATGCTGAAGCTGACAGCAAGAGCCCAAGCAAGCCTGCAACTACAGCCAGTGACAAGAGTTTGCATCTATTTGTGCTGTGCCAGGAGAATCCTTCACTGGATTGCCACATCCCCAAAAGAACTCACACCAGCGTAGCATGTGCTAAGGTGATTAGCCAATAAAAGGAAAAGTAAGGAAGTCCCTTCTGAAAAGGAAAATATTATTATAAAAACCTGAGATTAATCCTTGATGGAGATCCAGTGCAGAAAATCTCATGGACTGTCAGGCTGAGGCTGACATTTATGGGGCAGGTGGGAAAGAATTCACTGCACTGGCTGCAAAAACTCTGACATGAACACAGCTTCTGCATAGTCCTCACAAACATCCTGCAGCTCTGCTGCCACATCACACAGGGCTTCTTCTGTCAGCTGCTCTGCAAGACTAAGGGACAGGGAGGGCAAAAAAAGAGAAGGAAAAGGTTCAGAAAGTCAGATTTCAAATTCCAGTCATTCCCTTCCAAACCACAAAGACAGTTCATATACCTCTCAGCAATCTGCCATGGATCGAAACTGCCCACCACCTCATGGGAAATAAGCTTTAAATGATGCCTGTATCTGCTGTTATAATCCAAGATGCTCTGGAGCACATCACTTGGCACAGAGAGAGACACAGAATATGCCTTTTGTAGAGAATTCAGAGGCAAGGGATGCAGAATGTCATCTCCAGTCTGCAATTTCTCCTCTGCTTCTTTGTTTTCATCAATGTCACTGGAAATATAAAATAATCATCACGACAGAAATAAATTTTTAAATCTCTTTTTGAAGAGTCAGTGTAATGAAAACACTATAATGGAGTCACATAGATCTTATGCACCACAGTTTAGTGTAGGGCCAAGTATTCCACTTACGTGCTGTCAAAAGGTTTTTCAAATAAAATGTCTTTTTCCAGCTGTGTGTGTCCCATTAATTTGGTTATCTGAATTGGATGAGGAGATGTAAGTTTTTTAGCTGTTGATGCTATTTGTTGTTCTAGAAGGAAGAAAATACTATTTTAAATTGGTTTTTTGAAAGAGGAAAACTACATCTACTGCAGGTTAAGTCCTCACAAAGACTTTTGTTTCTTTTAAGGGGAAGTCCTTCAGGTAAGTAAAGTATTCAAAATGAGAAAAAGCATGAATTCAGCTCAGCGTATTAAAGCTGAGCATTTTAGAAATGCTACCTTTAGTATAAATCATTTGTGCTGCCAGTGGGTACTTCTAGCAGAGAGACAGAAAATACCACTGTAAAAATAGCACAGTCTATTAAACTCAGCAGTAAATCCAAGACAGGGAAAAAGAATCCATAAAGATTTGGGATAAATCTTCACCAGTCTTACTGTGAGATTTTCCAACTTGTGTTAAACAACACAGTTTCAGTAAAGTTTTATGTGATCCAATGGAAAAATCAACGTAGCTTCACTATGCTACTCAAACCATAGGATAAAGAAAAGGAATGTTGATAAAATATTGATTTTAGAGCTACATCTTAGAAACTGTCCTCTGAAAGAAGCACCTATGGTAAAAAATGTGTCCGAGTGGTGCTATTTGATCACACATAATCTAACGACCTCGATTTCAAAACACCTGAATTTAAACCTACTGACTAAAGGGAAACCAAGTTGTATTAAAATAGACAATTACCCATTTTGTCTTCCTGGGCCCAGAACTGGGAGTCACTGTAGACAATCTGGGTGACTCTCCTGCGGACAGCCTCCTGGTACATCTGCAGTGGAACACAACATCAGCCAAGCAAGCACCCCCCTGGCAGCTCAGCTGTACTGATCACCACTAACAGCAAGGCAAGTCCTGGTCCTCCTTGGGCAAAGCAGCCTTGTTCTGACTCGTAACACAACACAGAAAACACAGACATTGATCTTGTTCAAAATGCCATACTCTAATACAAAACTAATTGCCAGTCCCATGGGAACTCCTCCCATTTCAGACCAGTAGCCCTTAGCCAAACAATGAAGGGCCCTCAGGCTGCTCCTGCCTCACCAGCAGTGAACCCAAATGGGTGCTCCAGTGCCTCAGGGACAAGGACACTGCAGGATGTCAGCTTCACACAGATCTCTAGAAGTAAATGGCACTAAGCTGAGTAATTCTAAGTCACAATAAATTTCAGAGAACAGGAAGGACAAAATGGAACTCAAACCAGAAACTATGAAAAAACTGATCAAAGAAAACTTTTTAAGAAAGCAATATATGAGAAAGCTCAAGTCAAGTAAATGATAACCTTATGAATATTTACATAGAAAGATGAATAAAGGCACAGATAACCATGTATTTGTCTGACTTCTCCCTGTTGCCCTGTGAAATACTTTGGATCGCTAGAGCATATTTCCTCAAGATGGTCATGCTACTAGAATACTGAAATTCTATAGCACAAAAAAGGGAAAAATTCAAATTAATATTAAAACACTTTCCAATCTGCTAGACAATCAACAAAATCACCATACAATTCACATACACATACTCCCATTCACATACAATGATTTAAGCCACAAAGTCTTGAGATGGGATGCAAACTCAGGTCTGCCAACTTTACAGCAACAGATTCATCAAACACTGCTTCTGTTCTTACACTGTGTTTTCTGGAAGCACAAACTCCATCCAGGTCTTTGATCTCAGACACTGATGCAGTCAGACCTTGCTTCATTTAAGAATGTAGATACTTACAGATATTATAATTTAAGAACAGTAAATAAGAAATTGACACTAATGAGACCAACCAAGACAGAAAATCTTACTTCAATTTCTTCCATTCTTTGCAACATTGACTCCAGGCTATGAGTGTCAGCCACAGTCAGGGCCTCGGTCTGGAGTCTCTCATGCTGATCCATGCTCCACAGTTCCTGAGCAGTTTCTTCCAAAAGATCATCCAACAGCTTTTCACTCAGAATATCTGCATTTGTTGCAACTTGCTACTTAAAAAAACAAGCCCCAAAAATAAATGCCACAGAAAACAAAAAGACACAAACCCAATACAAGAAAGAAAGAAAAAAAACCAAACCAAAACAAAAGCAACTTGCATTAAGTTGAAAATACAGTTTGTTGCCCCTTTATAAATGTTTGACAGCTCTCAAGGCATCATTCACCCACTGGCATGAGATTGCCTGTACTACCTGTGTCCTCTCTAATGGAGGCTCTGACCACTCCTGGACCTCCTTCCCAGCTTTGTCTGCACTCTGGACTGGAGAAACAGTTTGTGACCTGCACGAAGAACAAATGACAATGCCATTCTGAAACCTGGTATGACAATATAATTTAAAACACCAAACTACATAAACGTATTTTTAGGGGGACTGTTGGGAGTGGGGAGAATCTCGTATCAGATCTGATACCACTTATGAGATTTTTCAAAGTAAGTCATTACCTTAAGTTTTGTATTTTTTCCATTTCTCCTCTGCAAAGGTCAGTTAGAACCTTCAATCCTCTTGAATTTTTTGCTTCAAGCCTTGCTAATCTTCAAAAATAGCACAGTAGCAAAGAGGGTTACAAAATGTACATTCTAACAACTGAAGAATGAAATACTGTGATTTCCAGTATTAGTTTGGAAGACTTACAAGAAACTTTAGAGAGAAAATTAATAGATTTTAAGACCATATAAGCCAGAAAATTCTGTTGAGAATGACGGACTTTGAATCATCTTTCTGCTGTTGGCCAACAGGAACTACATGGCTACAAATACTGTCCAGAGAAACTAGCTCCTCATCTTACCATGCACACTGCCAAGTACAGATCCAGTGCCTGGATCTCCTGCTTCAAATGCCATGAACATCAGTCCCAAACCAACCTAAATCTGGAGACGGCTGTCTAACAGGATGTTAAATAGAGTTTAGAGTAAACAAACCTGCACTTTATTATTGTCTAGGACAAATATATATATCTTGTTCTTCTGGAACAGGGAGATAATATTTACCTTCTTAATGCAGTGTTGGGAATACCCACTCTGCCTCCGGTGTTTTGTCACTGCCCTGCCTTGCACAGTTTGGCCTTGACTCCCAGGCAGCAACTCAGGCAAAAGGCTAAAGCCCTGGCTCTACCCAGGCTTTAGGGAATGAGGCTGCTCTGGGCAGGTGGGAAAGGAGAGCAGCTATCTGACAGCAAGCTGTGCTGTGCCACTGGCCATCCTGGACTGAAGCCAGGCCAACCCTGCCCTAGTTACTAGCACAGATCCAGAAGCATTTCCACTGGGAAGCAGGGCAAAGAGGGGGCTGCAAACATACCGCTTAGGTGAAACACACCGAGGGGGAGGCTTGGGAGGCTTTGAAGGCCCGCAGGGCATTTTGCTCTCCTTAACGGGTCGTTTGTTCTCTTTTAGTTGGAAAGCTATGGTCGGCTCTCGAAATCGGGCATGCTTTCCTGGAGGGTGTGCCCGTCTTGACTTTGAAGATTTCAGCATTCCCTTAAAATTAACATGATCGCATTAAGAACATGTATTCCAGTTGCTGAATTTTTAAAGTATTTTGCATTCTGCTTCAGACTTTGTCTTGAAATCATGCCTGCTGGCTTTGCTGTAGTTGACGTATGTGAAGGTTTCACAAATGCTTTAAAGGGAAGCATAGCTGTGCCTGAACAGAACATATGCTTAATCCTGCAACTATTATTTTTGCAAACAGTTCCAACTTTTCCAGTGATGCTTTTCATGGGGAACAAATTTATTTTTGATTTTTCAGAATTAGACTCTATGTTAACTATTAATAAATCCAAATACAAGGTTTCCAAGGTAACATTATATTCAGCCACAAATTATAAAATACCCACATTTATATTTGTTACAAGGTCACTTAGACTCATCCCTACAATATGAATTATTGAAATACTTAACCTTCCTGCCCATGATCCTCACTGATCCACAAGGATAGGAAGCAGTAAAAGTTACATAGGCATACATCTATGTTACTGTGTCAGATTTGATTTTTCTAGTTAAAAGTGATATTCTGAGGAAGGAATAAAAGAAAATTACACTTATTAGCAAAATCTAGCCCTAGTCTTTTAAGAATTCTTTTGTTTGCACTATGGAGCTTCTTTCTGGTTGCAAGGGCTTAGCAGAAACCCGAACTTGTGAAGTTTTATCCTTTCTGTTATCAATTAAGTAAGCCTGAGTAACTTATATTCTCCTGCTAATATTAGCAGAACATTACTGCTGAGTGCATTTTGTGTGACAGAGGATGACCATAGGAGGAAAATACTTCAGCTTTAATTTCAAATTGAAAAAACATGTTCATTTCAAACATGAAACTAGTTTCAGTGAGCATTTTCCTTACCAATTCTATTGTTGTTTCTAGTTGTAGAGTATTTCCAAGGAACAGTAAACACTGTTTTTGAAAAACATTTGCTAAAATAGTCATAACCACTAGAAATCACAGGCAGATGACACAGTTCACCCCCCTATGTCTCCTAGCTCAGAATAGCAACATTGTGAGGAAGTGTGAAGCTTTGACAGAGTCTTATATTATATAACAAATCCCAGAGCACAAGTGGAAGACAGCATAAATGATTTATAACTTCCATACCTGTGGTTTTGCAGGCAATAGCACATCTTTCTTCTTCAAAGCACCACTGTCAATGACAGACTCTTTTTTCACAGCTCTAGCTCTCACCAGTGCATCTGTGCCTCCTTGCAAAGTGGCATTTCTCTCTGGACTAGGTGGGCCACGTTCTTCTTGGTATTTATTGTGTAATATATGAGCACAACTGTTTGCCTGTTGAACTGCTGAAATATTTGCAACATGTCAGTGTTTATCTGTATCAAAAATAACACATCATCTTTCAACTGTAAGTTGAAAGGGGCAAGGACTGTCTTTGTTTCTACATTTGATACCTCTGCTATGCTAGGTATACCTAATCATGAACTTTCAAGGTCTACCATAATTTTTAAAAAATGAAAGACAAAAAGAAAAATTCTAGCCTTATATTTCCTGACAAGTATTAAAGAAATTGTCTTTCTTACATTGTTTTGATGATCAGGAAGGTTTGGGGTTGGTGAGTATATATATTTAATGTGTAGAGATATTTGAAAATATACATATATATGCACGTAATGGGAAAGTCTTTTGGTAGCAATGGCCATATGAGGTCTAGACAGTGATAAGAAAACATCCTCTTTTAGGCATCAGGACACATGGAAACCATTAAATGTTTATATACTGTCTCCCTGAACTGCCAAAGGGGGGTAGTAGGGAATACTCACAATTCTAGAACAAACCAGCCTGAGGTATGAGAAAGTCACCACAAAGAAGAACAACAGTTAATACAGATTATATAATAATGTAAGAACTTAGAGTGGCTTTCATGAGGTGCCAAATTTATCAGGTAAATTTATCTCACAACACCTTGAGAAAGAATAAAGCTCCTTTCCTTTCATATGCAAAGCAAAATAACAATATAGAAAGCCAACTCTGGACAGCTGCATGCAAGACAGTGGTGAAAATCCCAAAGTCTTCAGTTCAACCACCAGTTAATGTGTCTCTAGGGACAAAAGTGTGGCTGTTGTGCAAATGACATTAAGAGTAATGGACTGGCCAGGATAAAACAGCCACAGCTCCCAGAAGTAGAGAAATTGTATCAACCAAAGGAATTCTGAGCCAAAGCTACAGAGTAACTTCTCAGTGAGAAGAGTTAAACAACCACAGCCTGGTTTTTGTTAGACTGATTTGCTAACATCCAACCAATTTCTGACCAACAATACCATACTAAAAAATTGAAGTGCAGATGGTAACTCAAGTTATAAAAACGTATTTAGTAATTCAAAATACCAGTCAAGAGACTCCTGGCACACAGAGGCTTTTTAGACTCTTGTCCATGTTGTCCCTTTAAGGTGAGAGGTTTCTTTTCTCCTTTTGGAGACAGAAGGTGCTTTCTGGCCAGAAATGTCACGGTGTTCCTTGGTGATTTGGCCTGAGAAGCTGAAATACATTTCTTCACTGGTTTTGGTGCTTGCTTGTTTTCCAGCAGTGAATTCAGATCCTGCACCAAATATTTAGAGTTTTAATTACTCTCTCAGTAAATCTGATGTAATGAAAAGCTAATTCAAGACATTTTATGCAGTTGGAGCTTTTTTAGTCTGGTCTTGGTTTGTGGTTTTTTTTTTCTGATGGTGATTATTCCTGAATAGCTTGTTCATGTAGAAGCTTGTTCATATTATTAACTTAAATCTTAATGACAAGGCTTACTTTTTTTATTTATAACTGACTCCAGCAAATCATTTGCTTACAGAATGTTCAAAATGAATTGAACACAAGGGCTACAAACCAACAAAAGACCCCATGGTCACATGACTATGGTAACACAGACACTTCTTCCAATGCTATATCCAAACTTAAACAACTCCCTCCTTTTCCATTCCCAGGCAGTTAGCACTGTTACTGTCCTCATAAGCAGTTCATAACAGTAAAATTAAAAACACAGCTCTTACAGTTTTAACAATATTTTAAGGAAAGTACCTTATGGCTCCGGTATTGGTTTTTTTTTTAATTTATATAGCAGGCAACATGAATCAGAACTTTTCTATGATACCAATGATATGTATAAGCCATCAGACATCACTAAAAAAGATATTTGAAGGGCACAGAGCTAAGTAGCTCTTGTACCCACAACTTTGTCTTCTGCCTGGACAGTTCTGCACTCACCACCATATGAGATGCTCAGGTGCTCATCACTGATACCAATGACTAAAGCATGCACCCAGAGCAATAAACACATAATGCACACCTATGTATAAAATGAATTCTCTCGGTCCTGAAAATCACAAATGAATTAAAAACTGATGCTTTGTTACTACTATCACTCCCAGTCCTCATTCTACCAGGACAGCCAAGAAAGACAGGAACAGCATCAGTAAGATTAGCAGCAAGTAGCTTCTGTGTTTAGGATGTACATCTCTTTTAGACCACCATTACTTAGGAACATTAGAAGTACATTTTTACATGAGAAAATATGGCCTTTAAAAAAATAAAAATAAAACCAGTAATATATTCCATCATTTCATGAACACAATCTCATATTTCACTACATCTTTCCTGCCTTAGCGAAAACAAATGTCTTTTTTCCTACCTCAACTTGCAGCAAAATATCTATGATAACGTCAGAAATGGAAGAATCCCCTTCTAGTTTGGCAGAGCAGAGAGACAGTTGTCGAATGAGACTGCCCAGTTCCTTGTAGTGGGCAGGAATGTGCTCATCTGTTTGATCTGTAAACTGATTGGCAAATGCCTGCAAGGTTCGTACAGCTCCTCTGTGTGCTGCTGCCAACCTGGATACTGCTCGAGACTAGAAAAATGAAAAATAAATAAAGGCTTTAATAACTATAGTTTCTATGGATACCTATACTACTGGAAGAATTGCTGCCAAAATTTCATGCAGAAACACTCAGGTTTGGAATAATTTTGATTGGTATTAAGCCATTTGTGAGACAAAACAAAACAGGCATTGAAGCAATTTACTCAAGGCTCCTCACAAGAGCAGTCCTATCAATGTGATGCTGGCTTCAGGTAAAACAGACTGGGTATAACAGGTCCTGATGTTTCTACTACCTGTGCCAATACAGAACTGTAGTCATCTACAGTTGGCTGGAGCCTTATGTGCAACAACTGCACAAACAAAAATATTCTCAATCCTCCATGTTTTGTTACAGAAGAAAATGCAGGCGATCGAAAAAGCACCAGAGAACAACAAGGCAACATTGGCCAGACTGTAGGCATGATCTCAGCTGTCCCTCTGAAAGGTGCTGGGCAGGAAAGAAAATCAGAAAGAAGGTTGGTAAGACTGAGTGTCATCAACCAGAAGTTTAAAAAAGCAGTCAAGAGTAGAACACATTGTTATTGCACAAAGGAATTGGAATGAAAAAGGAATAAGAAGCCACATAAACACAGAAGACCAACCATGTTCCTCTCATTTACTGCAAATAAGAGCTGAGGAGAAGGAAACACCAAAGGCAGTTTCAGGCCAAGTGAGCCATACTTCTTGGAGAATGAGATGAAATGTGTAAGATACAAAGGAAATCTCTTTTCAGCAGAGGGCTCAGCTGCACCCTAGACAATCAAACTCAATTATCCAGAAAACTATGTCAACAAGCCACTTATGGCCTGAAGGATAATTACATCTCACCTTTTTAGTATGTTTGATTGTATGAGGACTCAGTTTCTCTAAATCATCCTGAATTTCTTTCACCTGTTTATCAAGAAAGGAGACAGAGAGGAGCAAGTCAGAATTAGTTCCATGTCTATAAATGAACAATAGATCTTCACTGTAGCATCTGAGTGAAAGTCCAGATTTTCCAACAGTGAGGCTCACCTCTCTGTCCAGCCATGAGGGAAATGAGTCACACCATTCAGATCTAAACTACAGTGCCATGGAAGTTCAGAGATAACCTGACTGAGTTTCTCTTATTTCAGTTAGTTTCTGACAAATTCATCACAACAAACTAAGCTACTATGCATCCCAGTTTAAAATGATGGCTCCTACCTGTTGCTGGAGCACATACAGCATCCGAGCTGACCGTGCAGCTTGTTGCTGTCTCCTGGTGCAAAGTCGCTGCTCATTTTCAGGATCTGGAAGCTCTCTATCTCTCCCTAAAAAGCATAGAATATAAAGTTTTATATCTTAATTTAACCCATGGAAATCTCAATTAAGCCATGATGACAGACATAACTTAGTAATAAGCCTCTTCCATGAAGAACCAAACCACATATTTGTGGGGGTTCCTTTAACAGTAATGAAAGTTAGTTATTGTAAACTCTACATCCTGTTTCTATT
Source organism: Drymodes brunneopygia (assembly GCA_013400955.1). Taxonomy (NCBI): domain Eukaryota; kingdom Metazoa; phylum Chordata; class Aves; order Passeriformes; family Petroicidae; genus Drymodes; species Drymodes brunneopygia. The sequence goes on along the minus strand of VZTZ01051294.1, from coordinate 2,122 downwards.
TAGGATTTGACTAAACAGTCTCATACAATATAGCTCATTAGTTATTTAAAAAATCAAAGTTGCAGATAAAGCACTCAAAATTAGGTATGGTTAAACTTCTTGCTAGTTATTACAAAAGAACCAATTGCTTAAGCTGGCTAGCTATTCTTTTATCTACTTTTCAAAAAGAGAGATGGTTCTCAAAAACCCAGACATAAATATGAATTCTAATCCAACCCAAAAAATGGGGGGAAAAATCAACAAGCTAGTGTATATTTATATAACATAATTACTGCTCAGTGTGATACCTTTTTTAATGATTTCTTCAATTTTCTGGACATAGCTCCTCAATTCTTTTTGCAGACGCTGGACTTCCTGCATATTTTGATGTTGTTTTTTACTTAAATTTGGCTTGGGGTCTGGTCCTGTGTCATGGGTGGGCTGAGAGTCCAACACAGCTGGTGTTGGCTTTCCCTCCTTCACACAGAGATAAACGTTGCCCTCAGAGCTGGCAGACTGCCCTTGGAAAGGTTGGTCAAGCCTCTGCTTACACGCCAAGCGAGTCTGAGACTTCAGGGCAGTTTTATTTTCTTGACTTGCAAATACTTCAGTCTTCTGCTGTTGGGATTTCTGGGTCCACAATGGTTTACTGACCACATCTCCAAATACCTGCTGTTTTACTTGTTCTTCGAGACGTCTTTGTTTGATGTCCCTTTTGGCCAACTGAACAGCCAATTTCAGCCTCTCTTCAGACACCACTGAGAACATCCCAGAGCTTCTCAGGCTGGGGTCCTCACTTCCAGCTAGATTTCTCTGATCACTGGGTGCCTTCAGTTTTTCTATTATAATTGGACGGGGGTGAGAGAATCTGAGAGCCAAGTTCTCTGGAACTGCAGGAACATTTCTATTAAACTGGAGCTGTTCAAAGTGTAAAAAAATCCTGATGTTATAGAGAACGCTATTCACAGGCAATGCAGCTCTGTCATGATGGCACTGCTTTGGCTTTGTGCTGAACACAGTGCTAACTGCACACCAATGTTTTCATTCTTAGTAAGCAGTGCTCACACAGGCCAAGGCCCTTTTCTGCTCCTCACCTGCACACCACTGAGTAGCCTGGGGGTGAGCAAGAAGCTAGAGAGGAAACAACTGGATGGCTAACGACTGACAAAAGGGATATTCCACACCCTGTGGCATCACGCTCAGCAGTAAAAGCTGCAGGGAAGAAGGAGAAAGGGGAGACTGCTGACAGCATTTGTCTTCCTAAGTCACTGTTATAGGTGCTGAAGTTGTGGAAATGGCTAAACACCTGCCTGCTGATGGGATGTGGAGAATGAATTCCTTATTCTGCTTTGTGCACACGAACAGGAAAGCATTTGCCTTCCCTGCTAACCTCCCTTTATCGCAACCCAAAACTTTTCATACATTTTGTCTTCCAGTTCTCTTCCCCATCCCAGCTGGCAGAGTGAGCAAGTGGCTGCAAGCTCAGCTGCCTACTGAGACTGAGCCACAACTGACAATTAAGAATAGTTACAGATCTAGTTTTTGATCTCTACCCTTACAAAAGTGTCAAGATTGTGTGTGACAGCATGAGGAATCTAGTATGACACTCCCTGCTGGGCTGTCTCACAAAGTGGGTCAGAATCATCTTTTTGTTACAATCACAAAGAAAACCAACTCAGCATCGCTGCAGAAGGCAAATGGTACCTGTATTTTTGAATCCTTAGCTTCATTTCTGTATCGCTGGGCGGTGAATGCAAACGCATCATCAGATACCGCTGTCTTGCTCGGCCCCATGGCACCGGCTTGAGAGCAAACCTCGCTTTGTCCCTTGCTTGTGATTACGGCTGTGAATGTGAGAACAATAAACCGTTATTTCAGACTCCCTAAAAGCAATCCCGGGCCTGATGTAACAAAGGGAGAGCCAGCCCCAGGAGCCGCGGAAAGAACATTGGGGCGGCCTCTCTGCAACCGCCCCGCGCCCTCACGGCGTCCCGGGCGCTGCCGCAAGGCAGAGCGGCGGCAGAGAGGCGGCAGAGCGGCGGCAGAGCGGCGGCAGGAGGGAGAGAAGCGGCAGAGCGGCAGGAGGGACGGAGGCGGCCGGAGCTCCGCCGGGACTCACCGGCGCCGTTCGAACCCGGGCCCG
>VZTZ01051291.1:79188-92879 GCA_013400955.1 Drymodes brunneopygia | reverse complement strand
AGTCTACATGTCAGGTGGAAATTGAATTAGGAGGCATGTTTATTGTAGATAGAGTATATTCATAAAGCCTGACGGCTTCAAACTGAACTCCACCCCTCGAAAGCACTCACAGCCAATAAAAAGAAGCAGCAACATTATTTTGCAAGTGATTAAACAAAACAAAAATATTTGAAGGAATCAAGTATTTTCACACTTTTATCACATGTTTTCCTCCTGAAAAATGTCAAAAGCAATTTGATCATAGAACAAAATTAATTACTGGTATACTCCATTTTTTTCTAAGGCAAAGGAATCCACAGTGCAGTTAAATAGTCAAATAAAAGCATTCTGCCTAAAAAGCAGAACTTAGAAGTCACTTTTTAACATCAATATTAGAGATGCTTGATCAGACAGAGAATTCCCGTTGTCATGAACCTTACCAGACCAATAGCTTCCCAAGTCTTCCAAGAAACCTAATATTATTTATACAAGTAAATGATTACGATTTTCACATAAAAGTACCTGTACATACCAATTTATTACAATTGTTAATCTAGGCTAATTCCTAGCACAGTGTAAAACTGCTGAAATGAAGCATGAGTTTGTTATACACAGGTGCTCTGAATTTCACAGATGAGTTGTTCTCAAACTAAGGTCCTGTACAAGTTTTCATCTTGTCCCAGTTTCTGTGTAAGACAGAAATGACAGAAGAAAAGCAAGGGTTTGGAAATTAAAATGTTGACTTATCTGACTTTTTAAACATACTTTTTCAATCCCTAGAACTATCAAATGATCTTGTAGGCCCCCATCCAACCCAGAAGGACAAATGCTCACAAAACATGTAGTTCAAGAGTTCTGGCCTAAAAGATATGATTTTTTTCAACCTTATTTTTCTTCAGTAAACTGCAGCACTTTGAATTGTCCAGAAAGTGATTTCATATGCAATCTCTCTATGGTTAATTATCAACTATAAGAGTATGTGTTTGCATCTAGGAGGTAGAGCAATTAAAACAAATGCATTTTTTTCATTAATTGGAACCTTTAAAAGATTTCAGGGCAAGGACACAGCTGAAGACAATACACAAATTTGGACAAGTGCTATTTTACTCTGGCTACAGATTGCTTAAATAGCAAAAAGACTACACAGACAAGCCAGTTTTAATAACATGCTATGAAAATATTAAATAACATTATTTACCTTATTTAGTTACTGTATTATTTGCCTTATTTAATTACTGAAGGAATACCAAGTTTCTGGAGGTACAGATCTTAGGACAAATGCCAGCACATCTCACTCTGCAGGTCAGTACTTTTTAACAGAAGACACAGAGAGATTCCTGCATATACACTTCCTTTTCGATATTCTTAGACTAAATAACAGTGTAGAGGAAAGATTATAAACACAAACTTGCACATATTCATGCTTATGCTACCCTGTACTTTACTCCAAGTGTAAGCTACGGGATTTAGAACCACAAACTTGTTGCTGAACCACCGGCCCTAAAATCCTACTCTGTGAGTGAAAAAAAAAAACCTGTAAAAACAGATTCTGTTGAATATTTCTGTAAATATTTAAAAAGGAAAAAATCCATGTTACAATTTAAAAAGTAAACAAGGAGAGAGATTAGTGCTATCTGAAGCACCACATTTGCTGTGGAAACAGCCATAACTCTTGACTATTTCAGGCTATTTCAAAATTTTACTACAGAGACTGATGGGTATGTCCAAAATGAGACTACTCTGGACCTTGTCATCCAGAGAGAGTGCAAAGCAACTTCAGTTTAGAATGGAATCACTTCTCTCCCCTTATTTCTCTTCCTGATAGGACTTAACACCTGGATAACAGGCTGATTACCAAGAACACAGAACAAAATTACTACCACATTCAAGTGTTAAAGCAGAAGAATTATAAGCAGGTAAGAATAAATAAAAAGACACTAAACAAAGCAAACACCACATGCTAAGCAAAAGCATTAGTATTTCTTTCCCCCTGCCCCATTCCTTAAGAAAGATATGTTATCCAGAACTCAGCAGCAAACTATATAAAAAGAAAACCAGAAGCAGATTAAGAATTAAAATGGACCAGACCAGCTAACTTCTCTGTTATAGTATGCTAAATAAAAAGGAGTAAGATCACAGATTCCAAATTTTATTTTCATATTAGACAACAAATTAGTTTAGAACAATTGCTGTAAGCAGCACTAAGTAGGAAGGAGAAACTATTTTAGCCTTTTAACACATACATTTATAAGCAATTAAGTAACTGTAAACAGTGTGAAATACAGGATTATATATTCCATTGTTGTTAAATGACAGCATTCCTACAATGTTCTAAAATTGTTTATTAATACCACAATATCTATTATTATGTAGCTTCCTAAAAATCAAAGATGGTTTTCTTCCTTCAGCAAAACTAGTATGGATCTGATCTAGCATCTCTTTGCTTAAAGAATGCTTGCAATGTCAGGCAAGATTGCACCTTTATACCAGAAGCAAATCTGGAGAAGAGGGCAGAGGGAATTGATGTTTTATAGACTAATATTTATGTAATTATTTTTTGGAAAGAGCCATAAAATGTTCCCACAGTTGGTTGTAATATTTTTGGAGTTGTGTTTCTTTAAGGCAGAACTCAAAACCTTCTAAGGGGATTTGAAGTCCCCAAACAGATGTTTCAGGGTCTCATTACTTCCTCCCCACCTTGTTTGCTTTTATAAAGCAGAACTGATTAACATGGCTTGCTAGTGTCTGCTGCTCCACATGCTGAGTTACTAAATATTTTGGGAAAGTTTTCTATAGGGAAGATGTATGTTGATTCCATTTGAAATGTATTTTCTACTCTGCTTGGTGAGGTTCAAAAGCTTATGTTGGAATTTAAGAAATAAAGGGGCTAGAAAACCCACGAACACATTTGTGATACAGGAGAGAGTAACAACAACAAAAGAAAAAGGTTTCTGTTCCAGACTCCTATGCCAACTTTCTTATTATTCCTACATAGCTTTACTGAGCTCTGTTTCTCTTTTCCATATCTATGAATCCAGAAAACTCAAAAGTAACTGTAATACACTAAGCAATGTTTTTAAGGTATGGTAATTGTAATACACTAATTAGAGCTACCCGAATGCCTTTCAGGATCTTGAAATAAACAATCCCTAAGTCCAGACCTTGGCTTTCACGTAGCATTGATTATACAGACTACAACTATGATAAAGTCAGATTTTTCCTTTCAACTTGAATTGAAATGAGCTTCTAGTACTCTAGAAGCCTGTTTGATGAGGTTTCCAGACTTTTCTAAGGAAATACAGACTACAGACCACAGACTTAGAGAGAATGCTAGCTTTGTATACACCTAAATATTGCTTAGGCCATGGGCAACCCAGGTGGTAAACAGAGATCAAACATCTACTCTGTAAAACTCCCAAGACAACACAGACCAATGTTCATTAACCTGTATGGCTTACAAGGAATTGAAAACAAAAAGAAGAAAAATAATTTTTCTTCTCCTTCTGAATTTCTGGATAAATAGAATATCTTCAATAGATCTAAAATGAAAGACAGGAAAACATTACTTTCTGTAACAGTTTCACCAATGTTCTGAAGAGTCAAATCTAGTGTACTGTATGACTTGACTGACAATGAGAAATACATTATATTATTGGGTTGCCCTATGGGTTGGACGTGACTGGAAATTCTCATTACACAACAGACTGTCCATGAAATTAATTCATCTGAATTCAATTTCTGCAGTAAATTTAACAAAACCATGAGAACTTCATTATGGAAGCCAAAGACTGAAGGAACTGGAGACCAAATTCTCTCACCAAGCAGTGAGCTCTGCAGACCAAGTTCACAAACACTGGCATGCCAGTAAGTAGTTCTAAGTTGTTGCACTTCCTTTCTTCCTTCGTCCTGCCTCACTTTCAACTGCTGCATTCTCATTAGATCAGCTATGAAAACCCATCACTTTCTGTAAACGCCAAAATTTCATAATATAATGTAGTGTTATCAGTTTATCTCTACAAATACACATGCACACCTTGAGAAAGACTAGCAATATCTGTAAGACAGATGTTCCTTAAACCAACTAAGCAAGCATCCAACCCAGAAGTTCGATTCCACTTGTTTTCAGTTCCAGGATTTAGTTCAACTGGATTATGAAGAAACTAAACTGGCAATATTCAGCCCATACCAGCACAGGCAAGAGCTCGGGAAGGAAGCATTTGCACTTATTTCCATACCAGACAACAGGCAGCAGCATGCAGCAACAGAGCAGCCTACTCATAGAAAGTAACATTTATTTAGGTAAGGTGTTATTTTCCTTAGAAATAAACACACTTGGGGCCTAGCATCTCTTTATAAGTTCTTTACAAGCCAACATAGCATCAGGTTACAGAGTCCATTCATATAATGTTTATAAGTTCTGGTGTTAATGCCACTAATGGTGCTCTGTTGTAGAGTGCAAGACAGATCAATGTAAATCTTTAGATTGGTTTGTGAAAAAAAAAACTTACTGGGCATAAGGCAAGGAAAGGACTATCTTCTGTAACATTTTGATCAAGGGGGAAACAGTCCATGAAAGGAACTTTCTAGCCTTCTGTCTTTTCACAGCCCATGATTTGGTGGGAGTTTGTAAAAGTAGCAAGAGGGGAAAAAAACAAAATTCGCAAAAGAGTAGTAAAATTTAACTGCCCATAAACCACCACTTTTCTCAACTTTTAGGTCAGGCGCCATGACGCTATGAGATTCTGCCCCACTGCAGCAGTTCAGCATTTCCAAAATGCCTTGAAAGGGTTTACAAGGCCTTGAAATACAACCATTTTCACACCACCTATGGTGACTCTACTTACATGCTTTCCCTTCTTAATGGCTCTTGGTGTTCCTGGTTTTTGTTCACAGCTGGATTAGAGAAGTCTACCCAAGCAAAAGAGTGTGGCCTACCTGCTGCAACAGCACTGGCCTGGAAACTTGGTGATCTTACTTTTAATCCTTGTTCTGTTACTTATTTACAGATAGAGGTTTTGCATTTGTTTGACTCATTGCTTCTGCTTCAGCCTCTCAGCAGTATGTGTAATATTGACCTCACAGAGATGTTGTGAAACTTAACCATTCTAAACCTTTCAAATTTTGGGATGGATAGAAGAATAGGAAAAAACCCCAATAACTTTATCTTCTCTTTTAATTCGTAAATAGAAACTTTAAACTAATAATTTAGCTAAGTAACTGAAGTAACGGACTGCAGTAACCCTTTGCTAAGATGTGTACCTTCAGCAGAGATAAAAAAGATATTACAACAAATATCTACAGCTCAGCTGTGCATCTGACAGCTCTGGACATCAAAGTGCACCCACAAAGACCTGCTGAAGTTATACATCATACTGTAATATAATCAAATGTTCTCTAAGTTACTGAGACACAGCACGTTATAGCCCATCAAGTAAACTACTCGGACTGGTCTCAGGCAACATCCTCTCCCTCTAAACTATTTCCATTGGGCAGGAGGATTAAATGGGCTACTGAGGTTCAAGATAAACTGAATTTTTCTATCATCTATCATCAGCTATATTCAAATGCCCTATACTCAAGATGCATATGAATATAGCTGAAGTTATATTATAGTCAGATAGCAAACCTGAGCTCTCAAGAGCCCTACTGACCTCCCCTGCAAAATGGGACTGAAGAGAGTGTAAGTTACTCTCTTGGAGTAATATGCATTTTACAAAAAGTTTCCCAAAATAAATTTTGGGTTCAGACTGAGAACCTTATAGCCCCAAGTTCCCACATATTTCTGCTTAAAAATTGTAATCTGCACCCTCTTTCTGTACTGTTTTACTCTTCCTGCATCTGGTTCCCTGTTCCAACAGCTTCCTTGCTGATCACCCATACTATTAGTATGCAGTTCTCCAGCAAACAGGATACAACATGATACCAGCTTGTATCAGCTAAAACCAGAGGTATCTTTAGGTTTTTTACACAGGCTTACAAGAAAGCCTCAGAAGACTTTATACTAATAAGAATTAAACAGTATTTTGTTGTTTCTAGAAAATGGTAAGAATTTGGGATTAAAAAAAAGTCTGATTGGATTAGGACCCTTGGCGATATCACTCAACCACTTTCAACACACCTAAAGCTGGCTGGCTCATTGTCTCTGTAATCAGTGCAGGAAAAAATAGGGTTATACAGACAGAAATTTAGAGCTCTGGTACCTTAAAATACCTTCCCACAAACCCATTCTTCTCTTAGTAAGGGAGCATGAGAGGATAAAACAAGTGACTAGCTGTAGGTTGTGGTCCTTCTTCCCCTTAAAGCTCTGTTTTAAATAGTGACCTGAAGTCATCTCATTTTTCCCAGGGAGGTATGAAGATTTGAAATGCAAATCTAGGCCATACAAATCTACACAAATGTAGGCTACATTTTTCAAAAACAATTCATAAGTTTCAGCCTATGAATATCAGTAAGAGAGATGCTCCAGAAAGTTGTCTCACTTTTGGGGTGCCAGTACAATTACATGAAACTGGAGGTAAACTCTTTAGAAACTGCAGTCTGAAAGTAAAAATTAGTTTCTTGCGCCCATATATGATTATGTAGGAATTTTAAAAGCTAATCCATTAAAACAATTACATACCGGTGAAATCATGCTAACTTACCTAAAATTTGAAAGTTTTCTGATTTTCATGTTTTACAGAATATCAGATTAAAAGCATCTTTCAAATTCAACCTAAACTGGCTGTGTTGCATCTGTTTCTCACTGCAGACCTATCCAAGAAAAGCAGTAGTGCAGATAGTATACAAAGAGTGCTCAGAATATCAGTATGTCACCTCTAAAGCTAAAAAATGGAGGTAAGCAAGGATTTGAAGTTTTGGAGGCCTATGATCACTTCAGATAAAGACTAATCCATAATTCAGCATCGGGGTTATCTGAACCTCAAACCAGAAGTTCCTCTGCAAGGGAAAAAAGAGGAATGAGCAGTAGAACAATGGAGGGCACATACTGTTGTTTCCAGTTATTTAAGGTTTGCTTCTAATGTAAACTGGCAACATTCTTTTAATATTATTTCTGAACTTCCATTCCATCTTTCAACTCTTGTTTCTGAGTTATACATGATTCTTGAGTAAAGCCCTGAAAATACTCAATTCATCTATTTAACTTATACAAATTACATGAGTGGCCTATACAGGAATATTCCTTAATTACAAGACACTTCAGCAGTATGAGAAAACCAAACAATAATTTGTATCATTACAGTCAAATACTTTAGGAAAGAGATTCTAGACAGACATTTCATGGTGCTGGTTTTTATTCTAATTCAGCCTCAAAAACAATCTCTTCAAAAGTGAAACAGTAAGTGGATTTAATCCTTTGGATCAATATTCTCTGCTGCAGTAATTTCAGCTATGAAACAAGCACATTTGCCTCCTTCAGATACAACAGAGACTGAAAACTGAATCTTTCCATTATCCAAATTTCTTTTTTCCCTTTTTACTTTTGAAGCTGCCAATTCATAAGGGGACAGAGGTCAGAGTTCAAAATGCTAATCTTACCCTTCAGATATCAGCCACTTGGGAGTAACTCACTTCTACTCGTTCTCAGTTTTATTGCTGGAGACTACTTGCTGACTCTTAGAAGAGTTAAAAGAAAATGTTAGTGCAAGCTGAGATATTAAAATTAAGCTTCTTGTACTGCAGCCTCCCTCAGATTCTCCTCTTTGGTGCTTTGAAAAGAGTCACATCAATTGTAGTAATCCATATGTACAACACATACTGTGCATATACAAGAATGGTTTTTAGAAGCATATCTATTAACATTTTCACTCTTGCCTCCACACTTGCACATAACTTGGGGAGTTTGAGGGGTTTTTTGATTTTGTTTTAGGGGTGGTGGGTTTTGGAGGTTAGTTTGGTGTTTCTAAGATTTTAATCTTCTGTTCTGAAGAGCCTTATTCTGCTTAAATATATGACACAAAAGACGGTATTTTCAATATAAGAGTTTTCATTCTCTCTCATGAAATGGCAACTTTTTATATAGTTTTGAAATCCTGTATTATCTTTACCCTTAAAATACAGATTTCTGCTATTCCTTGTCCTAGTGATAGCAACTTAATTCTAAAAATAGCAAGAACACAAGACTTGAACAGATAAAAATATCACTTAGCACTGGTGTTCTCCCCTCCCTCCATATATTTCTGCACCTCAAACTTGCTTCTTTGATTAACGAGTATGTCAACTTAGCAACTCTGTTGCAGAAGGCCACACTGCACCAGCCAGGAAACCTGACTTACTGTCCTGGCGCCCTTCAAAACCATGGTCAAAATACATTTCAGTTATGAAGCCAACAAACAGATACCAGCAGTATGAGCAGCAAGGAACTCACCCCATCCTCAGCTATGGCTGGGAATACTGTTGCAAAGTATGGAGACAGTGCCAGAAAAGAAAGCAGCAGGATGAGAGGAAAAAACACCAAAACCCCAAAAAACCCACAACCAAACAAAACCCCAAAGTTACATGCAGCATTTACAGCTTTAAAAACATATGATATAAAAAATTACTACCATTTTCTGAATTCCCTTTGCTCCCAAAGAGCTTTCAGTTTGTCTTCCTATTTACAGGCAAATGGCATGTGTTGACACCATAGAAATAACACAGCTGAAAAAGAGAAACACAGACACTACTCTAGCTTCCAGATAAGCCATTAAATCTACGCAGTCATCAATAATGATGTAAAGACACAAAAAATAGCCCACTCTCTTCCCTCCAGTTTCCAGGAGTTTGCATGGCTCTCTAATTACTCCAGTTTCACCAGGCCATTACTGTAAAGGGAGTGGCAGGCACAACTAACCTAGGGAGTAGTCAAAAATACTTGAACCTGTATGATCCTTATTATGATGTTTGTTCTCAGCACACTCCTTGAACACAAAACCAGCTAGAATTGTGCTAGCACTGATTCAACAGCAGTCAGGAAAATAATAGAAAACAAATACATGTATGTAATTGCAGGGAACATTCAGCTACTGCACGACCAGAAAGTTGGGGGGTGGGAAGATGTTTTATCCACATTTCTTGACAAGTGATGGACAGCTCCTGAAACTGAAAGCAATAGGTTTCTAGTCCTAGGGGTATTGCCTTCAAATATGTCTATGTTCTCAGGGTAGATCAGTTTTCCCTGCTGCAGGCATCCTGCTGAGAGGTGAGGTCCCAAGCAAAACACAGGAATCTGACTGCAAGTCTTTGAGGTGGCAGGAGCCAAGGGAGGTTCAAAGACAAGGCTGGCTGGTGGGCAGCACCTCTGAGTACTGCAGAGGTTAGAGGTTAGTAAAGCAGGAGCCACTGGCCAATAAAACAGTGTTTGGAGAGCCCACCCTATAGATAAATTGGGGATCTGTTTACACCTTTCCCAGCTATCTGAGTTACACACACTGATGCTTCCCACTGTGATCTTGTCCTGTGTCCACCAGCATCTCCCTTCCTCGGCAGCTGCCCTGCTCTCTGCTGGTTGGCTTTATAACATACCTAAAGGATGCTTGGAAACTTTTAATCAGCATCCAGCATCAAAAATAAATAAATAAAAGCACAACTGCTTTTATTTGTGTCAACTGCTGCAATAAGATCTGGCTTGTTTGAGATTTCCCATGACTGCTGTACTAATGCTGGGAGAATAGAAGCTTAAACTCCCTTGATTAGAGAAGCTAAACACAAAGCAAGCCCAGTGCCAATCACACACATGAAAGGACAGCTTTTTGAAGGAAGAAAAGAAGTCTAGGTAAGGTTACCACCATATTATAGCTGTCAAAAATCAGCACATACCTCAATTTCAGAGCTTAAGCTCTATACCAGGAAGAACTTGTCCTTTTGATGAAGGCATGTTGTGCTCAGTTTCCTGTAAGCTATACAGCTCTGTTTTATATAAGCACAAACATAACGCACATACCCCCATAAACAGTTCTCAACATTGGACAACTTTAACCACAGACTTTACTGCCAGCATTGCTTGAATACAAATATATCTTACTGACTTCTCTGAGGATAAAAGCTGAAGGACTGGAAATCATGAAGTTTTTTTCCATGTCTACTGGAAAAATTCCATTTAGGACATGGTGCTGCTTTTTTCCTCCACATCTTAAAAATAACTGATCTTAGCTTGAGCTATATAAAAATACCTCATCCTTAATGGCTCAAACTGCACATGGCTGTACGGCTATCTGATGAAATGGGGAAGGTGAGTATTAACTGCTGGTTGTGGTAATGCTATGTGGTATTATCACACGACAATGAAACAGGACTGAAAATAAATTTACATTAAAAAAATCATTGACAGATATCAACATCTTCTTGGTATACATCTGGACTAGCATGCTATTCTTTACTGCATGAAGCCAGACTTCCATCTATGATTCCCTACTCTAGCATCCTGGAATATGCACACTCTCTACAATCCTTCTGCCCATAGCATCTCTACAGAATTAAGTCACCAGGATAATGCCAGGTGCCATTTTAATTTCTAAAGAGCATTGAAAATTATTACTAATGAAAAAAAAGAAAAAAAAAAGAAAAAAAAGGAAAAAGGAAAAGGAAGAAGCCAAACCCCAGATACACCATTTGAAAGCTAAGGGGCACTACAGTATATTCCTAAAACAGCCTATTATTCAGTTTGTAAAAAAGATGCATAATTTTCCTACCTCCAGGCATCTAAGAAACTATTCAATATATCTGCATAATTTACAGACAAAGATTAAAGGAAAAGCTGGCTAAAGATTATCTGGCAGCCAATTGATTCTATAGAAAATGTAAGACCTTTCTAATTTAAAAGCCAAATGTTCCTACTGTCTTGTAAGATACATTTGATATAGTCACTAAAATAGGATCCATATTTCTAAATTCCATTATTGATATTATGATTTGACCTTGTACAAGTTATTTACATATCTATCTACTTATCAGTAAAATGGATTCAAGACCTAGGTGTTTTACTGCTCTATTTAATATATTGCCATGCAAATTATTACAGCAATGCAGTATTTATGCTATATAGATAAATGCTAAAGTTGTAATACTTTCAATAATTAAAGGCGGTAAGCAAAGCAAGCAGATTTTATATGGAATGTGATGTGGTACAGACTATACAGCAGCAGAGGGAAATCAAAGAGTAACAAAGAAAGAGTGGAACACCAGGAGATATGCTAAATCATCCATTTGTCTGCAGCTAACTGCTTCATGTGCATGACAGAATATTTTCAAATATTCTTTCTAAAAGTACATGCCTTTAGAATTTCTGGATCATCTGGTTTATCTGTAGTCTATCCAAGTTGTGTATAGCCATCTGCAAAGGCTAAGTACCAAAAATCCACTGTGCAACAAGATACAGACTCTTAAAACACAGACTCTTAAAATCTCATCTGAAAAACAAAAAAAAATGGTCTTGAAATAGCACAGTTAAACTTAAGCTTTTATTGTTTAGAAGCTGCCAATGTAGATACAAAAGCAGCCCAAATGTATCCTATAAAAATTATTCATGGAGGTGCTGATTGGTCTCAAATTTCGGAGCTCTTTCTCAGAGATGCCACGAAGACAGTTTTCTTCATTCTGAAAAACAAGGCAGGACAGGCAAGAAGAAAAAAAATCTAGGATAAGGATACTCTCTGCAACAACTGAAGGGAGAGGGGAGCAATGAAAGTCTCATATATAAATGCCAAGGATTCTACAACTCCCATGGTGATCAACGCAGTAAGCCAGGAAAAAGTTTTTTCTTTCCTTTGCTGTTTGCAGCAACAAATCTTTCCTCTGGGGGAGGGGTGAGAGGGCTGGAACTAACTTCACTGCATCTGATAAGATGGCAAATTGTCCAGGCCTGACATTTATGGGGGACCCGGAGCTTCACTGAAGCACTCTGGGAGGATTAAAGGAGGGTTAGGCTCTGCAGTTGCACTCCTTAAAATGCTACAAATGGCAGACAGATGAAAGTTCGCTTCAATTTGATAATGATGATTCTAAAGAACCCAGAGACAGAAGCTGTCCCCTGTCAGGGAAAGAACTGCAGCTGTAAGTTTAATATTCTCATTAAAAGGACTTGTAAAAGCCTAAGTATGCTCAAAGAGCATCTAGTGTCTAGATATTGAAATGAATTTCTGTTTAATTGGTTAACAAGAACTAAATCCCATCTTTTTCATGTAAGCTGCACCACCCACAGGAAAACCCCACCACCCATTTGCTTTAACTCTATCCAAGACCATTACACTGCAAGAATGGGATGTTTCACACGCTGGCAGTGATTGCCTGGAGCCAGCAGAAAGGCTCATATAGCTGTCAGCAAGCTGATAAGAGTTGAAATTACTCTACAGAGCCCTCTTTAAAGAAGAGCCAAAGAAGCACATTAAATGAAAGGGAGGAGGGTCAGAAAAGCCAGCCACTCATGTTGTTTTAACGTGGCACTAAAACAAGTCATTGATTTATGCATGCGTCTTCAGCTCTGTTTGACCTGGAGTCTGAACTTTTCTTCAGGTCAGGGCTGAGGCACATGGGATGTGCACAAGAAAAAGTACAACAGCTTGTCCAGGTTCCAGCTGTGGGAACAAACATTGCAAACTATATGTTTTCTATCCACTATTTTTTACACTAAATTTAGCCTTTACACTTTTTTAGCCTTTAATTGTCCACCCAGGCTAAAAACACAAGAAGTTGTGATTATCTAAAACTTTAATTAATGAAAAGTGAGAATGGTACATGGCCACTATTTGAGAGGTACCTTGTGGGAATTCAGGAAAGTGAATTACACATTCATCCAAAGAAGGAAACTATACATCATTTTCAATAGTCTCCCACTGAAGCATTTGGCAGCCAGTGAAGTCAAGATACATTTTAAAAACTACTGATTATCTGTCAAGGTTATTACACAAGGCAATATAATACTAAAGTCTTTTGTAAACAGGAGTCCTGCAACACCATGCCTGCACCAGGTCTGCCCAAAAGGCCTTCTGTTCCCATATTCTCCCTCTGACAGTCCTCCCCAGCAAGTACCTTAGAAATCCCCCTCCCATGGACACAGCAGGCATAAGCCACCACTTCCTCAAAGTACTCTCCAGCTTCCAGAAGTCTGCAGTGCAGGAACTTTTAAGCCAGAGGGTATATCTTTGCATTCATCTCTGACAGATTTTCCTTCTCTGGATTTCTTCATTCTGCCTTTTATGTCAATAAAACCCCCTCACTAACGCAAAATGATGGAGCAGTGATTCTCACAGACTACCTCTTAGTTCTGTGAGATCATCTCCTTTTTTATTTTTTAGACCAGATTCCAAATAATAAAAGTACTGTGAGACATCAAATGAAATTGTATGAAACAATGAACAGTCACATCCATTCACTTTTTTCATTACCTTCTTATTTTCTAGTTCTGTATTATATTCCTGCTTCATCATCACCAATTATTCATTTTCAAGATGAAGAGTGTTAGGCTACTTAATCAGTCTTCTCTTGAAACTTTTGATCACTCTTGTTTTATTATATAATTTTTAAGATGGGAGAACCATAACTACAGACTGTATTCATGGTGGAGACATACAACAGATTTACATAGTGGCACAGTATTTTCCATCTTGTTCTCTACCTCTTTTCTAAAAATTCTTTGTATTATTTTTTTAACATATCTGACTATGGAATTTACACTTTCACATAACTATTTATTACATATCTTAAGAATTGTTTTCAAAGTGACTGCAGCTAGGTGAGAC
>VZTZ01051291.1:66947-79094 GCA_013400955.1 Drymodes brunneopygia | reverse complement strand
CACAGAGGCTGAGATATGAACAAAGAAAACTCATACTAGTTAAAGACATTTCTATATCAACTACAGTGCTGAAACATGTTTCCAGAGACTAATGGGCTTTCAGAGCAAAACCTTAAAAAAAGAAAACTGTTGCAAGAGAAACTATACAAGGCATGGGATAAGGTGACACCAGCAAAATTTTTTTCTTTTTTTCCCCTACCTATTTCACTCTTCAGGAGCAAGACAAAATTTCAAATTTAAAATTTAACTCTCTATCACAGAGGTCTATTACATTCACTTCTTCCCCTCCACTTCTAGAACTTTGCTATTACCTGGCTGCTGTTTAGAGGTGCAGATAAAAGGAAAGCATAAGGATACAACATCAAGTCTGCTGATCAGTGGCTGTGCAGCTAAGTTGCTTATCAACTTGCCTCTGGGCACTTCTGTCAGTGTTTCTGACTCCATATGGAACTATTTGTGAGAGGGGGATGGTTCAAGGAAGCTTCAAAGAAAATGCGAATGACAACATTACTGTAGAAAACAGACAAGACAGCAATCCCAGAGAAACATAAGTTTCATCCAGACTGCTATTAATTTTAGCAGCTCACTCAGCAGAGGTTGGTTTTGATGGTCAAAATGTTGCAGTTTATAAGAGCTGTTATATGTGAGTATCTGGTTTTCAGGGACATGGACTGTACATGCAGTATTGAAAATATGTATCAATTTTTTACAACAGTGTACACTAGGCTACGAGCACAGAAACTATTCCCTTTTGCGAGGACAGACAGGAAATTGCACTGGGAACTGTTGATAGCAAACCGTTCTACAAGTTTGAATAACAAAAGTGAGTCTCCAGAGATCTCAGTGCAATCAGGTATTACGTAGGACCATAGAATTAATTCTGATTTCCCACACTCGAGCTCTGCTCAAATTAATGAATGTCTTTCCCAGTTTATATCACACACTGTATGATAAAAAACTGAGCAAAACAAAATTGTGTTGTAGGAAATCACAGCTCAGGTCATACCAACCACAGATCCTAGCAGATGATGTCTCCAAAACTAAACCTCCTGTATTTTATCCTCTTCATGACAGCGTCATGTGATGTCCATGATAGGTGTACAAACTGGAAGAAAACACTTTCAAATATGAGTTCTTATATAATTTAAATGTAATGGCATCTTTCTAAGAGACTTCCTCTCTTCCCCAGCTGATGCTTAGCTAGAAGTACCTCCAGAAACAAAGCAAAAAATACGCACAGAGCAAACTTTACTCATTAAAAGCAGACAACCTATTTCAATTTGAAAAAAATACATATACAGGAATATATAGATATACCTATATATGTTTATGTCCACATTTTAACCTTGATGTATGATCTCCAGAGAAACTCCTGTAATAAAATACTGCAAAAAAGTACCTAATCAACAAAGAAAACTGGCAAGCTAACATTTGCAATAATATTTGCTTTAACTATGATGCTTTCCAACTAAGGATAAGAATTGTATCATAAGACAACCACTGAAACCAATCGGCAAGGTACCAATCCCACAAAGGTTATCAGGTCCAGAAAGTCTGACAGGTATGATAAATGCATGCTTCAGCCAGAAGAAATTCAGAGCAAGGTTTTCTTCTATTTGCCTAGAAAAAGATGATCTCAACCATACATGTCAGGTTACTGGTAGTCCACACAGGATCAGTCATTAGGTACTTTTCACCATATTAGATGGCTAGAACACAGAACACCTATCAGCAAGGTAATTCCAGAGACATACAGGGATTTTTCCTTGTAAATAAGGCTGACAGGACACGAAATGTATGGATAACAGGTTTAAGTAACCTCAATACACAAACAAATTCACAAAGATGAAAGACAGACCTTGTGATTTCATCCTCTTGCTTTTACTATCAAAACACGCAACACAAGCAACAAGATGTGAGAGGAAGCTTTAGAAAAACACATCACACCTTCAGTCAATAGAATCACATTTTCCAAAGATGTTCAGTGATGTTTTGAACTCAGTGACAATGACTATTGCCAACCATTTATAATCCAACAAAGTTCACTCTGAACAGAGACTATGTCTGTATTATGAGCACTAAAATATCATCTATTTTAAGTTAATTTTATAGAGCCACAGATAATATAGATAATATATATATTATCCAAATTAAGGGCTTTACTGTTGATTTGTTTCATTGTGAAGATTTAGGGGCTTTGCTCCTTTGTCTTAATTTTGTTGGCTTTTTTTTTTTTACAGACTGAAGTTGTTGCCTTATTCCCAGTTTAAAGTTAGTGTTTAAGGTGTCCATAATGTCAAGTGCATTGTCCATAGCTGGAGAACATTATCCTGAAATGATTATTTTATGTTATTAGTGAAATAGACAACAAGAAAATTAATGCACACTTTGACAGACTATTAATGTCAGTTTTAAAGCTTTAGTAGGCAAAACTCTCTAGTGTTAACATCTCTAAACCAAAAATCGCATCTCTAGGAGTTGTAACACCAAGATTATTTTCTCATCTCCTGGTTTTGGTGGGATGTTGGTGCTGCCAGCAGGCCCCATCAAAATGGTTCATTTGTGTGGAGGCACTAAAGAGAAAGGAGACCCCTGACGGCTGTTGTGGTATTTGCAGACTCTCACAGCAGAATGAAGTGAAGCTAGCAACAGAATTCAGGTGGGAAAGATAGTTACTTCTAAATTTGAGTCCATTTTCTCCCCATATATCAGCATTAATACACACTGTGCAGCTTTTAGCACTGCTTAAGTAGAAACAACTAGAGTGTTGTAGGCTACACTCTAAAAAAATCATGTCTTGGATCACTTTTTACAAGGACCACACAAAAGACAACTTTGTCACTAAGATTGTATAAGGGAATTTCAGAAACATGACTTCACAATTCTTGCAGAAATTTGACTACAGAAACATCATGCATCTTGAAAAGTCACCTCAGATCATAGTCAGCATTTTTCCTTAAATACCTAGCTCTGTCTTCCTCTGTGATTTTCCTGGTGAGGAACTGAGGCAATGATAAGAATATCTTCTTATCTTATAACAATATATGCTCAGGTACAATAGGATGTCCACGATGAAATATCCAAGATACAAGTGTACATTACATGTTCATATTCTCTTTACCAGCCTGACAGCTCATGATCTCAGCTCCTGCAGTCATCAAAGTAAGTAAAATCTCTCTCTCAGAGGAATTGTCAATGTAGAAAAAATATTTAAAATATTTTAGACCTAATGCTCCCCTCACATTTTAAGTGACTAAAATTTTTTTACACACCAAAGCTTCTTTTGAAATAAATAACTTCTTTACTACAATTTAAATACCACGTAGAAAAATGAAACAAATATATGTCATGATTTCATCAGAAATCTGTTAATAGATGCCAGTAGGCAGTACACTTACATTCAGGGAGAGCTTCCATCCCACTGAAAAGTGATGGCAAATGCAGATGTTTAGCATAAAGAAAGAACAGGGTCAAATAATAAAAATATTAACATGAGAGTACGGTGGATGTTTCTGCATTCCAACAGCTTTCAGAGCAAGGTAGGTGTAAGAACCTACGCTCCAACTGTAAAGCAAGGAAAACAATTCTAACACAGTACATTGTTTTACCTGTCTTTGCATCTCTTCAATCTGTCGCTGGGGGATACTGTGCAGAATACTGTACATTTCAGGCATCTTTTCTTCAGGGATGACAACAGAGGCCCTATAAGCGGAAAAAAAAAAAAAAAAAGAAAATGTATGGCAAGGTGAGAAGAAAGAAATTCTACATTAAAAGATGTTGACTGCTTTTCCAACCCAAAATCTCATCCTATTTTAATAAGACATATTCACAAGACATAAGCAAGAA
The DNA here is from genome assembly GCA_013400955.1 of Drymodes brunneopygia. Classification (NCBI taxonomy): domain Eukaryota; kingdom Metazoa; phylum Chordata; class Aves; order Passeriformes; family Petroicidae; genus Drymodes; species Drymodes brunneopygia. The sequence continues at coordinate 75,248 of VZTZ01051291.1, read as the reverse complement.
GAAGTAGTCTTCTTTCAATGTAACAAAACACTTGGTAGCAGTTCCTTCCCAACACCAGCCAGCCTACCCACAGAAAATGCTACCAAAGTCTGTAGACTGATCTGCCCAGAAAATTTAGTAACTATGGAAGGAACAGAGATTCAGAAAACCTGAATTCTCATCTCTGGATTGCCAGTGACTTGCTGCCAGCAGAGATTTTTGGAATAATCAAACAGTAATAGCATACACAGTGTTATATATAAAATGAATAATTTTTGTACATATAATCCGTATTCCAAGATCATGTAATTTGGCATAGTGCATGCACACAAAAATAGTTTAAGCTCCTAACATGGTGTATTCAGTTACAAAACAATACCTTTTCATTTCAGATAATTTTGGGAATCATGATGCAATATACAGAATTAGCATTTCTCTGATGCAGTNGTATTTAGTACGTATTTTCCTTTAAAGGGCCTGAATGGAGACCAGTCCTCATTGAATTCAAGCACAAGATAACACAGCAAATCTATTTTAGAAGAAAAAATGACTGGCTAGAGGATAACCAAATGCTCTGTCATATCAGCCTCATTTATTTTCCTCTCCTATTTTTGATACATAATGGATCAAAGGCAAACACAGGGTGCATCTTAGTATTTCATTCCCTGTAACCCCCAGTACACTCAACTTATCACTCAGATTTGNCCTTTTCATTTCAGATAATTTTGGGAATCATGATGCAATATACAGAATTAGCATTTCTCTGATGCAGTATTTAGTACATATTTTCCTTTAAAGGGAGACCGGTCCTCATTGAATTCAAGCACAAGATAACACAGCAAATCTATTTTAGAAGAAAAAATGACTGGCTAGAGGATAACCAAATGCTCTGTCATATCAGCCTCATTTATTTTCCTCTTCTATTTTTGATACATAATGGATCAAGGGCAAACACAGTGTGCATCTTACTCTGTATTTCATTCCCTGTAACCTCCAGTACACTCGACTTATCACTCAGATTCTATTCAAATCACTGAAGGCAGTGAAGTATCTCAGGCAGTGACTCAATATACAACAGCGAGGGTACAGACCTCTTCCAGTCCAGAACCTCAGAGAAAGGTAAAATGTAGGAGTCAGCAATGATGACTGGGACACAGCCAGCTTGAAGAACATCACTCAGCACAGCCTGTCCCAGGCGGGCTCCACGGAGAACAACACAGAACGTAGACTCCTGTCAACAAATGGTATCCAACACACAGATGAGGAAAAAAGGAAATGTTATATTTGCATTGTGTGCATGTATGCATGCATTATATTTTTCTGCCCTTCCCTTCACAAAAAAAAACCAAGTCAAAAGGAAAACCTGCTCTGTGCAACCAATATATTCTGCATTATTAGGTAATTCAAAATAATTATACAACTTCATCTTCCAGAGGCTAGGAAAAATATCATAAATGGAGAAATGAGAAATGAGCTGGTGGGACAATTCTGTGCTTTATTTTAATGGCCTAACTTTAGAATACAGTTGAGAAAACTAAAAGAGAAAAATAAGTTTAAAACATTTCAAAAGTTTGGCACAACAAGATGAGCAACAATTAAGATGAATTTATTTGAGTGTAAACTGTATGGAGCCAACTTAATTTTCTTCTGTTATAAGGCAGTGCAGCTCCATGGATAGCAGGGGTGCAACAGATTTCGTATTTCAAGTTTAAAAGTAATTTGACATCTTTGATAGCATTTTCATGGGCAAATTAAGAAATCAGGGGCTAGATAAAGCCCTCATAGGCTTTACAGTTACATAAATTACAGTCACAGAACTTGAAGTCTAAAGTAGTTAGCAGTGGCTCACAAGTAAAACAGTGATGGACCAAGTAATCTTTCCTAAGTGCAACAGCATTCAATGTGTTCCTTAGTTAACTGAGTAGCAGAATTAAGATCATACTTATTAGACCAGACAATATCTATGATTTTGTAGGATTAGCAGGTATAATGGATACCAGGTTAGACTTTGACATTATATGCATAAATCAACTACGAAATACTGATACATATGGAATTCAACACATAGAGAAAAATAGCAAACTGCACAAATATAAAGGATGAAGTAACTGGCTAAGATTTGCACTTTGCAGAAGAGGACCTTTCCTACAAAAGAACAGGCAAAGAAAGGGCATACATGTGACAGCAATGTTGTATTGTTGAAAAAACAAACCACTCCACCCACAGGTAGTATTACAGTGCAAAGAGAAGCACAATTTAAGAAATCTGAGGATTCACTTACTCTTCACAGTAACAAAAGACCTCAGAGCAGGGTTCAGTCTTGGGCAATGCACTCCCAGTGGTAAGTAAAGGATGATTACTTACCTTGAAGGTATAATCTACAAGGAAGGATTGACTCTATCAATGCTACTTATTCTGAAGGAATGAGGGCAGGAGAAAGGGAGCCTCAAAGACTAAAAATGTTGCAAAAAATAATATAATCCACTTACTCATGTCCACAGCAAGACAAAATGCCATGAGTTTAAACTGCAGCAGAGAAGACTTCTTGACCATAAAGGGCACTCACCCTTTATTTAGGGACTTTAGTTCTCATTGCCACTGAGGAATCTTGCTACAGATTCAAGATCACAAAATAAATGCTAGTAGAGTTCAGCTACACAACAGGGAAAAATCCCAAGTCAGTATTATTCCTAAGTTTAAGAAAGAAAAATTATAAAGTTGATACAGGGTCTCCCACAGATAAGAAAACATTTTTCCAGCTTGTGTTCTATGGCCTGAAGAAAAGGTGCCGGAAGGCTCAGCAGGACAGCAAAACATCAAGATAGAACTAGGAAAAACAAAGGGGTTTGCTGGCTCTTCACTTGTTTCCTAATGAAATCATAAGACCTGTGTTCATACTCATAGACTACTAAGAGCCTTGAAAATCTCATCCAAGGGAAGACTGCAAACAGGAAGCATTAACAACCCAGCAGTCCAAGAGTCTGTGTAGTAGGACATCTGAAAAGGCAGTGCTGGCAAGGATGAACTGTGATCCAAGTCCCCCTTCCCCCACTCTTGGAAAGGAAGAGAAGGAAAAGAAGGGTGTGGGGAATGGAAAGTGCTGAGAGAATGAACACATATTTTAACCATTGACTCACTGGATCACACAGCAGCAGGTAGAAGAGACTAGTCAGGTCTGGGAGAGGCAAAAAAGAAAAAAAGAAGCCCAGATGTGGACACACATGCTCATCTGCCCTGATAACCATTTTTCCTGTCTAGACAAAGGTTACTATAAATACATCTCCTCACATCACCACTGTTATCAGCCAGACATTCCAAAGGGAAATGCAGGGCTCTGCAAAGGAAAGTATTTTAACAATCTCAGCATGTGCCAGCTCTCTTCTGAGTTATAAAATCATATATAGCAAGATATAGATACAGATTCCCTGACTTCTATCCTTTAGCAATCCAGTCTGTATTTAAAGAAATAAAGCAAACAAGTTTGGTTTTTTTTTTTTACTCAAAGTTTAGGACTCATGGTGACCCTTTCCTCCCTCTCCTCCTCCTCCACATAGAATTTTAAACATATTTCCTATGAAACATAACAGGAGGGGTGGAAACTTTGCCTTTCCTCAGCTTTTTTGTTATTTTACCATCATTTGCTGAAGTTCAAAGACGGATTATATGCTGGTGGCCGCAGACAGAGCACAGTGGCATAACTCACTTCACCACACTGCATGCCAAAGCACCTCTGTTAGTGAATTGCCAAGAGACACAGGGGTCTGAGAACACTATCTAGTTTTATCTTCACTGACACATCAAAAGGCCTCTGGAAGTTGGGCCAAGGCCACGAAACACATTTCACCTAGATGTTTTCATAGCTGCATGCTGACAAGCCTTCTAACTCAGTCTGTCATATCTACACAGATAGTTTTGTACAATTTAACTACCAAGCTGCACGCAAAAAATGTAATCTGTCTAACTCTGATTAAATGTAACACTCTTTTTTTGGCCCAAATATAAGATTATAAGCTCTTTAAAGTTCATTTTAACCTTCTATCCAATTGACAAAGCCATCTTCAGTTCCAAGCTTCATCTAGCAAGGCCTGGACTGTCATATCTGAGAAATCAATTCCAAATTCATGCCTGCTGAAGGCACTTGTGCCAGCTTTTTCAGAAGGTGTAGATTCCAATGTGAAGTGAGCAACTTTCTCTTTTTTGATCTACCTTCGAAAGTTTTTCCTCCTGTTCTGCCATTTTAGTGTCCCATTGCTGCTGGATTTGGCAGTATCTTTCTGTAGTTTTTTTAAGTTTATATGATACTGTCTTGTGTTACTAAACCACCATGACCAGTCTCATGAAGTTGTTATATGGTGCTTTCAAATTACAGCATAAACTGCATACAAGTTTGAGTACATAGTTCTTGGCCCTCTTAAAAATAAGGATAAAGCCAGAATATAATACTCAAGCTAACAAATTATGCAGTTTTAAAACATATCCAGCACATTAATTAAATACAAGGAAGTACCCTACCACTGCTAAACAGGAACAGCACCACAGCTAAGACAGACACCGCTGGCAAGAGAAGTTTGCAGGAGAGACAGCCTCACCTGAAGCACTTGAGGATAATCAAAGACTTGATTCTTGTAGCAGCGTTTGCGCACAGCAGGGACCCCATCTGACAGGTTTGTACACTTGTCCAGGATCAGCACTGATTCCCCATTCTCAGCCTGAAGAGCTCCCAGCTCCAAGCGGTATTCTGGGTGCAGAGCCATTTGAGATGACAGAATGAAATACCTACGAGCACTGCAAAAACACAGCCAGGTTACCTGACAGCACTGCAAGTTTACTTCCAAGATGCTCAAGAACACATTTCCTTCCAGCCTGGAAAAGCAGAGCAAGATTAACTAAATGTGGACATGCTGCCAAGACCATATATTCAGACAAGGCTGGAAAGGGTAATGATGAAAGATAATTAAGTCTGGGATAGTAAGTGGCTCAACATTATTTACAATTCTGAATAAACTTGTACTTGGTAAGAGTGCTTCTTACACTAGAATAGGTACTTGCATTATAACTTCCATTATGAACTTCAATAAACATTATTTAGCTGCATTTTAAATCAGCCTGCTACTGATGCCAGGATTATTTGTACTTTTGTTTGGTGTTTGTGTACTAAAACAAAGTAGATAGGACACTGAGTGCTTCTAGTTTCTCCTCCCATATATGTTCTCATGAATTTTAATTGAAAAAAGATGCTAAACTGACAACTCAGTATTTAGTATTTAGCTTATTTAGTCTTGATATGGCGACAGCAGCAACAGAACAAGCTCATCTTTTTTAACTGTCATTCAGTTCTGTCCCTTTGGGGCAATATATAGGCAACATTTCAGGGAAAAGTTGAAGGTCCATATGGTGTGTTACCCCATACACTCTCAACTCCTACCATGTTCCAAAACCATGAATATTTAAAATGTGCTGGACATTTTAAATACTGAAGAATTTAAAAACACTACTTAACACTGGAGGTAAACCACCCAGGAATACAGGCTGAAATTAGGTGCTTGCTGCTTAAAAAAGTTATACTAATACCGGAAAATAGCATGTCATATAATTGTTATACTCATCTACTTGGGTTTCCTTTTAAAACAGGTCAGCTAAAGTCAGACTGCTCCACCACTCCCCAGTGAAAGGAACATACAGTGAGTGAGTGCCCTCATGCTGTCAAAAGAACACAGGAAGCACGAGGCCTGTACTTAGGATTCCAGTTCTACTCCACATGATGCTATCTTTAATTTACAGCTCTAAAAACACACAAACACACACACTTTATAAAGTCAGACCTCTCCTGCTGCTCTTCTCACCTCTTCTACTCATTTTCATGCTGGTCACTTTAGCTGCTCCAATTAACAGATGCATAGTATTTTTTTTAAACATTCTTTCTCACAAGTCTCCAGCTGCTACCAACTTGCTACCAGCAGAAGTGGATTTTAAGCAATCCAATTAAAAAGGCACGTAAATCAAACCCCCTCAGTTCAGCTCGGCAAGAGGCCTTAAAGAAAGGAAATAATGATACAGATGAGTGATAATAAATGCATATATAACCAGCTAGGAAAAAAAAAAAGTAAGTTTGTTTGTGTATATGTTTAAAAACAAATTTTGCCTGGAAACTGTCATCACTCTGAGACACTCAAAATCTAGCTGATCAAACACTGCTACAAAAGAAAGTACATGCCGTCTCCCAAGAAATAGCACGCTAACACAGTGTGATGAAAAGGTTTATCCCAAGCAAGCCTGGATGCTGAGCGGTGTGACCTCATCCCACCCCTCCTGCATAAAGCAGTCGAGGCTGGGAATGCATCTCACTAGTAACGCTGACTGGCCACTGGATGGCACTCTGGACACCAGGCTGCCCAACACAATTTAAACACAAAAAAAACCAAAACAACCAGTTTTGAGAAACACAATCTCCAACGTCTTAACTGAACAGAAGACCTATTTCTCTTATCTGACCCAAAATCAGACATAGACTTTAGCTGACTACATGGACATGAACAATATGACTGCATCTCTACAACTGGTTCTACACGTGCTGGAGCCTCACATCAAGTTCTTGCTCTCCAGACAGAAACACAAAGTGTGCTTTCACTCTGTGCTGGAATGCAGTAACACTTGAGACCTACGAACAATCAACTGGGATGCAACCAGATGCCACTCGCTGGCCTGGTCCAGGGGCATCACAAGCAGGGACATAGAGAGTGTGAGCAAAGCAAACCACTGCTGCACAGGTTTGCCCTGATTGACTGCATTATCATACTTGGAGCGGCCAAGAGCAACAGCAAAAGCACCGCCCTTACCAGAAAAGACAACTGAACCCAAAGATCAATAACTTTTGTGTCCAACAGAGGCTGCACCATTTCAATCAGTTTTCAATTTTGAAAATTCATATTCTCTACAGCATGCTGTCAGAAGAAAAGGACCTAAAGTTTCTACATTTGTAAACTCGATCTTTACAATGAGCAGACACAGCATTGATTCCCACTGCCTCTGTCTGCCCATCTTTTAAACCATAACAGAGGTAAGACCTTGTTACAGTGAAACTTTTTCAGCTGTGTAAATAGAGGATTTATGAAATATAAAAAGAATAGCCTTTCATAACCAGTTAAAACATGTCTTCCAGACTTCTATACCTCCTCTTGTTCTGAAGACATGAACGGATTAGAGAAACCACCATTGCCAGGGTAGTTCATTTCAATGGCTAATTACATGCTCTGAGAAAATCAGTGCTTTCCCAACTGTCTTGCTTTACTTTCAGCTACAAGGTTCAGGAAGGAGAGGGTTGTACTGTTTGTGTTTATGTCTTACTCCATTACTTTAAAAAAAGAAACAAATAAAATCAGTGTTCTAAGCTCTGGATGTATGTATTCCCATAATCATACATACAAGTTTTCACCCTTGTTTTTCATGAGCTTAATGACAGGTCAGGCCCAAACGGTGGGTGCTACATCAGACTGGAGACCTGTCACAGTGGGGCTCCTCAGGTCTCCAGCTTAGGCCCTGAGCTCTTCCACATCTTCATAAATGACTTAGACACAGGACTGGAAGAGATACTAAGTAAGTTTGCCAACAACAATAAATTGGGAGGAGCTGTTGGCTCCCTTGAACGCAGAGAAGCCCTGCAGAGAGATCTCAACAAATCAAAGGGCTGGGCAATCACCAACAGTATGAAGTTTAATAAAGACAAGTCCCAGGTTGAACCTGGGACAAGGCAAACTTGGATGCATGGACAGACTGGGAAACAAGAGGCTGGAGAGCAGCCATGTGGAAAGAACCTGGGGGTCCTAGGTCAATGGCAAGTTGAATATTAGTCAGCAGTGCCCTGGCAGCCAGGAGGGCCAACTGTGCCCCTGGGTGCATCAGGCAGCTGGTCAAAGGAAGGGATTGTCTCACTCTGAGTCCTCTCTGCAGTTCTGGACACCACAATATAAGAAAAGTTTATTAGAGGGAGCAGTTGAACTAAGACCATTAGTATTGGAATCATCAGCATTGAAAGCATCATGTGTTTTAATAGCAAGAGGTGTTAAAAACAACTCTTACAAAATTGCCCAAGCTCACCATAAAGTTAGTAGCTATATTTATATTTCATAATCATCAATACTAAATAAGATATTGAATATGCTTTGCCCAATTCATGGGAATTACTTTACCCTGGTCCTCTTTCTGGCAGATCTACTTCTCCTGACAATGGGCTGTAAACAGGAATACTGACATCGTATCCTTGCCGGTAAGTCCAAGTGGAGAAGCCTCCACCAGCCAACAGAGCTCTGGAAAATAGAAGAAAGT
>VZTZ01051291.1:34820-62855 GCA_013400955.1 Drymodes brunneopygia | reverse complement strand
TCACCTGGTTTTTATGAGTTCTTTAGAGGCGGAAGCTGTAGTAACTGTTTTAGAATCCCTCATGTCCGCCTCCGCCTCCTTTTTTATGCCAGAAAGTTTTAATATAAGTTATACTACCACATTCAGTCACAAGAAAAGAGAAAAAAATTGACTTGGGTGTTACTGTTCTTGCACTTTATATCTCCCTTCTCTTTCTTTACATCCCCCCTCCAGCCCCCCAAACTGGGAAACCAGAACCAGATTGTTTTAATAGGATCCAGTGAAAACACGGCAGCACCTCATCAGCCTTGAGAAAGCAGGTGTGTGTCATGCAGACTTTTACCTAAATAAACCCACAGGGAATCAACACCAGTAAAGTTACACCACTTGGATTTTCCTTGCACAGTGCATTAAGAGTAGGAATACTAACTCCTAATGTACTCAAGACAAATAATCTTTAAATTGCACTGATCAGCAAGGAATGACTGTCCCTGAGCAACTTTTCACCACTTTTCAAATATTGATCCTTCTTTCTTCAGTGCTCCAGCTGGCCTGTACTCTAAATGTTTCTGCCCAGCTGCCATCTGCAGCCGCTTTCTGCCAAACTTCGCAAGTCACTGAACCCAATTCATGGACTGAAACAGAAATAAATAAAAGGTATCTTAGCTCATAAATTCAATTCTACAGCTACAGAATAGCTTTGCAAAAGAAATCCTTTCAACCTCATAATTGTACCAAATTTAACTACACTAATTAAAAGATAATATAGAGCTTATATTTTANGAACGCCAAAGGTCTCCAAAAATCATGCTGAAAGCCCAATTGGTATCTCTCAGATCTCTCTAGGACTAGGTCCACACTCCCGACTTCTTTCACAGGCCCCTTGCCTTCACACCTGTGACCTGTAGAACAGGTTCTGAACATCAAACAATCCAACTGTTGGCTGCCTACAATAAGGGATTTCCACTTTTTGCCATCCCAAGCACTGTTATTGCCTCTCTTATGTATCATAGCTCCTGATCATACAGCTGTGGGGTGAGTCAGACTGGCAAACTGCAACAGCTGAACGCCAAAAAAGACTTCAGTTTTTTACTTAAATTACTCAGTTTTCCATGTTAGCATGAGAAACACTTAGGAGAAACATCCACCAAAATAATAGGTTTGCTACCTGCTACACCAAGGCACACAAGGCCAAATGTAAATGGAGATTTGAGATTAAAAAGTAAAAATAAAAAGTTCTGCAGCATATCTACTACATTCAGTTAACAAATTCACTTCTTTGAGAGACACATGCATCCATACACATGCAGTCCATTCCATTGTCAAATGAAAATTCTCCTTAGGTATAAATCTAAGATAACAATGCAAGTATTTACTAACAGATTAACAGACTTGTTTACATGAGACTGATGGTTGACTGCCCTCTCCAGGCTAACCTACATACACACAACATATTTCATACAGAGAAGGAAAAAACTAAAGCCTTACTTCACAGTGATGTAATTACAATGAGCAAATTTACTCTTTAAACATGTGCAGAAAAAAATATGTTCTGTTCTGGTACGGTGCTAAATTGGATCTAGTCTTTGCTGCAAAGAAATCAAGATACACTCCACAGGCACTCATCTTAGCAAAGATCACATATCTCAGGCAAGATTTTGTTAACATTTGGCAAAAGAAAGTTAACTTTGACCGTCAAGAAAAGCACTGGTTACAATGGACGTAACTCAGCAGAACTAAGCACACACAGGCTGACCTATTAGAAACATCTTCAGCAGCAGCACCTAAGCTAAATAATTCTGCCTTCCTCTTATTCCAATTTTCTTTGCCTTACACCTCCTTTCCTCTTCCAAAACTAAACTGTCCTGCAAGTGAAAATTGAGCTCAGAATGTACACCTTTTAAGTTCCTGGCAAATACTTTTAAAGCACACTTGCCAGAGAATAACTAAGAGCATTTGTCCAAATACTAATGTAGTCGAATTATTAAGATAACAAAAACTATTGAAATTCACCATAGTTTTGTCAAGCACAGCACCTGCTTTAAAGTGCCCTTGATGCACCTGACTTCTATCAGAAAGCTGCTGCTACAATCATCTTTGAATTTCTAATTTGCATCAAATGGGACATTCAGTAAAGCATTCATATTCAGTTACACAACAGATCAAGATTCGCCAACCTTACAGCAAGTCTAAGAGCTAAAAGCAAACTGCCAGCCACATCCCTTATAAAATTAAGGATGGGACTAAACTATCAAAGGTAAACACCTCTTCTATACAAGGCTTTCCTTTCCTTTTCTGAGAAGCAAGTCCTATTCCAACTTTGTAGCAGTGAAGGAGCAGATCCTTTGCTACTAATTGACCTTCTGAGCTTGTTGCTTCTTCAGGGGCATTTAAACCCAGATCTGTCCATCACATAGCACAACACATACCTATCTCTAGGAACATCTAGGGCAGTGTTATAATCTGGTGGCCCTCCAGGCAGCATATTGAAGAGCAAGTGATTTGTGCCTCGATCCCACCTATGGCAAACTTTGACCGATTTCAATTAGAAGGGTGTTCTCTACACAAAGACAGTCTGTTCTGTCAAAGTTCTGTCAAAGCCTAGTGCTGGCTTTAACTCACTGCATTCTCCCCTTCTGGGTTAACCTTACTTTTTTTCACTTTGTGTTCTTTGCATTCACACATTGAAGTCTCAGCACATACCTGGATAGCTGTGCCAAAGCCTGAGCTGTCTCTTTGATACGGAGGGCATTCTGATTGAGGACATCTATGGATGGCACAAAAAGGCAGGCCCGGTTGACATCGTCCGTGTAGAATTCACTGTCAGAGATGGCCGTTAGCAGCTCATTGTATTCCCTGGAAATGGTGTTGCTCACCGACGTCCCATATTCATCCACATACTTTTTCAGTGAATAGATGTACACTTTGATTTTGTTCTTGGGATTGAAGCCACATCTATAGACATCGAAGCAGGTGTGCATCCTGCAGCTGAGGTCTCCCCGCTCAGGAATGGGGCTATCAGCAGGAAGTTTAACCACAGGTACATCATGGATGCTGCGTTTTTCAACGGTCCAGTCACTGGATGATTCAATGGAGTGAGGCCAGAACTGGAACATTCCTGTGGCAATTAGGCCAAGCAGAACTATGGAAAACAGAGTGATGTAATAGATGCGATGCTTGGTTTTCATCCTTGGAATGAGGGCTGGACCCCGTGTGTTATATTTGGCCGAGGCACACATAATGGAATCAATTATCTCTTGTCACTACAAAATAGAGAGAGAGGTTTTAGGATGATCTCTAGAAGAGATACATAGTTATCACAATGCACAGAAACAACCAGTTACTCCTTTCAGGGAAGCATCTTTGCCTCAGCAGATTGTAGCAGGCTTTCTTCAGATGCTCCAGTGTGCCACTGGAATACAGGATGCCAACCGGGACTGTCACTTAGCAAGCACCAACTGAGGCTGATCTGCTGGGGCTGGCTGTAACAGAACGATGTGGGCCAATTAACAACCACAAGCCAGAAAAAGGCATGGCTTGGGCAGAGAGAGGAGGAGGAAATCTCAGACACTGCAGAAGTGGTGAGACCTCATAAGTCCCACTGTACCTACAACAAAGTGTATTCATAGGGAATGCTAATAAAAAAACAAAATGCTTATCTGCAAGAGAGGACAAATGATCTGGATACTTGCCAAGGGCCTATAACAGGGCATCACACAAAACTTAGGATCATGATACTGTTTCTAAGGTAAAGGTGCTTCTAAACTGAATTTCACAGGAGTCCCACCATATTTGATTAGAATGATGGCAGACTACTTCTGGCAAGAAAAAGGAATTAATTTGTCATCTTTGTCAATGTGCATTGTGGGGCATAAAAGTGTTCTATGAGCTGCCATTGAAGCCACATTAAGAAAAGCATTGAAGTAGTTCACTATAGCCTGAACTACAGTTGTAATGAAAAACATGACATAATATAAAATAACGCAAACTACTGTCATCTTTGATATTTCTTACAAGCTCTGATACACAAAATTGAGGTTCCTGCAACGGACAATTTACATTAACTACAGACTGAAAAATCGGCAAGCAACAACTTACTTAGGTTTTCAACTAAAGCTTAAATAAATTCAACATGAACTCTCCATAGTGAGAGCTTTTTAAGAGTCGCAAGTATGTTTTCCAGAAAAAGAATGTGAACAGTGTAATTATGCGTTTTTCTTTTGGACAAATGGGATGTTTTCTTGCTTTGTGAGCTAGAAAGAAAGTCTGACATGCCAACTGTCCAGTAGACTACAAATATGAATAAAAGAAGTATCAATAAACAAAAGAAGCATTAATTTCATTATTAATCAAATGGTCTAACAAATTGAGTTATGTTTATTTTGTGTTCTTAACAAAAGACTGTTAGGATGGGGTGGCTAATGCATGACTTGATTGTACTTACACACAGTAGCACTAAAATAATCTCAGATTCTAATAAACACTCCACTTTTAACGGCTCTTCTCATCTCTTTACGTCCACATTCTGATTCTGAAGGAAGCTTCTAAAATTCCCTGTACAAGGCAATACACGTGTCACGCTGTTATCAGGACAGAAGCCAGAACGCTACATTACTATCAGCCTTACAACTAAGAACTTCCCATATGCTTCCGACTGTTCACCACGTCCGTCATTCCTCCTTCCTGACACAGCACCAGAACCACCTGTGTGATGGCACAGGTCGCACTCTGCAGCGAACATTTCAGTCACTCGGCAAATCTGCCCAGAACCGAACCCGGGTGGAAGAGCCCTCAATGAAAGGCACCGCTCCATCCATGGAAACGCTCTCTTTCTCACAACACTCAATCCACTCGGGCAACTGGAGCACGGGACAAGGTGTACCCGCACTCGGAGTATTGGAAGNGGGCCTCCCCGGCAGGGAGGGACGGCACGGGCGCTCCTCCCCTCAGAACGGGCCCAGCGTCCATCCGGGTGTGCGCGGTGTGCACCGAAGGGACGCCGCCGCCCTGGCTTCCGACACACTCGCACTCTTGGCTCGCTTTCCTCCAGGCTCGTGTGCCCGTCCAAAACTGTATTGAGCTTTCTCATTGACCGAGGACCTTTGGGTCATGTGTCACTTTCTGCTGGATCACACTACTTCAATAAGGAAATATCCCAAACCCACACCTTCGCCAAACCCTTCCCAAAAGTAACTGGAACCAATGTCTCTTCTAACAGAAGATCAAGAAGGACAAATTTGTTGCACAAAACTCCACCCGTGTGGGAATCAGAGACACTGGTTTCATTCCCAAAAATGGGAGTTGATTTGGTCTGTAGGCCAAATAGAACCCAAAACCAAAAAAAACCCCAAACCAACCAACCAACCAAAAAACAAAACAAAACAAAAAACCAAAAACAAACAAACAAAGCAAAAAGAAAACAACAACAAAAGCAAACCAAACAAAAAGCACTCAAGTAGGTAAGATCATAGAATGTTTGAGTTGAAAGAGGTTATCTTAAAGACCATCCACTTCCAGCCTCCCTTCCTCAGGCAGGGACACATTCCACCAGACCAGGTTGCTCAAAGCCCCTCCAATCTGGCCTAGAACACTTTCAGGCATAGTGCATTCCCAGCTTCTCTGTGTCACCTGTGCCTCACCACCCTTACAGTAAAGAATTTCTACCTAATATCTGATCTAAACATACCCTCTTTCAGCTTAAAGCCCTTATCCTATCACTGCATGCTTTTTCACAAAGTCCCTCTCCCTCTTTCTTGTAAGGTCTCCCCAGAGCCTTCTCTTCTCTGGGCTGAACAATTCCAATTCTCTCAGCCTGTCTTCACAGCAGAGGTTGATGCTGCACCTGAACCACACACAGGGCAGTGGTACAGTGGAGACATTCCAGCAGCAGCAGTGTGGTGTCCCTGCTTGTGGCACCACGCCCTTTATCCTTCTCTGCTCTCTGGGCTGAAACAGCAGACCCTGACTACATTCAGTGCTACCGAGGTGAAAACAGGGCTGACTTTGTATCTCTCACCTGTAAACAATTTTCAGGTGCTAGGACTGTAACTGTTCCAACTGTTACAGTTTAGCCAATAAAGTTTTCAACAAATACCTCCCGTCACAAAAAGCTCTCCTGCTGCAGCCCCTTCAGCGCCCTGATCTCTGAGCCAGAAGCATTTCCATTCTCTCTGCTCCCTGGGATACAAGGCAGGCCAGCTCTGCTTCTGTCCTGTAGAAGACTCTTACCATGCATATCTCATGATAGTGTCAGCTTTTGCTGGCCTGAAATGTATTTTTCCCCTTTTCAATTTTTGTTGTAGCCATTTTTATAGATTTGTGTCTTATGTTCAATGGTAACATGATGGTATACTATCTTATAGTGTGTGTTTGTGAAAGGATGGAGGTTTGCACCTGTCCCGGCCCTAAACCTCCAAACTGAATCTCTCTGTCACACACACAATGAGTACAGTGTCCTTAAACAGCCTTGACTGGCAGCAATAGATTAGTTCTCTTTCACTTCACCTGCCCTTGGGAAAATGCTTTCTGCAAAGCCATCCACATGCACGCACAGAGACAGCTCGATACTCCCACAAAAAAGGCAAAACACTGTCACTGCAGTGCTTTCTCTTCTTTCTTTCGACAACTCCTCACACACGTGGCACTGCAGGTGATGCAGCATTCTCCTCAGACTCACCGCTACCTTCTTCATCTTGTCTGTGACATTCAAAACCAACAACACACAGCACTCACAGATCTTAAAGCATCTTTCTGAGCGCTGGTACTGGATTTTTCCTCTGGTTCTGGCATGTTCCTCCTTGCAAGTACAAGCTACCGGGGTTTGTTAGAGCACATAATGGTTTTGGGCTTAACCCATCAGTTTCCAGTTGCTGCAAGGTGCCCCATTCATAAATCAGAGGCAGGAACCCTCCTTCAGGAGGATGGCTGGACCGTGTCTGATTTTGTGAATTGGAAGGTGCCCCATTCAAGTGTTGGGGCTGCTCGGATGAGCACTGATCTCTGCAGTTATGGGATTCACCAGCGTGAGCAGTGCGTGGATGTGCCTGAGCCAGGCAGAGGGGTTCCCAGCCCTGTCGCGTGACAGGGACACTGGCTGCGCCACGTGCAGCGGCGGGGAGGAGGGGTGGGGGTCACCGAGTGCAGCCCACGCAGCGCCCGCAGGCGCTTCCTCTGCCTCCCTGCTCTGCCAGGGAAAAGAAAGTGCATCGAATCAATTGCAGCTGAAAGATTCACGGAGACTTGATGATCCTTTCATCCCTGTAGGAGAATTTGAGAATCAGTGCAATTTTATTAAAAGCTAGTATTAAACAAATGCAAGAGGCATCAGCTATTTTATTTCAAAATATAGCAAGAAAAATGGAGGATGTAGCCTCGCTTGATAGAGATTTCCTTGAAACCACATCAGGGAGCCTGTTTATATTCTAGTGATGTAGCTAAGCCAGACAAGTCTGCGGCTCAGCATCTATTTTTAGACTCCAGGTTGCCATTTATAGCTTGTGAAAATATTAATCAGCATCTGGATAACCGGCTATCAATTTTTATAAATGCGCAGGAGAAATCAGGTATTTCACTTCTCTCTGCTTTGCCCTTTTATGTCCTGACTTATGTGGCTCTGGGGGTCATTTGGAATTTGTTTTTAAGGGCTTTACCATGACACCATACATCTGCCTGCTGCCGCATATGGCATTCTGCCTTTTCTGCTGGGATGATCAGTGTTCAGAAGAGAAAATCTTTAGCTAGCTACTGTGTCTCCATATGTAAAGAAGCTGCATGTGTGGTTATGGTGCACTTCATGCAGTCAGTGATGGAAGCAGCACATTCTGAAAACACCTTTATAATAAAAGGAGGTAATTTTAAAAGGCAAATCTGAAGAGGAAGTCTAATGGTTTGAGGACATCTTTTCGACCTTATTTTCCACTTATGGCATAGCATAACTAACAACTCACAGCTCAGTTTATTCTTCTGAAAAGGTTATTATTGGCTACTCCCAATATATAAGGTACCAAACTAAAGATTTTCTATTTTAAGAGAAAGAAGGATATTGTAGCAGCCAGGTTCTTGCTTTGGTTCACTGTTCTGGTTTAAGTCTTACAACCAAATGGTACCCTCATTTATATCAGTGAAGTTTTTAACTAGTCTGATCAATAAACTGCATCTAGCAGCCAATTGCATGGTTTTCTCTCTTGATCCAGTCCATCATACATTTCCAGTGCTACTGGTTTGTGATGGCACTGTCAAAACAATGATTTAACTTATGTCCGTAACTCTTACTTCCTCTACTGCCTTACTGAAAACTGAAAGGAAAAGAAAGTGTAAATATTCTTTGAAGGCGTGCTGCAATAGCTCCCACTGAGGGATATGAGACAAAAGGAAATTCAGTTAGGCAAGAGTTCCCTTCAAAGAAACTATTAATCTGGCAGAAAGATGCAGATAGAAACAATCTGCCAGTGCGTGTTCTCCCCTCCCTAAAGCTTTCAGCTGTCATGGTCTGCAGAGGCATTAATCTTTAATCAATTGGATGCCTTCTGCAGTGAGGTATCCAGGGAAAGGACAGGTCACAGCGAGCATTCGCCTAGAATAACTAAGCAGTCGTGCATGAGCTGTGCCATCAGACCTTGCTGGACAGCAGCAGGGAATAGATGGAGAGCTAAAAATAGCCTTTCCTTGCAGTGTTTTTCCAGACTATTTTTGATTCTTCATTTTGATAAGGTCAACTGGCTATTTGCTAAAAATAACCAATCCTGGAAAACTGAGGACAAAAAGTAGAGTATTTATAACCTCCTCATACTCTTTAGTACATTTGTTGGCTGCAGATAATCTCGGATCTTGTCATCAGTCAGTTGCCAGTGTTTTATGTAAGTCAGTAATAAATAAAGCAATAATTGGAAGGGAAAACGAGTCTATCTTGCCAATCTGATTTTCTCAAATGAAACACATATCTTTCTGTATATAATCCTTGTAGGTTACCTTGCCCTATTCTTCGTGATGTGGTCTGAATTGCTTCAGAAATAACCAAAACAACCTCCTATTTGGTCAGCCAATCTTCCAAAATATCTGCATTTGTAATTAAAAGTGCAAAAGCAGTGTGTATGCCTGATATTTCAGATGCAGAAATTTTCAGGGGTGTGATTCACATAGCTTCCTCCATGAGAGTTTTTTTTATCATCAAGCCTCTGTGTGCCACTGTCTCTCTGAAGAAACAAAACCACCACTCTGCCAGCAGGATGAGAGCATCAGACGGATTCTGTAACCAAGTAACTGGAGAAAGACTGCAGAGAAATTGTCGATATGAGTGATAATTTGACCCCAAGGCAGGTTCCAAGAAACTGGGTCATTGTGGGGATGGGGGAAACACACAGCAGTCAGCCCAACTGTGCAACCTGCTGGATATTCCAAGGGAGAAAGACAAAAATAAAGTCTATCCCACAGTACATTTGAGCAACTGCCCTACTTCAGTTAAGGTGGAGAACTTTTGAGTTATTAGTGAGTATTTTCCCTTATAGATATTTTGCTGAGGACCTATTAAATTTCTGTAAGGGAAAACTTGTCTTCACAGATTTGTTCTTTAAGCATGCACAATTCTTCGTAAATACTTATGTAGAATGGGCCCCACTTATGTTGTCTGCTTAACTGCAATGTAACAGGTTAGTAATTTGGAGATTCACAGATTTTTCCTTCCCTCAAACATGGACATGTCAAGTGTATGCCTGAAATGCATGTTATGGAAGTTGCTGCGACTGAGCGCTATGCTGCACAGGAATTTCCCACCTCTACCCTAAAAGTGCTGAACATTTCTCTGGAGAAGATAGACAGAATGGGGCAGGGGGCAGAGGAGAGGGACAGAGAGGGAGGGGACAGAGAGAGTGACTAGAACACAGCAAAGACCATGAAACCAGCTAGGATCCTTTCTTTGCTCAAATGAATAATAACTGGAACACAAAAATTGTATACAAAGTGGATTTTATCATCTTGTTTGATTACAATGAGTACAAGCAATGAAGGCACAGTGCTATACTCATTTTGATGGCATTTCTTATTTTAGATGAAATGCAGCAGTTTTAAAAACTGACTTCATTTGAGGTGCTGCTCTGTTTGCCTATCGCTTGACAAACAGGTCAAAAGAAATGTGAGGGCAGGGCCAGCATGGGAGAGTCCTTAATCTTTTCTCTATTATTTTTTTCTATAGAGTTTTGGCACATAGAAAAAGAAAAGGCCATTAATGAGAACTATGAGATACATCAAGCAGGGAAAACATCTAACATGAAGGTAGCAGAAAGAACAAACAAAAATTGCAGAACCTGTGTTTTTCCTCTCAGGGGTATTCTTAGACCAAATAGGAATTTATTTATCTTCTATATACATATGCACAGGATTTTCTACATGTTTACCACTTCTTGTAAACCAGTTAAGGCCATTTATGTGGTTGTGGAGTCAAAAAACCCCATTGCTTTTTCCAGTGGCAGACTCATGACCACATTTCTCCCTTGCCTCATTTTCAGTTAAATTTTTGTTTTCTGTGACCAAGCTAATATTCCTCAGTGGAGAGGTCCTCAGTCAGGTGATAAACTTGAAAAAAAACATAGAAAATACTCCATGCAACAAAGTGTGTGTGTGTGTTCTGTTGAGTTATAGCAAGCTCAGATGTGATTGCAGGCCATACTATATTAGCTGTGAGAATTCTGAAAGCACGTTACACCCTCTTTCCTGCAGAGGTGTGCTTTACTAGAGAATCCACAGAGACAGTACAATAAACCTGCTTTCTGAGCAGTAAATATATATGGGTGAAAAATATTATATTAATTATTACTATTGTTTATTCACATATTCCAACTGTAAGAGTGACTAGAACAACAAAAGAAAATTAGGAGTAATTAATGGGTTGAATTTGTTATATAGATCCCCTAAAATATCACTTTAACTATTGTCTTACCTGGTTCTTGATTTCAAAGAGCTCTCTCCCTAAAATTTTGTTGCTCAGGTCCTCCTTGGGGTGCATAAATAAGAGGGAGCAAATCAAGAAGTCCATTTGCATTTTGGCTGTACATCTCACATCCCATTCCATTAAGGAAACCTGTCTTCTGCTATATCTTTCTTTGTGAACTTCAAAATATTGTCCATGGACAAATGCCAAACCAGTAAGCAAATACTATGTTTATAACTATTCCTTATATTGATCTTACCAGTCGCCTCACCAACCTTGCCTCCTTGCTGGCCTCTGAGGGAGGAACCAGTTTCTGCTCACAGCAGCCACAAGCAGCACCATCTCCTCTTCAGCCACTGCTCAGACTTTTCTTCTCACTGTCCAAGCAATTCTCTGTCATCACCACACAGCAAAGTGTGGTTGCATTAGTTATTTGTTGCCCATGCTTTGGTAATTTGGTTCATGATGCAGACGTGCTTTTGTCACTCATGCCCATCTGCCAAAATCTATGAGGAGGGGAAAGGTGTACTTCTATTCAGTTTTCATGGGAAATTTCCTTCAACTCTTGATTAACGTGTATGCAGAAAAAACAGCTCCTTTACAAATTCCTTTAGGATACCTAAATTTTATAGAACCAGAGGTCAAAGAGCTTTGTATCTGTGAAAGAAGCTTTTCAGTTGAAATACTCTATCACCAGTTATATACAGAAAACTGTGTCTTAAAATGGGAAACAGAAGGAGACAGAAGAATATCATTTAGTAAAAAAAAATAACTCTGCAAATTGAGAAACATGGAAAAAAATTGCACTATTTATCCTGATAATGGTGGAAGGTGCCTCCTTGGATGCCTGTAGCAGATGACAGAAGCAGTTGTACCTGCTAGCACGGTGGTAGAAGCATTCTGTGCACTATTCTGTCAGTATCCATGATTGTTAATCACAAAGGTTGGACTTCCAGGAATAGGAAGGATGCAAAAAGAACATCTACTTTCAGTTGCCTCTCCATTTGTAGCTCTGTTCTGGACATTCTGCCAAGAGGCCAATGGATGCAGTTTATTTATATGAATATGAAAAAGAAGAATAGAAACAAAACCAGGCATTTCACCAACCAAGGGCGGTGGGTACTGCCTGATCTGAGGTCAGACTGGAAACCAACTCAAAAAGAAAAGATTTATAGAGCTCAGTCTAGATGACCACAGTCCTAAGAACTTCACTCGTGAAGATGAATCCACGCACGTACTTATTTACCCTTAGCTGGGGCTAAGTTAGGGCTGGCACTAGATTCTATCTCCCAAAAACACCTCTTCATGACAGCCGGCCCCAAAATAGTTACATCTGATCATCATTTAAGAAAAGGGAAACTTCACATAACAATCTAAAGTCTCTTTTTGGAAAGTGTGAAGAAGAATAAAAAATTACACCACAGGACTCTATAAGAGAGTTAAGAGCATATTAATTAGAAATGAAATATAAAATACAATGATGCCGCAGGACAGAGAGCAGCACGCAAACAAGACACACCCCCCCTCCATTCCCTACCCTCACCCCAATCCAAGGAAACACACCTATATAGTACAAATTAGAGATCTCAAACAGGGGGCAGAGGAGGGGGTCTACAAAGTAATTTTCTTGCTATACAGAAAATATATTATTTGCTGGAAGTCACTGCTGAGTTGTTAGTAGCCCAGGGTCAGTCACTGCTCGGGAATGCCCCTGAAGGCACACTGACTCCTACTGCTTCCCCACCAGTTTGCTGAACACATCGTAGACCTCTGGCTTTTCCTGGGCAAACTGCTCGGCTGTATTTTTCTGTAGCCAGTCAGACGAACGCATCTGTTGCCGCAGGAGGCCAATGAGTTCACCAAGGCTGGAGCTACTGGCACAGGTAGGGTCCTGGTGGCGGGATACAAAAATGACTTCATCTGTGCTATCTGCTTTGCCATCCTGATCTGACTGACAAGGCTGCTCCTTCTCCTCAGCCAGTATCTCCTGCTCACGCTCTTCCAAAACCTTGCGTACCCGTTGCATACCTGCAGTGGTATAAGGAGCAGAATCACTGGTGGATTAGTTTAAGGCCACAAGTGTCTCCAAATCCATCAGATGCAGAAAAAGATGACAGAGAAAGGGAGAAAAAACAGAGAAGACAAGAGGATAATAATAGGCTAAGTTTAGGATTAAGAAGAGAAGGGAACAGTGCTGCAGAAATTGAGATGGGAGGAAAAAGAGACCATTACTCACCTAACTGCAGCCGGTGGGTCTTGTCAGCAAAGATGATGCGGAACCATCCAGGTTCACTGCACTCAAAAGATTTTCCGCAGGACAGGAGGACCTTATTATCCAGAAAACGCTTCCAGAGCAGCAACTCCTCCTCAAATGTGCCTGTCTTAAGGTACTAGGAGAGTCATCAGAAGGGACAGAGGTTAGTAACATGTAGACTACATCACTGAGATCTTCATGAATTCATGATTCCTATAAGGTCTGCAAAGGCCAAGGGAGACACCTTTTACCTCTGAAGTACAGCAGTTGTGATACAAAGGAAGAAATGGGAAGGGAAGTGGCTTGACAGTAATAAGATTCCTGCAAGCAGGGAAGTTCACAGACAGACGAAAAGAAAATAATAGACTGAAACATCTGGCAGTCCATCCCTCTCCTCATCAGACAACAGATTGGTTAAAACAAACTGTTTGTCACAACATTAACCTTTCCTCTAGATGCAGTTGCACTACATCCCTGCCCACAGCCCAGGAGAAGCCTCATTTCCTAAGACTACCAACCTTTCGGAAATCAATCCAGACAAAGAAGCCTGCATTGCAGTTGAGAAAAGGAACCCCAAGTGTCTTCAGCTCATCTGTCACATACGTATGGGCAGCTTTTAAGCGGGCATGGTTGGCCCTCAGGTACACCTGGTTGATCCAGTCTGGCCAGAAGAAGAAGACAAAGAAAAGAATCACAAACTGAGGAAATATTCAGATCTGTTCAAGCTTCCAAAACACTCAGTGTCTTTTTCTGCTTCACACTTCACCTCCTTCTTTTGTTTTCTGTTTCCTCAAATAACAAGAAGACAGGCAAGAAGTATTTTGCAGTTTCATGCCTATGGAGAAGAACATCTCCTTGACCTTCCTGAGGAAGTTTCCCTACATTTATAGTTCTTAGTTGTCGTGGACTGTTGGCATTCCATCCTGGGTAGTGTTAGAAGGCCATTTCCATTTCCCTTGTCCCACAAGCCTGTATGCTTTGTTTCTGCTCAGCTGGTTCTACATAACACTGGCATTTCAGTACAAATAGCTGCCACGTTTCTTCCAAGCTGCTCCTCTAACTCTGCTGATCAGAAGCTCTGCAGAAACGGTCCTTTTCTGCAGAGCTGTCAGCCTCATGTTGCATGGACAGCTTCAGGGTAACAGAAGACTGTCAATAAAGCTGTACAAAGAGGAGATCACTAGAAAAAGTTAGGGAAGAGGAGATCTTCCAGGTACCAAGACACACAGAATGGCAGAAGATTGTACATGTGGCTACTGACTCACCTCTGTCTCTAAGCAGCTGTGCAACCTTGTGCTGGACAGGTCCACAAACCCCGTGGAAGTAACACAAAGAAGCCACTGCATCAGCAACGTCTTGGTTCTCTGTATATAAAGTACCAAAACGAATCCCAGAAACAGCAAAATCCTGCAGATGACACAGAGAGACTACTTTATCACACTGAATGACTGGGATCCTATTACTACTAACTTGATCTTTCCAGCATGAGGAACCTGAGGAGCCCAGACCAAAACTTACCAGCCACAAAGGCATGGCACAGTAACAACCAGCACTCACCTTGGTTATGCCCCACATCACGTGAGTCCGCTGTGGATCAGGCAATCTGTATGTAGAAGGATGCAGATGGGCAGTTAGTGTCATAGGTGCTGAAGCTTTTGGATCACCAGTGCAGCATTGCAGAAACAGAGAGGCAGCATTACACAATGATAGACAGTGCACCATGGAACAGCAGTCAAGCAGGGGAAATTAAATTCAACCTAACTTTAGAAGCTAGGAACCCCTTGGAAGTAGTTTTAGACAGAATTTTTAAATATTTCAGAGACACAGATGCTTACAGGTGCTACATTTTACATGCAGATTTCCAGAATATATGAAGCTCATACATATAATGCCTAGAAATCAGGCTTCTGCCAATGCATTTGTCAAGAATCAAAAACCATGTTCTTTTACATCTAAACCCAGCAACACTGAGCTAACACTTAACCAAGTATATTTTATTTCCTTGCAAAGGAGCACAAAAGAAAGCTAACACTACTGTTGAAGATTAGGAATTAAAAAAAAACCAAAAAACCTCAGCACCACACTGTATTTTAAAAAAGTTTTTTTAAGTTTTTCATCTCATTAAAACAATACCTAATAAAAGCCATTATGCAGTCTGCAATACTGCTGTGATCTGGGACTACTCTATGGGAAAAAAAGGCAGTAAACAGCAACAGAAAGTCTTTACAAGCATCAACAGAAACATGGGAAAAAGATGCTTATGGAAGAAGAAAAGCATCACCTTCAACAAATGAAAAATCTGTTTTCAGTTTTGGGCACTGTCATAACCAAAGACTGCTGCACACATTGAAAAGTACACCACAATAAAAAGTTAGCTACCATTTTTAACTTGATAGATTGTATTTGACAAAATACATTTGCCATTCAGAAATTACAAAAAAAAAAAACCAAAAAACCAATGTAAGGTGGATTCTGAATTTGCTAGCTCATGACTTAATTTCCAGTCACAAGTTCTCAGCAAGGCATCATGTTGAACTGCCACTGGAAGATGGCCAGGGAAGTAGGAGCTGCTCTTACCTGTCCATGCCTAGGACACTGTGAAATGTAGCGGATTCATCAAAAACTGACAGCATGTAGATCTCATCTACTATCACATGCAATTCATGTCTGCAAAAGGGCAAAATGGAGATTACAAAAGAAGGCTGCTTCTGGTTTAACAGAGATAAATTCAGGCCTGCAAATACTTGCTTTATACAAAGAAGTGGGAATGCCAAATTTTGCAGAAATAAAGCATTTTTTCTCAACTTAGATCTATTTTGTGTACATTGAAGTGATTTGAGGTATATCCACTTAACTGTCACCCACTGCAAGCATATAACAAGACAAAAATCCTATCATTGCCAATGTACTAGCGAAAATTAATTCCTATATATACTACCTATCCACTCAGCATCCCATAGATACTGGATCTTGAAGAGTATTATGATCCATGATGAAGCTGGGAACCCATATTCATATACTTGTTTGTCTTTACAGATACAGAGAAACTGAGAGGAAAAGAACTCAGCTTCCTACCAGGAAGCACAGCGCCACAGTGTTTCCTTGGATTACTGAAAAATAAAACTTGCATTCCTGGATGCATGTTGCTTTGCCACCCCAGATTACTGCATGGTCCATGATCCCAGTGTTCCCCTTTCCTTTCTTAAGTCCACCAAGGTGTGTGAAGAATAGACTCTTTGCCTGACTTAAAAGATATTCACAGATAAATTCTGGGACAGGAAGTAGTCCACCAGATTCTGAAAGCTGTATCTGACTCAGGATATCTCAGCCTTCCAAACTGACATACCTTTTAGCAAATTCCAGGTAATCCCGTAGCTCTGACAAGGAGTAGATGTCCCCAAGGGGATTTTGAGGATTCAGAAGAATTAAGGCCCTTACAGTGGCACCCTGCAGAATACAAATAACACAGTATTAAGAGAGTGACCATCATGAGATAAATTTTCAGTCCCTCTATTTGAGCAGTCCTACACTTGAGTGTGACACAAGATTCACAAGCTTCCACCATGACTTTTCATCTCAAAGGTTAGAGAACTTTCAGCCACAAAATAAGATTTTTTTTACAATTAAGTCATTTGCAAAGTGAACTGAGCAAAATATTATAGTATTAATCTATGATTTTGAAAAGAGGGAATTGCCACCACCAAGTAATTAGTTGCCATCTGGTCAACCAATTAATGGGAAAGATGGTCTCACATGCTCCCAGCATGGAAGCACTTTCTCTAAGCTGCATTAGTAATTGGGAAGTAATAAATTACTGAAGACTGCCCATCAATGTCACAAGAAAGATGAGAATTTGAGCTAGGTGGATGCAAAGTGTACTCATTTAGAGCATGCTTGGCTGGAGATGTCAGAGCTGGTAACAACTCAAAGATGCAGCTAAACATATATGGGATTTAGGACAATGCCAAACTTACAGACTAACTCTTCAGAAAAGTGATATTCACTCACATTTTATCCTCTAGAGTTCCCTCCTGCAAAAACTCTCAGCATTCCCTTTCAGGAAAGGGAATGAAATCTTGTCATTTCAAAGAGGATCAAATGGGCAAGCTTTGGTCCATTTCCTTGCACTTCATGTCATCCCATTGGCTTTTCTTGTTTCCGCTTTGTTTCAGGAATTTTTTTTTTTTTCAAAAATTTAATTTCTTCCATTTCTTCCCTGTCTCTTAGTCTACCTTTCTTCCCTTGTTTAGGGATTTCAATGGGAATAATTCTGGCAAGTTTTGGTCCTTTAAAGTGCATCTCATTTCATCTGAGTGCATTTGGCTGCAGTTGGTCTATTTGCAAATTTGCCGGTTTTTTTCAATCACATTTTGATTTGATCATATCTCCTTCCCGAAGTGTTTGTTCCGCTTTGTCCTGCAATTTCAAGATTTCATTCCCTTTCCTGAAAGGAATGAACTCCTCTAGAGTTCCCTCCTGCAAAAATTCTCAGCATTCTTGGATACATCTGCCCCGCTGTGTAGAGCAGACAATTTTCAGGTAACTCAGAGCTGGCCTTTCTGAGGGATAAATCCTGGGTAGTCCCAAATTTTAGTGCATGCCCAAGTACATTGTTTTGTGATATGAATGAGTTCCAGTGCTCTGTGAATGGTCTGGTTTATCCCTTCTGCTGTGACCAAAACTGGACAGACACAACACTGAGGGATTCCCCCTAGAACTGCCCTTGTGTTTGCAAGCAGCCTCATCTCAGGTGGTCTAGAAGGACAACCAGAAAGCCAGGTGCTAAGTTTTGAAAATGGTCTTTAGGCTTCTTCTGGGATGTGATGTCTCCAATATATTGTAAACTTAGGTAGTAATGTGAAGCTCAGCTAAACTCACCTCTGCCCGGGCATCCTGCAAGGCTTTTTCCAGTTTTTCCACTGTAAGCTGAAAAGGCCGAGTGCTTGTTCCAGTAATCTGAAAGACATAAAATAGATTTAAAAGGCAAAGTTGTTTCAATAGAGATTGCCTTGAGCCAATCTACTAAGAAATGTTCCCTGAAATAAAATAAACCCCCAACAATAATGACCTAGCAACCATCTTCTTATCCTTTTACACTACAGAGAGACTAAATCAATAAGTAAAATCAAAGAAAAGGCCATCATAGGCTGGCCAAACCCAGAATTTTCTTGCTATTCCTGAATAACGAAAGCAATGCAAGATCTCCATCTGCTCTTCCACCCTGGAACCAACTTCTGTAGGACAGGACATAACTTCTCTCTCCAAGGTTCAAAATAGTAATTTGTTTTCTTTCAAGGACTCTTATTGGGAGTAAGATACAAGAAAAGGACAAAACTGGAATCCAGATTTACAGTCTCAAATGACTTTCTTGTAAGCTATGTGCCCATTTTCCCAGCAATAAACTCTGAAAGTGTCCACTGGCTGTAGTATACCCTAGTACTGAGAACAATTTGCAGAGGCTCCCAAAGCTCAGCACTTTCCAGTTTAACTACAGAGGTTGTTATTCCCTTCTCTCAGATCTTACCTTACTGTCTAAACAGACATACACCAGCTTGACATTACCATAGAGGAAGATACTCTGGGTAATACCACCATAACAGGGAGTAGCAATCAGAATAGCTTCTGTAACCAAGAAAATAAAGTTGGTTATCAACAGGTCACAGGATCTGCTCTCCTAATGTGCTTTTAGCTAAACACGAAAGTGTTTTTAGAGCTGTGTCCCCTGGAAACACTGTAATGCTACTGTCTTTTCTTCACCTTATTTTTACATTAAATCTTTATCTTCTGCAAGAGTCCAAGTAAACATGAATATAGCCCATGTCTAGTCTGGTAAACTAAAACAGGGCACCACAAAAACAGTGAAGGCAGACAGGATAGGCACCAAGTGTGAGTGCAGACTATGGAAATGAAGAATTACACAGCACAACTTTGCAGGAAACAAGAACTTTGCAGCAGGCTAATGCCAATTTCACTACTTCACTTCCGTCTAATAATATTTAAACAAAGTAACATTATTTCCCAGCAGAAAAGAAACAAAACAAAACAAAACTATGTTTCAACCGTCCACTTACCCCCTGGATCACAAAGGACTGTAGCTAATGCAGAAAATAAAGAGCCACAACCATTTAAAACAATCACCTAAGGAAGAAAGAGAGAAGCTAGTGATAAATCCATATATAGAAAGTCAACACTATAAAATAATGATTCCTAACAATATCACTGAAATAAATTTTCTCCCCAACTCTCTATTAGAATTTTCCTGCTGAAATCCCACTTCTACCAGAATAACTTTAATCCTGTTCTTTGCTTCAGAGACACTTTGTTCTGGTGTCATTCTTGATTCTAATAAGCAATTTAGAAAAAGAATAGGCTTTAACTAGGGAAAAAATTGGGGAGCAGTTCTGAGCTGTTAGTAAAGCAAAATACTTTTCAACAGTTAATATGTGTTATCATCTTGCGGTAATAGCAGTTCAGACCTCCTGCCAAATCTGTGCAGAAGTGGAAACTACTGTCTCATATAAAAGCAGGCTTGACTTCTGCTTCTACAGAACAAATGCTCACAGGTACCATGGGTTTCATTCCAAGTATCAGAAAGAATATGATGATTTGGAGAGGCAGTGATCAGCAAACTGAGCAGTGGTAACCTCAGTTCACATGAAGTATGGGGCTCTGTTGAATTACTGCAGCCAGAAAAGCAATGGCTGCATCAGCTCCTGCTGCCTTCAGCGCTCAGCAGAGACAGGAGTCCCCGACCTCCACAGGGCTCATGTCCAGGCTGTATCTCTCAAAAGTCAGCAAGTCCTGCAGAGACTCGGGTCTTGATGCCTTTCTAGCAACACTGCCACAAATTTTATAGGCTAAAACTGACTCTTAGTTCAATTACAGATCTTCGTCCTGAGGTATAAGAGAGGAATGGGTGACATGAAACAGTGGCCACTCTTCGTCAAGGCTGAGGGATATAGCCTTAGTAGGTCCATGAGCTAAATAAGACCAAAATATAAAGCCCCACTGAGAGTACTGGCAGGAGTCAGCACACAGAAGTGAAACATGAGGAAATTATATAGTAGACTTGCAGGGTTTTGGCTGAAGTGTGTATCAAAAGCTACTGAAATGAAGAATCAATCTCATTTACATAGTAAGAGGTTGCATTCTTACCAAATCATTTGTTTTAAAAACCAGAATTTCAAACTGTTTCCCAACAAATGGCAGTACATGAGAACAGACACCAACGGACACTGGGTTACCTACATTCTCTGCTTTAAGAGGTGCAGGGGCCTTGCAGTAATAGGTCAAAAATCGAGCCACTTCTTCCCGTAAACTGGAAAATACACAAAAGCAAATATTGATTCAAATATTCTCCAAGAAGCTGGGCTTCCAAACCAGGTTCACATCATAGGAAAATAAAGTCAGGGACAGTAAAGTCTGGTGAAAATAGCTAGAAAACAGGATCTCTCAGTCCCATGCAATAGACATGATTTTTACATCCAGCAGAGGTGTCACAGATTAATATCTATAATGGTGCATGCATTTCTGATGAGCTTTAATCTGGCACAGAAGTGAAGGATTAACATCTCCAAGTGTTCACTATGTTTCAAAGAATTGTTTAGAGATACCAGTTTGTTAATGTATACAAGTACTTTTAAAACTGTCTGCTTTAGAAAATTCGCATCTTCTCTCACATAAAAGCATTTTTAACTGGATGAGCTGGTAGGAGAGCTAATGTAAGTTTTGCAAAGAAAAAGATTATTAAATTACCTAGAAAAGTTTTAACTAGAGAGTGTAGCAGAAGAGTTTGTATTCATCCATTCTGTTTATTAAACAAGTAGTCAAAGAGAAGCATTACAGAAAAGACTTACAATAGGTGTCCTCTCCAGTCAGGATACTGAAGCAGTGAAGGGTCCATCAGATTCATATCAGCCTGTGTCAGCTGAGAGAAATGAGAAGAATCATTAAAAGCACAGTTATTGATAAGGGAAACGTGGAGATAGGATCCATGTACAAGCACACACCTGTACAGACACTT
Source organism: Drymodes brunneopygia (assembly GCA_013400955.1). Taxonomy (NCBI): domain Eukaryota; kingdom Metazoa; phylum Chordata; class Aves; order Passeriformes; family Petroicidae; genus Drymodes; species Drymodes brunneopygia. The sequence continues at coordinate 41,678 of VZTZ01051291.1, read as the reverse complement.
GTGCAACTTCAACAGTTGTAAAACTGGATTGGGGAAGCCACTGACCACAGAAATTAATGCAGCTTAGAGAAGCAGGGACCAGCAAACTGATCTGTGATACCTTCAGGCTGTATGAGCTAGGGACTTCTGCTAAGTTATTACAGCCAAAACTTCACTGCACAGAAATCTACAAAAAGGATGCAGAGCAGGCAACACCAAGGTGCCTGCAAAAGACTTTCTCAGCAAATGAAGCAGCCCCAAGAGTGTTTTGCCCAAGCTCTGAGGACAACAGCTTTTAGCTGGAAAAATAAGTCCCAGTTGTGAAAGCTCAGGTCTAGACTGTCAAGAAGGAGTTAGAAAGGAATTTGAATCAGAGTCAGATATGTATTTTCTTTAATAAACTTGCAATATATTATTTTTTTAGTGAATTACAACAATTTATGTCTCAGTTCAAAGTTACTGCAGCTTGTTCAGTTTTATATTTCTGATCAGTTTGGTAAGTGTTGAAGTGTAACAGGAGCTTCCAAACGACAGGAGAAAAATGAAATTATCTTCCTAATGATTATTCCCCAGGGCAGGCACTTTGTTCCTTATGAGACGGTCATTCTGATCTCAAAGACAGATTGACCTGAACTGTGGAGGTCCTTTTTAATATTTGTAATTAGATAAAGTGTGCACACTGCTTTTACCTAAATATTTTCAAGGTTATAAGTATCAGGGTTTCACATGATCCATTTCTGTGAAATTGCAAGGGAAAGCACAACATTGATACCAGCAGAGAGAACATTTTAGATTAAAAAAAAGGCAAGAAATAAGTATTATGTACAATGTACCTTTCAAATATCTAATGGCAACCAAGTCTATGAGTTAATACTAAAAAAAGTAAAGGTGGGAGTGACACAAGTAGGTGATAGTGCAAGGGAGGAGGGAAATTCCACATGGAGTGTGAAAGTTTTGCACATGATAACAAAACCATGACATTTTCTATAGGTGTTTTAATACCTGATGCCAAGTTCTAGAGTTTAAAGACAATGTCCTTATCCCACGCAGAATTACAACTTGATATTATAGGATAAAACTTCTTTATTCAGCTGTAGATGTTCTTGGAGCCTATGTAGCTCCAAGAACTGTGCCTCCTTACATCTCTCTCCTAAAGTTATCTAGAGAATGAAATATCAAACATATCAGCAGACTTGGGCAAAAATGACTATGAATTAATAAGAGGGGAACCCCTAAAAGTAATGTGTTAAGGGGTAAGGAAACCAGATGGGCTAACTTAAAGGAAGACCATCTGAGATCTCACACCACAAAGTACTCTCCAATTTAAGGGTCAGAAGTTGAAAACAGAAACTGGATACGTTATTCAGTGGCAGCAGTAAGTATTTTTAATCCCAAATAGCAAAAGAAAAATTTGTCTACAATTCCAGCTGATGCTGCATTCAATGAATTCATACTGTTACTCAAGGCTGTGAGGACTGAGAAGCTGGCAACAATACCTTTGCTCTGCTTGCTTCCGCAAGTGTGAACACTGTGGCTGCCAAAGTCTCAACTCACTTTCATAGAGGGGCTAATTAAGATGCAGCTGACTACAGTCTCCCTCTGCACTACTTACTGCAGACATGGTGTTAGTTTAAAGGGGAAAGGACAGTGAAGGAAGGAAGGCACCACCAACACAGCCTAGGAGACACCTTTCTGTGCAGGCAGCACCTCTGCCTTACCTGCTCTTTTAGCTGGAAGGTGGAGTGGTGGGGTAGCATCCCCCGAGTCAGTGGAGTGGCAGGCACAAATAAAACAGGGAACATTTTGAGGGTGGGAAGTGGTGGAATGGGAGCAACCATGAACTTCAAACTGCAGAGAGTGACTGTCCAACCGAGTCACCTTCCCTCCCCGCACACAACTACAGGTAGGAAAAAGTGCCACCTGCCCACATCAAGGCTGCCTGGGCAGTGATTTTAATGGAAATCTATATTTATTCCTCTACAGCACAGTTTTGTTGTTTCCTTTTGACTTTCTCTACTTTTTCAGTTGTGCTATGTGTTCCACTCCTCTGCCTGGTGCAACTGAACAAAGCCAGCAGGTAGCAGCTGACCCAGCCTGATTTTGAGAGATTTCACTGCTCCCACACTGGCATATTTCATGTGTTCAGAACTGGGTGTCCAAGTTGTGTGACTTTAAAATGGACAGATGTGAAGACCCTCAAAATTAAATAGAGTTCAAAACTAATTTCAAAACATCTGTATTTAATCATCTACTGTCAGTGGGGGAAAATAAAATTCATCTTATTTTCATCTAGTTTTCTGAAAAAAGTATATCCACAGAGGGAAACCCAGCATGAAGAGGAAGAGAAAAACACCCATGTTCCTATCCTCCTGGCAAAATAAAATAAATAAATGTACAAGTAGTTGGATTCAAAAATGACTTCCAACAAATTTAAAATTCACAATGAAAAACTTCACCATAGAAACCTGAGTAACAGCAGTAACCCTAGGAAAGTGCAAGCTTTGAAGAGGAACGGCACAGAACATTCAGTGTTCTATTTTGGAATAGAACTTACCCGCTTGGATATCAGGTCAAAGCAGAGCTTGTTCTCACTGGTGCCAAAGTTTATTATACCCTAGAAAAAGAAACAGTGCATTGTTTATAGACACATAAAACTTGTGAATACATCACCTTAGCTATCACTTCACTAAATTGCCTCCGAAAAGCTTACCAAGAAAAAGTCAAAACACAGTTCACATAAACTTCACCATATATAACTTGAGACATGCATCTATGTGTGTATGTTTCCATATATATCCCAAGCGCTTGGCTTCTTAGTTAACAAACTGTCTGTAAATGAATATGTACTAACAGTTTATACTTCTTTACAGACCATGTTTAACTTAATCTTGAATTCACTCACTATTATATGTAACTAAAATAGATACCCTAAAACAACCCTGAAAAAACCAAGGTTTACCCTTCCGCAGCGGTTTGAAACAAGGTTTTGGATATATTCCTTTATCTTAAAAGCATTTGTTTATCATTAATTACTATTCTACTCTACTGATTTGCTCAAAAACCATATAAACATATAGTCATGATACTGAATTTTCCCCTCTGGAGAGATGACCCTACAGTTTCAGGTTTATGATTTGGCCATATATAGTATGGCATTAGATACTGAAGAGCTCAAATCTATTAACAGATTCTCATTACTGGAAGAGTTGGGGTAAATCAATTTTAAAACTGTGAAAGAAAATCTAAACAACTGTACACTTCTGATGTAGTTAAAGTACAAACCTAATTTTAGGTATTTGTTTAAAAAAACTACCTCCTATATAGACACCAGTTGGTAAAAGCAGCAGCCTGTACCTCACAATACACCTTGCAAAAAAACTTCCCTGTGTGTTTCTAGTTTAACATACTAGTTTTCATCCCCTCAACACAGGGCAACTAAAGTCAGTTCAAATAATAAAATATTTTTAAAGTTCCAAGTAGTTCAGTATGTGAATGAAGGATCTAAAGTAACCCACATATATAGTGTTATTTATATTTACTATACTTGTTACTCAGTAATAATTTGCTAAGAACTATTAACACAGCCTTTGTACCACAAGAGGGCTATGATGAGCTACTTAAAACTGAGCAGCTGAGTGTAAATGGGCAGAAAAAGTGCTGTTATTAAAAGTAATTAACGAAAAAAAAAAAGGCTACTGCTTAGTAGTTCTACTTCCTGCACTCATCACCTGCAATAATCAGATATAATCAGATATTTTCAGATAATCAGATAATCATCCTCCGTGGGCAACAGAGGTGATGAGGCAGAAAGAGGAACATGAGCTCTGTTCCTGCAGATTTCTTACATCTTTCAAGGTCTGCTACTGCTATCATTACCCTGATAGAGAAATCAGAGTGTGCAAATCTGAGCTGAATACAGCGTCCATCTTTGATATTCAGATGACCCGCAGATCTACTTTTAATTTCTTTTCTCAAACAAACAGTTTGACTCACCTTGTATTAGTGAGATCAAAAAAAACCCCACACTTTTAGCATATCTGTTAGCAAACCTCTGTGAAACTTTTTTTCCTAACAAGGAAGCCAGAAAAACACTTTGAAGCTCTTACTCACATTGGGGTTCTTGTCTTCATCATACTTGTCAGCGTGATAGGCTTTGTACCCTTCCTCAGTAGGGCCCTGAAAAATGTTGGCAAAGTTGCCGCGAGCAGAGAGGTAGGGGCTTCTCTGGAAGCTGCTGGGGTTACAGAGACTGTGCATGTCAACTCTCCTCTTAGCAAGCAGCCGAACTCTTGTCCCTTGCAGGTTGCTCCCTCTTCCTCTCTTGGCCTCAATTTCAGACAGTGCCTGGCTGAAGTCCAAACCCTGAGGCATGGCAACGGAGGAGGAGGAGCTGCTATGGCTCTGCTTTAGGATGCTGAGCATTTGAGCAAAGACATTGAACATGCGGAACTCATGCTCCCGCTCCAGTTCAAACCAGCGCTGCTCCAGTTGCATCCGGCGCTCTTCCACGTCCAAGTCTCGCTGAAATCGGCGTTCTTCCATCTGCAAAAAGCGCTCTTCCATGGCCCGCTGAGATGTCAGAGTCTTCAGTAGGAGATCATCAAGTGGGTCCCTCATGCGCTGGCCTTTCCGCTTTTTTCTCAGCTGATGCAAGGCAGAGAAGCCAGGCCGGGGAACAACATTCTGGATCCGTGATGAGTTTGCCATATTTGGCTCACTGAAACCTGTGAATACACAAAAGCAAAGAGAAAAAGTGCAGCAAGCAAAGTGGCTTGGGCATGCTTTGCTGCCTTCTCCTGCCTGTCTTAAAAGCACCCTTTTATCTACTGTAGAGTTTATAGAAAACGATGCAAAACTTGTCAGGTACATCCTGAAGTTTGCAAACATTTTTTAAAGTTTGTTTTTAATATCACACACTGGGCACACCATGATGCTGCCAGACCCAGCCCCTTACATGGCCTCTGTATTAACCTGAATGATCATTAGTTCCCTCCACTAGGCTAACTATGCAAGCACCACAGCCAAGGGGACATACCACTTCTTCCTGACCTCAGACATTAACCTCACACTTGTTATAAACTCTTTTTCTCCAGCAATTCATGGTCTTCCATCAGCCTGTCCTTAGACCGCTTTGAAATCTCCAGGATTCCCAGACTGTACCCTTCCTGGTAGCTAAGCAATGCCAACTGCACTTTCAGTGCAGGAGTCTCATCTCCTGTACACAAATACAGAGTTTCTGCCAGAGACTTTCAAAAACATCTTCTTTCCAAGTCCCACTGAATAGCTTAGAAAGTCAGGAAATTATATTCCCAAGTATTCTTCATTGTTGAGTGGCCTAAAATATTAGATCTGGAATATATTTTAAAACTATGCAAGGAGAGTTTCACCTGCAGGTTGATAGTGCAACCATGGCAGAAGAGGGTGTCCTGATACAATTCAGCATGAGGATAGCAGACAGCCTCTGGCTATGTTCAAGTGATACCAAAAAGCATACAAATGGATTTTTTTTCAATAAGGCAACTACTGTCATTATATGCAGAAATCTAACTAGCCCAGCCTATGGAGCTCTTTGGATTTCATACACAGTACTTAGCCTAGCTCAGTAATTCTAGACTATATTTACCTGCAGCAAGATACCTGCATTTTGGGAATGGCCAGAAGACCATAAATTCAGATATCAGCCTTCTACTTTAAAGCTTTTTGGGATGTGCAAAAATAAGGATCCAAATGTTGTTGAGAAAAGCAGGTGCCTATCGCTGCACCAGAAATAATCTTCTCTTTGTGGGAAAACGAGCAGAAACCTTAGGCTGGCAATTAAAAGGCTATCCCTACCTGAAGGTGAAACACTGGTTTCAATGGGAATCTCCACCCTGGAGATGGGAGAGTCGTTCTGGGCCCTCTCCAAGAAGGCTCTCTCCATCTCCTGTTCTTCAGGGGAGCCCTGTTGGTAAGATATGGCTTGTGGGGGCTCTGGGGTCAAGCTGTGGTCATCAGAGTTCACCTCCTCACATTTGATTTCCATCAGCTCAGGGTGCTGGGAGTGTCCAAAGGGCAGGGCCGAGGAGGCGAACTGGTGGTGGTAGCTCTCCACCATGCTGCCCTGCAGCACCTGCTGAGCCATCATGCTGCCGCTCAGGGAGCCATAGGCTAGGGCCGGCCGGCTGGTCAGCACCCGGTCCATCACCTCGTAGAACTTCCAAGTCCTCCCGCCCCGCGGTGCCTTGCTATTGTCCTTGATCCGCCGGTACTCCAGCTTCATCTTCTTGATCTTCTCCCGGCACTGGTCGCCCGTGCGGTGGATGCCCTTCTCCCGCAGCACCTCGGCGATGCGGTTGAAGACGTGCTGGTTGCGCAAGCAGCTCTCCAACTCTATTTGCACCGACTCGTCGGCCCAGAGCTGCAGCAGCTCCACCACCTCGGGGTCCGACCAGTTACTGCCGCGCTCGTACTTCTTCCCACGAAAATCCATCGCTCCCGGGGTCCCGCCCGCCGCTCTCCCCGGGCTGCGCACCTGCCCCTGCCCCGCCGGGAGGGGCTTTCGCACCTCGGCCCTCGAGGGCGCCCGGGCGGCGCGGCCTCCCCCAGCCCCTACCGGGCTGCAGGACCTCGGGCACGGCTCGGCACGGCACGGCTGGGCACGGCACGGCTCGGCACGGCTCGGCTCAGCCCATCCGCTGGAGCCAGGCGGAGCGAGCTAGCGGGGAGCCGGGCCGACATGTTCACATCCGGGGTGACGCACATGCGTGCAGCCTTATTCCGGGATAACTTTATCCCGTGCCAGGCGCTTGTCGCGCTCCCGGGGCCGGGCCGGGCTCCGAGCGGCGCCGTGGGGTCCCTCCCACCCTGCCTCTTTCCCTGCCTCCCTGCCTCCTGCTGTCC
>VZTZ01051291.1:0-34781 GCA_013400955.1 Drymodes brunneopygia | reverse complement strand
CCTGAGGGCAGCTGATCCCGCTGCCCCCGTGTCCCTCGGGCAGCGCTCGGAGACACGCACGGGGACGGGGCACTGCCCGCCGCCCCTGGACACCAGCGAAGGACTTGTGTCTCCAGTCTGGCCGTCCGGAGCGAGCAGGCATTACACCGGTTCGTTCCTTTTTTTGCACCTCACCATCAGTGAGCTGCGTGGTTCCAATCCTCCCAAGTACCCACTCCGTCCCCTGCCACATCTCTGAGAGGGCTAAAGGACTGTAGAGAGCGAACGCAAGATTTCTTCCTTTTCCTCTACACCAGCAGCTCGAATTCCCTGCAGGGATCTGTAATTGCGGAACTCGACTTCACAGAGCTATCCTGCCGCATCAGCCATGAAGGTGGCCCCAAGCCACGCTCCAGGACAGGGCTGGCAGCACCGTGCCGCATCGGTCCGGAAATTTCAGTCCAGACCCCAGTCTGGCAGGATAAGGACTGAGCCCTAAGGCAGCAAGTACAAACGTAAACCAGTAATTAATGAGGAAACTAGAATGAAACATAGTGTGTCCATATCCTGTATCACCTGTGGCCATCGTACAGGTGGTGAAACACATACTAAGTTTGTAATTTTCCTCTTAGACCAGAAGATCTGCTTCATAGCAGCACTAGGTTTTTTATCCGACTGTTATTACCTTCACCCTAGATTTTAATAAATCATTCATAGGCCCTATGATTCCATTTCTCAGTCTGTGAAAGGGAAACAATAATCTTGATCTCTGCTATATTTCATTAAATACTTTGAATACTGTCTTGGGAGATGGGGGGGAAGGAGGCATTTAAAAAGAAGAAAAGAGGCAAAAAGGCTTAGCAAAAAAAAATTTAAAAAACCAACTTAGTTTTAAAAGTCATGCTATCTTTCTTAGTAAATTATGACCAGAGAGTAATTTCGATCTGCTGAACTAGAGTTTCTATTTCCACATGCCCATAAGATGCACTTTTACTTTCCTGGCTTTTTTTTCATGGAAATGGCACTCTGTGTTCTACAAGTGCATACTTAATTATATAAGGGTTTTTACATAGATTGTGTAGTGGAGTACACAAAGACCAGGGCAACAATGAATAGGGCCAGTGATGATAGAATTTTAATAGTAAATATAAATAGATTAAAGGCAACATGGATTAGTCTTTTTAAAAAGCTTTTCAAAGAAGCCTGAGAGCTTGGCTACAGCCTGTTATACCTGAGGGCCATGACTTAGGCAGCAGCAGAGTATTCTCAAAAGTAACTTGTCATGTATCCTGGCATCAGGAAAAAACACTGTTTCAAAATGCAAACATTAAAAGGAATGGAACCTGGATTCATGATATAAAATATATATATATAATAAATCTATTTTTCATGGTTCAGTTGTTTTCACCTTCTTTNAAACAAAAAGCATTAAAGCATTTAAAAGTTATTATATTTCTATAACAAAAGCTACTTTCACACACAAAGCATTCTTTATTTGCGAAAAGCCAACACTAAAACATGCATTTATAACATTCATTTTTAAATGAAATTGAGAGCTTCCATTGCAACCATGATCAGACAAGCATGGGATTGAGAAGGAACATACCACCTTCCAGTATATTGCTGAGATACTTGTTTCACCTGCCAGTTCTTTGAGCTGCTTTTCCAATTCAAATGGAAAAGAGGATTAAGAAAGACTGTGTTCCTGAAGTGCAAGAAGTGATGTTGTTAAATGTGCACAGAGCAATCCACTGAAAATTGCAAAACCAACAAGACTTTATTTTCTGAAGTGTTTTGGGCACCTATTTAAGTGTCAAAAGTATAGGTGCCACCTAATTTGATGTATGCAAACCAGGCTAATTCTTTTAATAGTCCTTTGTCCAAAAACCCTCTCTACCTTTCCTTTTCATGCAGCAAGCTCAGGAATGCAAATCAAATGCTGTCATGGAGTTCCTCCCTTGTTTTCAGAGAATTTCATGCCTCAGTTTCATCTCAGAAGATGACAGCCGAGTACCTCCATTACAGATCATTCCTTCCCTGCAAAGTGCATGTCACAACTCTGTTTCTAACAAGCCATGACACGTGATCCTGAACATACCACCTCTAAAAAATGGTATTAAGCTTCACTATTTCATTACTTTTAGCTTATTATAGGACTCCAAGGCATTGGTGCAACTAGGTGACGATCAGCTAAATCTTAGACAATAAGGGTTGCCCTACACATTGCAGGCCATCGGAGCAGGGGACTGTGCTCCTCTGCCATTGTCCACAAGCAATGATATTCAAAATGAAGTTCTGTCAAATCTCTTCCTCAATGGCACAGTCACACACAGCATTGAAATGAAAGCCCTAGAACTTCTTTTTCTTTCTAGCACATCTGCAAGCTGAGAGTAGGGGTCTCACTGAATATCAGGCCTTCAGCTGGGAAATGTGACAACCATCATGATGGTTTTGCTAGGGAAAATTTTACAAAAGTAATGGAGGCCTTGCAACTCAGTTCAATTACAGATGGTAATAATAAATAATTTTGTAATTACAGAGGAAATAAATATAATAATAATAACAATAACAATAATAATAATGCCTTAAAATTATAGATGCCTTCACGCTGCAGAGAGGATGGCTCATACCAAGCAGCATTTCGGTTAGCATCTCCACTGTCATGCTGCTTCCCTCTCCCAAAGAATGCCCTCAACATCCCCTCCCAGAGGAGAGAGCATTTGTCTGCTCCGACTGCTGACCCTCCCTGAGCCAAGGCTTTGCACTGCAGGACCTCTCTGACCTTTTGGCTCCATCCACCCTGGCAGTGCGGAGAAGCCGCGGTGGTCTGGAGGTGCCCCTTCCACGCAGGCGTGGCCGGCGCGGTGATGGGAGGAAGGTCCCTGCAGAGGGTGCTCCAGCCCTAGCTACTTTCCTCTGCCTGGCACTGTGGGTTTGCGTGGAAGCCTACGGGTGGGAAGGAACACGTGGGGGACCCTGGCAGGCTGGGAATGTGTTAGCAAGGTATTTAACAGGAGAGCCAGTTGCCCAGCAGGTCTACTTTCCAGAAGTTCAGTACATGGCTCTCCATGGTTCGCTGTAAAGGGAAGTTTCTGCTGCAGTCAAGTAAAAAACAACTGTTTTCAAGAGCCTCTAGCATGGGAAAGGATGCTGGGTTGGCTTTACAATGCTGTAGATCAGAGGAAGGTTACTTCCCCAGGATGTGTCGTGGCTGCTGGCAGCATTTAAGTAAAGCCCAGAAGCACCATGTCCAAAACCACAAAACCGCCTGATGACCATTTGCGTACTGCCTTGGAACCAGAGAAGTTGAACAGACTGAGGTCTATTTCCTAAGAGGTGGCTCTAGGAAAAATTCACTGCAATAATTGCAGTTTAGAAATCAAAGACCAAATTGACCAATGAGACAAAAAACCTTCATGCATCTCTCTAGTTTCCAAGATAGTATAAATAAATATGATATTTTGCCATGTTATCAAACAAATGGGAACAAGTCAAAATTCTCTCAATTCTGCTAGTTTCTCTAGATCTGAGCTACTGCTCAGGCCAGTGATGGTACAGAAGAGCACCCCCAGGCACTCCCTGTTCTGCATCTGGATTGCCAAGAGGCACTGAGCAGCTGAAACCAAAGCAGCCTTTATTTTTACATTCTTTGAAAACTGACCATCGTAAAGAAATGGAAAACACCTTTTCTGCTCCCCAGACTTTCTAATTGTAAAGCTTATTAGTAATATTTTTTATCCACTCAATTTCCTACAAAACCCCTCAGGCCAGCCCCTGAAAACCTGAAACCCTGAAACAAAATACTGATTGAAACAAAGCACCTCAACGAAAACTAAGGCAGGATCTCATACATACCAGGACCTTCTTTCCAAACTTATTACTAATTCTTCTACTTCTGTCTGTTTATTTGGAGACGAGTTTATTGTATCTCACTGGCTTTCAGAGCCAGCAAAACCAAATAGCCATTACAGATGCTTTCTCTTAGGCTTCTTATTGCATTGGCAGGCAAATGAAGGGGTGGGGAGAGTACGATTGGCTTTGCTAAATTAAGGTATCACTTTAATAAGTAGCTGTAGCACATGGGCATGAGAGAAGAGAAGCAAAAATTTCTGAGGGAGTCATACCCCAACACATGCCCACAGGACTATTTAAGGTACTTCACAGTAAAGCCCACAGAGGGCAGTAGGACAGTCTTCAAAAATATTTTGTAAAGTGGAGCTGGACAAAGAAAACTGCAGAAGAAAAGAAAAGTTTAGCTGTTCAGCTCCTAGACTTTATGGGATGGATTCTTCTTTTTTCCCCCAAGTGTCAGTTTTGTACACAATTAAACAGCGCATTGCATTTCCAGTGAAACTCTGAGCAGATGCACAGGACCTGTCCCACTGCAGGCACAGGAAGCTATTGGAAGTGCAGAGTGTTTTCCACCCTCAAAGTCAGTGTAACATCTACACAAACAATTAAGGAATTGTGGTTTTCACATGTTCTGTGCAAATTACTTGGAAAAGAGCCAAGACTGCTTACTCATCCCATGCAAATATTTAATGGTATTCCCTGGAGCAGGAAGTGGTGGTTGGATTGGGGGTGTTTAAAATACTGGCTAGCCCTGTGACTAACAACAAACAGAGATAAAGTGAATCTGAGTGTCCAAAATAATTTCTTAGAGGGATTCAAGTGAAGAAATTGATCCAGATTCCTATAAACCATTCTCTTCTTCAAGATATATAAATTTCTGTAGATTTAGCTGCCAAAGTATGATTTCTGTAAGTTGTGACTGAATAAGTGTCTATGCTACAGATGAAATGGTGGCAAATTTCAGGGCAGGAGCAGATTGCACTCCTGCTAAACTAATGAGCACACCACTAGGGATTGTCAAGGCATGCATTTTCTTCTTTAGGATGAAGTAACAGTGACTGATGCCACAGGCAAGAAATCAAACCAAATATATCTATTAGGGCAAATAAATTTAACTTTCCATACGACACTGACATTTGTCATCCTATATGCAGAGAAAGCTCTTGCAGTGCTTCATGTTCTCCACTAAGGCTTGCCAGGCACTCAAGGCCAAGGCAAGCAAAGGCACCTCAGCACTTGCAGATTCACACGTACCTTTAAGGTCCTTGGAGGGCTTAATGAAACCTTCCTTTTCTAAACACAGAGATTTTGCATTGCCCTAGAGAAAGAAACCCTGAGAGGCTTCACCATGAAGGACATGGCACGGCATCTGACACAGGGACACCTGTCTGCAGTTTCTTCATAGTCACTGATAGTGGAAGAGTACTGCAAGGAAAAGCCATGTTCAAGGGAGTAGAGGTAAAGAAGAGTTACTGGCTCTAGCTAGAAAATGGGCACTAGAAGTTTCTTCCCTCTTGACATGTTGTTTATATTACTCAGGCATGCATTTTTGTCTGGTTTCTTTCTTTTTTGGCCATTGCTGCTTCTTGGGCTGACTCTGGTCTGGGAGTTCTTTGCAAATGTTTGCTCCCTCTCAGCTGCCAGAAGACCACGTGGGTCATTTCGGAACCCACAGACACCAAGCCAAAAACCCCTCAGTCCTTTTTGTGGCCTCCAAACTCCAATGCACTGATCACTAAGGTAAATACAAGAGATAAAATTCCTTAAGTAACAACACAACAAAATCAGATATCGACCCATTTCTCTCGTTGTGCGTGGCTGGACTGTGCCCTTCAGCTGCCATGATATTTTTTTTGTCTCTCTAGTTTTACGTAAGGCATGTTCAGGATCTGTCGCATTTGCCTTAAAAGAGAAAAGCCAGACTCAAGGAAGAGCAGGCTAACTGCCCTTATCTGATGCTAAAGATAGACACAGAGACCTCCATGTTTGGTCTCATTCAATAAACAGTCGAAATTCAATTTCTATATAAAACCATGGGTGAGAATTCTTCTGTATTTTAATTTATAATAGTGAGGAGCTTATACTGCTTTTGCCTCAGTTAACTGCAAGAGCTGAAACTGGGATCTTGTTTCCAGTAGCATAACTAAGAGCCAAGCAGGATACTTCTGATGTCCCCCAAAATGACCTGTTAATTCCCACAGATCCTTTTCTAGGGAGGGATGATGATATCCATGCAGTTTTTTCAGCCCACCCACTGCTACAGGTGTCCTTGGTTTTCACAGGGCTCTGCCAGTGCAACTCAGTCCTGCTGGAGCCCCACAGCTTTTCTGCTCTAGCCTCACTGCACTGACAGCAGATCATCGTCAGCCTGGCCTTCTTTTCTGCTCTGCCAGGCCTGAGAATAACAAATGGTGGTAACACTTACTGGTAGCCTTGTGTCTGAGGCTGAGCCATGAAACTTGTCACTGATTGCCTTGATCAGAGAGCTGCAAAGACAGCACCAATGTATCCATCCAGCTCAGCTGTGCTCTGCTTCTGCTTTCCTGAGCCAAATCCAGTCCCCAAAAAGGAATGGTCCCCTCACATATTGTCATGCTTTCTTAGCAACTGCTAGTAGATACTCTGTTATTCTTTTTTTTTTTTAAGCTTTTCTTTGCAGTCAGTTCATGAGAGATGGAGACCTTTCTATTTTCCTTCCCTCATTCTCCCCATCTTGTGCAAGAGCTTCCATGATGCTGCCCTTAAAAAGTCAGCAATTGCTCCCAGGAACATTATTGTCCTCCAGTACCTCAGGGAACAGCCTGAGACCCTGTGGGTCAACACTGGCCCAGTGTAATGGCAACTGCCTGATCTGCACAGCTCTTTGGCATCTCATCCAGATATGCTATCACTATCTGAACTTGATGTGGACCAAAAGTAAAGTCCTGTTTTTAAATACTATTTTAATGCAAACTTCCTGAGAGCGGGCTGGGGAAACCATCACTGTCCAGCTGTGCAAGGGAGTGAACGAGAGGGAGGTTTTTGAGTTGCCTGAAATAAATTTTTAAGTAAGGCTGGCAGAAATTTTATGCTAGTATTTAAATTAAAATAACCACACTGGATTGATTGCTGTCTGGAAAGAAGAGATAACCAGAAGTCAGATTAGCACAAGGCTTTGATAACTATAAGTAGATATTTGCCAATGCTGCTAAGAGTCTATCTTCCCTTCAAAGAAGTGCATAGATGAAAAAAATTGGTCAGGAAAAGAAATGTGGAAGTGGTTGGGATGGAAGTCAAGTCTCTCAAGGCTGGAAATCCTTCCAATTTCTCACATGGATCCAGAACCAGAACTTGAAATCCCTTTAAAGCCAGTGGCCCCCAGACACTTAAATTGAAGCTGGGGAGAAAATCCTCTTGTTCCAACAGTTGCACAATCTGTCATTAGTACTTGGAGACTAAAATAAGACAGTAAGAGTCAACAGAAGTGTGCAGGTGGTGCTGTTACCTTTGTTTCTAAAAAAGCTGACAAACACCTCTTTTCTTACTGAGTGATTTCTCCTGCCCTTGGCACAGACTGGCAGGGACTCTGTCTGGTCTGTTCCACAGTAAGATTACCAATAGCTTGAGACTGGAAAAGAAACTTATTTGCCCAAAGGCTTGTCTGGTTTGCACAGCTATCGTATCTGGGTTCCCTGTTGTTCTCTTGTTATTTACATCTCTACCTGTGGCAGCACTACCATGACAATTCCTGGACAATGCAAGGTTTTTGAAATCTCACTTAAAAGACTCCCAAACTCTTCTAAGCAACTTAGTCAGTGCTTTTCTACGTTTGGACTGAGAAGGGCTTCCCAAAGGCTGACTCTTATCTCTCCTGCTACAATGTAAGTTGTAAAGAAGAGTTCTAATCCTATCTAGCACTGACTGGGAAAATTGTTTTTCTTCTTTCTTTCACAACAAGCTGAGATGTTAGTGTACAGCCTTGTCAACAAATTGAAAAAATGTAGAGAATGTCTTTTCCAGACATCTGATTGTTTTTGTTTTTCTTATGTCAACTCCCCTAAACTTATCTATGGCTTTTGTGAAACCTGCAATCTACAGTTAGGCATAAGATTCAATCCAAAAACTCACCAGTGCTAAGCAGAGAAAGGAGGTTGTTTCAGAGACTGTATTCATGTCTGCTTGTACCAGGTCTCCTAACAGTAGCAAAGCATTTGAAACATTCATTTTGTGATCCCTTAAAACCACTAAAACCTTCTGCCATTCTGCAAGCTGTCACCTACTTTGTGCAGTGGATTATTCATTCCTATTTTGTACCTCTCCATATTGGATATTATTTCATTTGGTCCTCCAGCACCTGAAGATCCCTTTGAATTCTGGCCCTGTTGTCCTATGTGCTTGCATGTCCATCAGTGTGAAACCCCCATCACATTTGATAAGCATTATCTCTGTTGCACCTACGAAGCCATTAATGACAAGAGCCTCCTCATTGCCCCCTCCCATTTCATGCAAAGCTCCAAGGAATGTTTAGTGAATAAGATTTTCCATGGAACTGTGACTGAAATTCCAGGAGTTTCTCATGGGATCTGAGTCCATAGCTGCTTTATGAGTATCACGTGAAGGAACACAGAAACTGTGCCAAGTCAGAATACAGGACATCTCCTTTTTCTTCCCTGATTGGTTCCTCTGTCAGAAAACAGAGGGCAGGTGGCTCTGATAGGATTTATTCTTGACAGGCCTGTGTGCCTGCAACTTACCACTTGTTATCTTCTATAGGCTTATGCACAGCTCATTTGTCCCACTTTTTTCCAGAAATTACAACTGCGGTGACTACTACCTAGTTTGTCTCACTTCCTTTTCTCCTTTCTTCAAATCTTTCACTACATACACTCTTTTCTTACAATTTGGAGTCTCATCCCTTTCCTGTGATAGCTCAGAAATATTTCCTAATATTTTTCAGCCAGTTCCCTTTATGCTGGACTACATCAAGGGTGCATGAAGACATGTATCTAAGCAGTGCCTGAACAATCCTAGGATTGTGAGTGGTACTACACAAAGCCAGCTCCAGTCTCTCAGAGGCCCATTCTCTCTGACACTGATTGTGAACCAACCCAGACCTCAAAGCAAAACAACCGCGTGCTTGCAGTGTTGAGTCTGACCTCATTATCTCTGCCAGACCCCACTGTTTCTTCTCTCTAGTGTGCATTACAGGGGTGCAGACCCATCCAGGAGACTGCCACAAAACTATTTAGATCTGCTGGTCCTGAGCCTGGTTTAGTTCAATATGTAGCTTCTCCATCCCAATATGTATCATATTCCCCCTACCAGCCCAACAATGGTGAGTTGACTAATATGCATCCTGCTACACTGGTCCAGTTCCAAAAAGGTTGGCAGATGGAAACAATTACTCTTAAAAATACACTTCATGGTCACCCCAATCTTGTTTTCTACTACAGAATAGGCAAATGCCTTGTGTGTTTATGACTGCAACATTACAAGGGAGTCATGCATCTTGTTTCCACTTAACAGTTAAGAAAGAGAGGCACAGGGCAATTCAGTGACTTGTCACAGGTCAAAAGAAGTCCTAACCAAAGATTATTCTTATGGAGAAGTACCAACCAAAGATGCTGGATGTCTTCTCAGAGTTCATTGCCCCATGATAACAACAGTTTCATTTATCCAGAACAAGTACGCCCCAAAAATTAACTATACCCGTTGTCTAAAGCAAACAAAAATAATTCTCCATACCTTACAGCAGAAGGAAAACACAATTAGAGTTAGACAGTAATACTTTGCTCTTGCCTTTACTGGAAAAAGAAATGAACTGACAGTTAGTCAGACTTTGCCTTATGATCCTGGGTACAGCTGCAATTCTAACTCTGGAAAAAAAGGTTGAGGAAATGCTCTTTTTGGTGTTTATTTACTTTGTCAGGTACGTTCATCAGATTGCATCAAGGAGCTCCCAGAAAACCATGTGTGAGAATCACACCCCGCTTGGGAGATTTTCCCAATCAGAGGCCATGTCCTTGTGTCCTTGGTATGAGTCACATGGCTTCCTTGCAGTAATTAAAGAGCAGAATATGTGCAGGTTATCAGTCATGAGATGTATGCCTTCTGGGGTGGAAGGGAGCATTCAGAATTCACAGCTATTGCTAGAAACTTCTGAAATCTGATTCTTTGGAGACTGACAGGTGTTTTATTACATTAAGGAAAAGAACAGTTTGTTTTGCAGTTTCTGGCAAACCTTTTCTTTGAAAACCGAGTCTTAGTTTGAACTGTGCTATGTTCAAATCATTTTAACTCTATGATGTTTACTAAGCTGTTTTTAAACAATGATTCATTCTAGGAAACTTCATAAAAGGTTCTAGAAACATGTTAGAAAATACTTCTAGGTCTACAAATGACAGGCTGTTCATCTACTCACTGGTTGAGACGTCAATAACAACCTGATGCTGGTGCCTTAAAGAATGCCAATGCTTACTGTTTTTCTACCTCTAACTTCAGAATTGCAAAGACAGTTTTGCAGAGATATTTCCTAACCCAAGACTGTCACAGCAAATCCCCACTCCAGAGCCTGAGGGAATACTTGAGACCCCTCTTTCCAAAGCAATAAAGCTCTGGTAAGCTGAGGCCCAGCACCCTTTGCAGGTGTGTGTCTCAAGCCTACCAAGGGCCAGTCTCTGCTGCTGACATGTTGAGGTCACTTTCCAAATGTGATACACTGTGGGAGCAAAAGAATTTCCTCTGGTTTAGTAAGCTATTTCTTAAAATAGTAGGTAAATGCAATGGCAGTAAACTGAGTCAGGGTACTCATACCCTGAGTGCAGCCAGAAAGGGCATGTCATGTTCGGACAGCAAAGGAAGCTTTCCCCACACGATTTGCCACCATTGCGCAGCTTAAAACTGGTGGGTGACTGCAAGAGATAAATGAAATTTTTTTGGTTTCTATTTAAGCCTTCAACGCATCTGGCAAGACTTCAGAAAGGGAACTGCTTTTGTGCCATGGGAGTTGTGCAGTGGAAACTGAGCAGGGGCCAGTTCCACCTAAATCTCCCCTCCAGACTACTGGAACATGTCCAGGACCATCACCACCCTCGCTGGCAAATGGAAGGAAATAGAGTTCCCCAGTATTACAGATGTGAGCTGCTTGGCTTGAATTTGAGTCAGATGTCTGTAACCCAGACTGTAGTTGCAGCTTTCACCCTTTGTAAATCAAGAGCAGGTGGGACAGAGGGAACAAGATCTCACCTGCAGTACTGTCAAAGACTTACAAAGTCTTCACATCATTTTTCCAGTTTCTCAGTCTTTCAGTCTGTCCTGTTGTTTGACTGTACACTCCTTGAGTGTCCTCACCCTAAAGAAATTTTGTTTTAACTGAACCCAAATTTGAGTCTACCCTATAGTTATCTTACTGATCACATTTAGTTCATGTGCCTTCACCCCTTCTCCCC
The DNA here is from genome assembly GCA_013400955.1 of Drymodes brunneopygia. Classification (NCBI taxonomy): domain Eukaryota; kingdom Metazoa; phylum Chordata; class Aves; order Passeriformes; family Petroicidae; genus Drymodes; species Drymodes brunneopygia. The sequence continues at coordinate 23,523 of VZTZ01051291.1, read as the reverse complement.
TGCAGTTTTCACTCCACTGCAAATGAATGGGGTAATTATGAAGGAATACACACATTAACTTTCAAATTTGAAATGTGTGCATTGTTGCTGTCTTTCTCCTCTCTGCTTTCCTGTTTTTCAGTTTGAGTGAAGCTGGTTTCATTCAAAAATGACCAAAATTACAGAAACATTTATGAAGGAAATTAGTTACATTTTGAGTCAGTTATTTAGGAATGATGAAAACTTCACAGAAGAACCATTAAGTCTGTTGTTGGCCCAGAGATCATGACTCAATCAGGCTGTTTGTCCCCCAAGGGAATTGCCTTTTTCCAATTAGAAGCAAGAAATATTTTGGCAAGCAAAGGCAGTATACATTGAAATGTGCTCTGCCTGTACCCAGGCTGCTTGAGTCTGAAGGGATTTCATTCATTCATTCTATCTCCATGAAACTCCTTAAACTTCACTTAATTCAAATATATAAAACGAGAGAAATCAGATTATAGTTATGTTCAGAAAGGCATCACAAATTTCCAAACCAGCTTCCCTCATTAGCGTACTCTGAACTTCATTGTCTGCAAACAGAAGGATGCCTCTCTCAGGAAGTACGAGCATCTGTTTAAGCTAATATTAATCTGTATTAATAGTAGCAGCTAGTTTTAAATTACTCCACATTTCATCTGCATCAGTAACCTTTGACACAGGGACTTTGCTAAATGGCAGTAGTCACTCGGTCCCCCAGAAGCAGCGTTGTCTGTCACTTACATATCTCCAGGAGTGGAAGGCACAGAAGACCTCCTGTGCCCAAGCAGGAGTCACCTTAGCCGTGTTGTTTCACCAGGCACTCTCTGGTGCTCCAAACCACTGGGGGAAGAGCAAGATTATTGCTGTCTCACTCCCAAACCCAAGCCACATGGCTGTCCCATGTAGAGAATATGCCAGATGCTTACAAGTGATGCTGGGGAAAAGGCACAGCTGATCCACTGATTAAGTGGTCAAGGTCTGGCTTTCAGTCTAAAACCAATCATAGTTATTTACAGAAAAATTTGCAAGAAGGAAGGAAGAAAACAACTTTATTTACATCTTTCATAGATATTTTTTTTCTCTATCAGGCGCTTAGCTAAAAGAAAAATATGTATATTAATAGACACAAAAATGTGTAATTTCTTGATGTCTGTGTATGCCTATTCCAATAAATAAAATTAGAAATTAAATNCCTGTCCCATGTAGAGAATATGCCAGATGCTTACAAGTGATGCTGGGGAAAAGGCACAGCTGATCCACTGATTAAGTGGTCAAGGTCTGGCCTTCAGTCTAAAACCAATCATAGTTATTTACAGAAAATTTTGCAAGAAGGAAGGAAGAAAACAACTTTATTTACATCTTTCATAGATATTTTTTTTCTCTATCAGGCGCTTAGCTAAAAGAAAAATATGTATATTAATAGACACAAAAATGTGTAATTTCTTGATGTCTGTGTATGTCTATCCAATAAATAAAATTAGAAATTAAATCAGCATCTATTTTCTATCAAAATATTGAGTTAGAAAACATTCAAAAAATATTTAAGTATTAATAAATAAACATTGATCTCCATAAAGCTGGGGCATTAAGGAAAGCAAAAGCAACCACAAGATTGATAAAAAAATCCAGACTTTGACAATGCAGTGCTGGTTCACTTCTTCCATTTGCAGTCAGTCAAGTCTTTGCCTTAGCTCTTCCCTCTCTCTCTCTCTTTCCTCCCTCTCATCCACTGGGAATATTTATTTACATGTGACCAGATGTTTCCCATGAACTGAGGAGCTGAGCGTACATTGCTGTGCCTGGGCTGGTGCAAAGACACTGCATGTCTGTGTAAGCTGTAGCTCTGTTTCAACACTTGCTTGTAGCCCAGAAACAAACCCAACGGTTGTGCTTGGTGTGCTGAGTGTATCTGGGGCAGAGGCTGCAAGCAGGCATGCAGTGTTTGTATTCCCTCTCCCAAACCACTTCAAGGCCTTGTGCCAGCTGACAGGAAACTGATTAAATACAGTGTTGCTCTTACTCACTGGAGAAGCCCTAAAAACCTTCACCATGGGCAGGGGGCGACAGGGAGATGCAGCATGCTCCAGTCCTACCAGACAGAGCAAGCACAGACAGGCAGCCAGTCGTTGTCTCTCTCACTCATCTGGACACAAAGGATCCTCCATTTTGAGTTACTCCAGCATCACTGAGGATAAATCGGACCTCTTTCTCCAGAATCCCATTTGCTTTCCATTTCCTCTACTGCCTTCACATCCAGGCCACGTGGCAGTAGAGGAAAAAGAGCTGCTTTCATGGACATGTCCAGTCTGAAAGCTTGATTCATACAATCACTAAAGTCCAGAGAAGATACTCCAAACCTTGGGTGCTTTTTTCAGACTTTGTATTCTGGTTCACAGCCTCTGTCAAAATTAACTGCAACCATATAAGCAAGGCAGACAGTCCCATCTGTATGCTTTGCTATTCTGCTGAAGGTCATTACTCCTATGGGTTGTGGTATCCTTTGGCAAACTTCTGCATCAACTTCTATTAGAAGTTTGTAAATTTCAGAAACCTTTGCAGACAAAATCACTGGTGCCAGGTTCAACACTCATAGCAGTAGGTGATGTTTGTCTCAGAAAAGATGAGCGGTGCAGTGCCTGTGCTCCAAATGAAGCATGCTTGTCCATAATTCCTCTCCATGTCCGTAGAAAGTACTGAAAGATTAAAAGAGGAATGAGAGGAAACAGCATAAAGATGCTGATCTTCAGTGAAAGAAGCTGATCTGTGCTAGAAAGGGTCTGGGATCCTACAGAATTAAGAAGTCACTAGCACACTGGTATTTCAGTGCTCTGGGGTTAGAAGTGAGTTGAGTATGGTGGTGCTTTACCTCTAATATCAGACTTAAGTGAGATGCTATGTTGATGACAACGTAGCTTTAAGTATAAACCTTTCCTAATCCGATCCAAGACTTTCCACAGAAATGGTGTGATATTTCTTTTTCTGCACATATTAAATTATCTCATTTTACTCTGAGGGATATTTAGAGCTTTTTGGAGACACAGATTTGTTACTTTCTCTTAAATATTTAGCTGTGCAAGCTTATGCTGTTTAGGTCTGGAATGTCTCAAGATGGAAGAGGGAAATGAGACTGCCTGGAGCTGAGCCCAGCATTTCTCTGGCAAATGTGCATCAATAAAAGAAAACATTTACACACATAAATAAGCGATCATGGGGGAAGAGGAGGGGCGAACCCAAATCTCTCCCATTGTGTCCAGCTTCAACTCAAACACAAATATTAGAGATGGGGGGGAAACGGGCAGAGGAAGAGGATAATATGATAGACAGAAAACAATTTGAACAAGCTGTATTCCAGCACAATCTAAAACTTTCCAGGGAGACAAATGGGGATAAGCTGGTAGTACTGTGTGGCCCTTTAATAGGAAACCTTCCATTCATAGGAATTCTCTTCCTCTCTCCATGACCATGTCTCACTGCTCTTTTTTCCCCACCATTGTCTGATTCTGGATTCACAGGTCCTCTCTACAGTTAACCGCCACAAATATTCTGAGCACTTTGCATCTCACAGAGTTTTGGAGAAGAAACCTACGAGAGACCAAGGGAACCTCCAGAGCTAATAATTTACTTTCATAATAAATGATCTCTTTTAAACTAGCATGTTTAAGGTAAGTGGAAAGGGATGCAATCTTTCATCTACAGATCAGAAGGCAATGAACTCCATCTCCCCCTCAAACTTCACTTTCTGATGTGATCAGTGAGACAGAAGCTGTGGTGGTTTCTGTCTGGAACAGAACTGCCCCTGGGAACATGACTGAGACATGCCACTAAACAACACCAGGTGAGAGCTTGATTGCTATGACCTCAAGAAAGAGTCAAGAAGGTGACAGAAGCGAAAAGATCATCTTTCATTCTAGGGCTGCCTTAAGATAACAAGGTTTTCATGGATTTTGAGTCAGTCTGTTGTGTTCCTTCAGGGAAATTTAGCTTTAACTTACTTTCCATGAAACCAAAACATCATTGTAGTCATATTCCTTCTAGAAAGCAGGAATGTCTGTGAGTTACTCTCAGAGAGGCATAAACAAGCTTCCCTAAAATTAAGTGATATTGAATTCTCATCCAGATAATTTCAAAATACCCATTTAAGCAAAAAGCCAGCAGGTGGAAATCTGGCATAAGATGTCATTTTTGGCATAGAAATATCTGAACTAGGAAGCACAGCATTTACCCCTGACATTAGGAAAAGCCATAAGGGTTTCCGAAGGTCCTGACTTACTAAGCCAACAAGGTAAACTGCCTTTGCTGGCGTTTTGAGAGCAAAATTTTCCACTTACGCTGAAGTAACAGTGTTCATTATTCTTTTTCAGAAGAAACAGCCAAAATAAAATTGAAAATTGTGAAGGAGCAACTAGAAAGATTTGAAAATCTGTATAAAAACATTGAGAGGGATCTAGAGAAAAGGTTCTTCTACGAGCAAAATAAAGCAGATGAGCAAGAGTAGAAGAGGGCAGACGTAAGCATGTCCATGTAAAAGATCATTTAGACATCCCTAATGGTCTCGCATTAAAACATAGCTCCACAGGAATTTGGAAGACATAGCCCTTGAGATCTTGCTTGAGAAAGAGTGCTCACAGGAATGCAGAAGTATCCACCAGAGATTTATGGAAACAGCAGAAGTACTCTCCATAGTCAAACATGATTGTTAGCATTGTGTTACCCAATGTCCATTTTAATGGTGTTTTGTTCTGTCCTCTGAAGTAATAAAAGCTGGGCTCAATGACAAACCTTTTGTCTAAGCCACTGTGGCAATTTCCGTGCTAGAGTGCTGCACTGGTGAGGTGCTGATATATATTTCTTCTTCTAATCCACTTCCACTAAGGGAAATCTATTTTTCCTGTCTATGAGTCAGTGGTTTTGCTTCATTTTTCCCATTGAAAAAAATCTCCCAATAATTCACCTGTATATTGCTCAGGAAAGTGCCTGCAAGCAAGTGCTTGCTGCAGTAGTGGAAAAGGGGGAGCCTCCTGCCTGACTTCTCTGAAGCAGAAGCTGAATTTCTGGGGCCACAGCCTCACTTTTTCAGAAGAGACAGCCTCACATGTCAGGTCAATCAGAGAGGCTGCCTCTGTTCACTGCTGAATTTGAATTAACAAAAGGCTCTTTCTATCCAGTGTTGTTCAATGACTTTGGAATTTTAAAGACTAGAACAAATTGCAGTGGCCAAATTTCTTCATTCAAAACAAACTAGCAGCACCAAGAAGGGGATAATTAATCAGATGAATTAGTCTGGAGAGAGAGAGTCAATCTGGGAAGTGTGTGCTTATGAGAGCAATCACAGAACTCTAGAGATGGGCTCATGGATGGGTTTTCCAGGGAGTGGGAAATTACTGAGGCAGCCAGATCAGTAACAGCTGCTGTAACAAAAGCACAAACTAGATGCCAGGCCCTGTGAGCTCAGGAGAAAATACAAATGAGGATCCAACACTGAACGCATGAGGCATGCTGACGTCAACAGTGCTGCACCAGGAATGCTCTTGGCCCCTGCACAAGCCTAGAATTCCCCCTGCAAATTCCCTGTGACTCCCATCCAAACCCTCTGCCCTTTGAAGCCACTGAACCCTTTTCATGTTTGTCTGTTGAGAACACAAGGGGTTGAAAGCCTGTTTTCCACTTTGCATCCCACTGCACGGCGTACGGTGTCTGCAGCAATTAAACCCAACTGGCTGAGGCTGCACTGATCCCAGCTGGTGAGAGAAACCCAGGCTGGAGCCTGGTTCAGGGTTTCATTGCAAGCTGTAGTGAAGGCCAGGTCTGCTCAAGTTCACGAATGTTTTGTCAAACCAGGTTACGCTTTGCTCACATCTGACTGTTTTGAGAGGGAAAAAATGTGCAGTGTAGAGAGACCAAGAGCCTTTTGGTTTTTTCTCAGAAAAAACCCACCTCATGTGTGAGAGCTCAAAAATTATCCAGGCAGACCAGGGCAGCCACAGTTGCCGGGAATTTCACTCCCATTTCCATGGGTGGGCTGGGTTGGCCTCCAGGTTCTGAGTTGGAATTTCAGGCCACAATTTGGACAGGCATGTGAAAATTTTGGTCTCAATAAGAATGAGCAAGCAGAACTTGCCTGAAGTCCCTTTCCAGATACAACTGTGTTGGAGCAATAACAAAGCCCTGTATGAGGGTTTGAACTTGGCAACTCAGCCTCATCTCAGATCTGCCAGGTCTGGGCTACTGTCTCTGAAAGGACAATCTTTCCTCTAGGACTTTTAGCTTTCCAGATCTTGTTAAGTATTGTAGAAGGTGGTACACCATGTACAGTTTCACACCTCTATACCAGATCCTTAAAGACAACACACACTGAGAAGAACAGATATTTTTCAAACCTATAGCAATAACAAACACCTGACCTGAGCTTTTGTACTTTCAGAGGAGGTCTGAGCTGGTGGAGGTTCTGGCAAGAGGGAGCAGCTTTATGCCTGTTCCATGTAGCACATCACACCGAGCCACAAGGGATGTTTTCTCTGCAGAGACCCCGTATTTCAACAGGTCCATGGCACGTATGGACCCCAGAGCATATCACATTACAAAGAGGGAGCTGATGGAGCCTCAGCAGCCCATGAGATTTTTCCAGCTGTGAGTCCACGTGGAGCCAAAAAGGAAGCCATAACAGCTGCTGTCCCCAGGGGACCTGCCAGACCCCCAGGATTCACCTGCAAATCTGGGAAGAGCTCAGCTGGCTCTGATCTCCCCCCTCATTTCCCCTCTTTTACTTTTTGCTAAACCAGGTGGGAAAAGTTTTCCCTTTTCTACTCTATTCTTCATAAACCAGCCTGTCTTCTGTTCAACTTCTACTCTCCTTGCCTTCTCCTTTGGTTTGGATTTCACCTATGTGTTTGTCATGGTTTAGGAATGCTACTCCCCAATTCAGTGCCTCCACTGAGACTCTCTCAAATCACATGCCACTCTCTTGCTCCCCCTTCCCCTCCCTCTTCCCGCTCTGGCAGGATGGAGTTGAGACTTGGGACACAAAAGATGAAGATCATGGGTTGAGATAAGAACGATTTACTGGAAACAGCAATGATATAAGAAAAAAATAGTAACAGCAACAATGTTTATTACAAAAGTATGCAAAAGGGAGGGTGATTCACATGCAAAACTACTCACCACAGATCCCAAGACAACGAAAAATGGTGGACAGCTCACCCTCCCTGTGTCCACCACATTTTTTTGGCCAGAAGCCAGGCCCTTCTTTTACTAACCCAGAGGGTCCCTTTCCTACACCCTCAACAAGCATGTGAAGTGGTATTAACATCTGTGTCATGGCCAAAACTAGAACAGAGATGCTACTCCCGCACAGAAAATATCAATGAGTGTATGCACTTTCCTGGGATAATGTGCAAGGGCAATTCTTATTCATCACCCACGTACCTCAGCTTAAAAACCAGGGCTCATTCCGTCTGAAACACCGCCTTTGCAATTAACAATTTCTACTGCAAATAACAATCCGGGAGATCCTATGGGTTATACAGGCTGCCAGAGAGAATATTCGCACAGATCATGCAGCTTGGTAAATTTAGTATTTGCTACAGGAACAAGAAAGCTACAGGCCTTCCAAGTCCACTAGTCTCAAGAGATTCATCCTTACTCCCAAAGGATTAGCTACTATAAGGATTAAAAGCTACAGAAATAGAACATAAGGAAAGTGGAAGAAAAAAATATCCAGGTGGGGCAGGCATATCTTTTACCTACTCTATTATCTAATAATTTTGAGAGTTAGAACACTGAATTTTCTGCTAATCATTTCTTTGTTTTTTATTGTTACATACTTTCTCAAAATATCTGAATATACTCTACCATTTTCACCCACACTTTCAAGGGTTACAGAAATAGGAGGGTCTACATAGAGTGATATCACAGCCAGCATGGAAAAAATCTCTGCAGCGTGGGAAGATTGAACTGAATTTTAAAAGAAAGTTACTAACTGAAGGAAAAGGGCTGAACTTCTTCTGCCATGAGAAAAGGAACAGAGAAAAAGGGATAAAGGAAAGAAAAAAAGTAGGACAGAGCTCACTGGGGAACACAGTAACCAACCTGACTCACCAGTACTCTGGCGCAAATGCAGTGGGGGTCCATGACCTGATTTGGTATCCCCAAGGGTCTCTTGCCCTAGATCTGGCAGGGTCAAAGCCTTCCAGCTAAACCTGGAAAAGTCAAGTCTGTGGTAGTGGGGGGGAAGGTATTCTGCAAAAGTTTTCTTAACAGAATCTGAGAAAATATATCCTGCCCTGAAGGACAGAAGGGACAATCCTTCTGGATAAGGTCTGTGGGTGATGTTCTCTGGGATGCTTTCACTTAGTTGTGTGTAGCACATTGCTATTAAGACATTATCAAAGTGCAAATTCAGAGAGGAGAAACAAACTCTAGCCAGACTCTCAGAACTGAGCTGTATCTGCCATTTGGCTGAGAGACAAAACAGATATGCTCCTAAGTCTGAAAATATGGCAAAAATAAGCAGAAGATTTTTTTTTATGCATGTGAAAAGGACTTAACCAGAAAAAAAGGAAAGATATGAGTAGGGAAAAGGTAATGTAATACAGTAGGCCTGAAAGCTTCAGTACTAGGGTATATTTCAAGTCAGACTGGCCAAGATACTAAGAAATCCTGCAGAGGGACTGGGTTTGTTTTAGCAGAAAGGACAAGAGGGAAAAGGAATGATCTGTGATGCTGGGAAATCAGAATAAATCGGTTGAAAAAGACTTCTGAGATCATTGAGTCCAACCTTTGACCGGATCATCACCTCCCCAACTAGGTCATGGCACTAAGTGCCCATCCAAGTCTTCNAGTGCCCCATCCAGTCTTTTCTTGAACACTCCACGGACAGTGACGGCCCCACCTCCTTGGGCAGTCCATTCCAGTGTTTAACAACCCTTTCTCTGGAGAAATTCCTCCTGATGTCCAATCTGAACCTTCCCTGGAGCAGCTTGAGACTATGTCCTCTTGTCCGGTTGCTAGTTGCACCCAAAGCCTTTCCTTCATTCACTGGGCAGGTCACCTGGTCACAAAAGTCAATCAGGTTGGTCAGGCAGGAATGCCTTTCTTGAACCCATGCTGGATGGGCCTGATCCCTTGGCTGTCCTGTGTATGCTGTATGATCACACTCACAATTATCTGTTCCATAACCTTCTCATGCACCAAGGCTGACTGGCCTGTAGCTCCCTGGATCCTCCTTCTGGCCCATCTTGTGGACGGGCATCACACTGGGCAACCTCCAGTCATCTGGGCCCTCCCCAGTTAGCCAGGACAGTCAATAAATGATGCAGAGTGGCTTAGTGAGCCCTTCTGCTGCTCCCTCAGTACCCTTCGATGAATCACATTCAGTCCCACAGACCTGAGAGCACTGCAGCAGGTCTGTTCTGCTCCCTGTCATTGTCTACCAGCTCAGGGAGCCAGTGGCCCTGAGGATAACCACTCTTAATTCAGTGCCTCGGCTTTTTCCTGATCCTTGTTGACACTGTTTCCTTCCACCTTCCATCCAATGAAGAATATAGATCTTCCCTGGCCCTCCTTTTGTGGTTAATGTACTTACAAAAACACTTTTAATTATTATCTCTCACAGCAGTGGTCAGATGGACTTCTAGCTGAGCTTTTGCTTTTCTAATTTTCTTTCTACATGACAGAATGGCATCCTTGTACACTTCCTGAGAAATCACAGAGATCCATTTTGTGATGTGTGAGGAAAGGGTATCAGGTCCTTGGGTACTTTGAAAGACCTAAATGCTTTTTCTGGAGTACTCAGCTCTGATGGTCTGGGGAAGTTATTCCATTTCCTGAGTGAGGATTTCCTGGAAAAGAAAATGTGAAGAACAGCACTGCATCTAACTCCCTGCTCTCCAAAATCTCCACATTTCCTCAAGAGATATGGCATTTCTTAGCTGCCCACTGAATGCCACCTCTCCACACTACTGCATGCCAGCTCATCAGCCTAGAGCTCACAGAAGTTACTGAATCACTCAAGTGCTTAAGTAACACAAAAGAACATGCAACAGAGGAAAGGCTACATGAAGTCAGCTTCCATCACCAGCTCTGTTTACCTGTCCAGCACTTCTTCCTGTACTTCACTCCCTTAACTGAACCTTGACCTGAAACAACCTGTGTGTTTTTTAAAAACCTTCCACCCAAGTGAACAAGAAATCCTGCTGATTTCAGCACAAAGGAAGAAACCACTTAAAGTAAGCAATAATATTGAAATCAGGCCCTAAAAGTTTAGATTAAGCTATGGAAAATTGCACCAGTGACTCATTCTGCCTGGTGACTCCTCATTTTGGATGCTGAGAAATACAGCTCTGCTTGGAGATGATCTTCATATGTGAGGGTGCAGAGAGGAAGGATAAAGGCTGTACAACATCTCGCAGATGAGAAGCCTGTAGCTCCCTAACACATGTTGGTGTAATGGGACAGTGAAGTGCAGCAGACCTGACTTCTTCCAAGAGTCTGTCCAGATTTCAGTCTCTGTGAAATCATAGAATCACAAGAGATCAATAACATCCCAGAAGGAGCTGTTTTGCACCTGAACAGCTGAGCAGTGCAGCCCATCTACTCAGAGTTTAGCACTTTGGTGTGCTCTGGCAGCACAGCATCAGGTGGAACAGGAGAGCTGGAAAGGTAAGTGGTATAGCATGGGGCCTGCAGCAGAGTGCTTTAAATCAATGGCATTGAAAGAAAGGATTCATCTAAAAAGTTCTTAAAAAATAACAAAAAGTGGAGAAAGGCCTGGACAGCCCTTCCAAGCCCAAGAAGCAAACAAACACAATGAAAGCCTTTGCAGTGTGCCTCAGAGCTAGGCTGCAGGCAGTGCTTTCCCAGAAGCAGGGTCCTGTGCTGGTCAGTGCCTAACAGCAGTGCTCAGGAAAGATAGAGGAGCATCGCTCAGCTGAAGGCAGGCAGGCAGGGGGAGAGGTCACCCAGCCCTGCCAGGATAGTGGGGACAGGGGGATGTGGTGGCAGCCACTCAGCAGAGTGGGGAGGGAACAGCCAAGCACCATAAAGCACTGCACTGCAGGTGGGAGTTGGGAAAAGCAGAGCCTTTTACTGCTTCCACAAGAAGGGAATAAAACTGACAAAATGAGAGCCTTAATTGCAGAGTAGAGACATATCATCCCCTCTCCTCTGCACCCCTGTGGGGATGTGCCACGCAGATGTCTCTGTCTGGGGTGCCTGCCAGCAGGGCTTTGCAGAGGCTTTGTCTCTGGGCTGTGCACTGGCAAAGAAATTACGGTTTTTATGTGCTCTCTAACTGCAATTGCAGCTCCAGCTTTATGTTCCTGCTTTGCTGGAAGACAGTTTGTTCCTCCTCTCCCTCATCTAGCCCTCCTGAGGAGCATAGGGGTGTTATCATGGCCCAAATGATGGATGAGGAGAGAAAAGACTGATGAGCGAAAGCACGGATTTGACATTGGAGGCCGAGGTGAAGGTATCCCCTTAACACAGACAGGCATCATGCCTGCAGGCAGAATTTCTGGGAAACAAGAGAGCCAGAGGTAGCAGCTGCAGGGGAGGAAAGTAACTGAGCCCACAGTCCTTCCTTGGGCACTTCTGTGTGCCTGGAGGAAGGTCACCATCATGGCAGCAGGAACTTCGGTCCTTCATACTGTTCAAGCAAGACAGATAACTCGAAATAAGGAGCACTTCAGTGGCCCCAGGGCATGCGAAAGGAGCAGTGCAGCTGTCAGTGGGTAGAGAGAAAGGTGTCTGAAGGACAGATGATATTGTGAAAGTCACCCTTTTGTCAGAGGACAGCCCTGAACCTCTGAACTGTTCACATCTCCTATTGCAGGTCTGCTTTTCCACTGGGAAGCAAACAGGCAGGTGTGACTCACTCAAACATGAGCAAGACCTCGGGGTCAGAGGGTGCCCCCTTTTCACTGCCCCTTGTGTTTCCCTCAGCCTGAGCACATTTTGCAAGGCAAGGGCAGACAGCACTGCTACTTTTGCCACCTCACCTTCAGCATGAGAGGAGGTGAGGCACTAAATTAATTCTATTCTGTCATGGAACAGGAAAAAAAAAAAGGAAGCGTTGTTGTGCATCCCCCTGAGAATTACTTCTTTTGGAATATCTGGCAAATTGGAAACATTTGGCTTCAGATTAAGTGAAATGTTTTATTAGGTGGAAAGGAAGTGATTTCCCTTGGGAGGTGTTTCTACAAAAGCCAAAGGAATCAGACAGAATGGCTGGGTTCCTGAAAGAACGGAAACTGTTCCCAGGCTACAGAAGAGAGGTGGCACCACTTGGGCTGAACTAAGCACCTGGTCATGGAACCCACTTTGACCCTAGGAGTTATTGGAAATGAAGGGGAGCAGCTTCAGCAGAGACAGAAGGCAGAGTAGCCCCGGCATCAAGTAGGAGAGAATCCCAGGTTCATGTACTTCTACCTGCCCTAATTACCCTTCCTCTTAGAGGGTCCCAACCAACAAACCATCATATGCTCCCTATGTATTTCAGGTTTCTCTTCTGAAGCCATCCCCCATTTCTACAACAACACCTAATGTAGACCCCTGGTGACTGAGGCACCTGGGCATCAGCCTTTGCCAAAGGAGACTTGGATGTGGGTCTCTCACACCAAAGGATCATCTGCCCTAGAGGGTGGACCTGGAAACCCAATGGTAACTGCTAGCCAGTTTTGCATAGGAACCCAGTCTGAAGACATGAAACATCCTTCTGAAAACATGAAACATCCTGTTATTGAAACATCAAAAAACGAATCAGTCTACATTCAGCCACAGATAGACAAAACAATCTGCTTGCTTTTACATAAACTAATCAATCATTTTGAGCAATTGGGTACTGCAGTCTTTGACAAAATTAAAACAATATCTGGTAAGGTGGAGCAAAAAAATGTAATACGCACATTTCTGAATTTAATTTTTCTCATATCTATGCATTAATTATTCTTTCCTTTGGTCAGTGGTGGAGATGGACACACTTTTTTGACCACATGCAGCTCTGTCAGTAACATTTAAATAGGCAAACCAACTGTGTGACAGAGCCCAAAGCTGTGCGGAACCAGGCAGATGTGCAATGCTCCAAGAGACATGTGAGCAAAGCCCCCTATGTTCCACTGGTATGTGGGATCAACAAGGTTATTTGGGATCCATGAGGGTGCTGTAAATACTAGAGGGAAGGACAAGCAGATTTTGCATAAACAGCATCAAGGTCCTTTTGTGTCAGCAGTCAGCATCTCAGAAAATTACCTCATGACAAGGTTTTCAGAGACAGAAAAGTTCTGCACAGATTTCTAGCTTCCTTGACGTAAGTGCTTGCAACACACACTTACTGAAAATGCTCTTCTTCAGGGCCAATTTATGCTTGTTTTAATATCCTTTCCAAAATATCTTGCTGGGGTCATGGGAAGTGCTACGCAGCCAAGTCAAGTGACAAGCATCAGCATGTTGTCAGCGTGTGAAAGCAAAAAACAAAACTTTTTTATAGGAATTAGAGAGCCTAATGACTTAGCTAATCTGAAACAGTTCCAGGAAAAAAATGCATCTGGTAAAGAAGAGAAACTAGAGGTTTTTACCTCCAGTTACTCCCCTAGGTGAAACTCCTCTGCACCCTAGATGCAAAGCCAAGCATAGCAGAGACAGCAACAGGATGGCCAAAGCAGGGATCTGGTATCAGAACATGCAATTCCCAGACTACACTGATTAGTCCATCATTTCTAGCTCAGCCTCTGACAAAGCCAGCTCCCCACGTTGCCTTTCCATCTGTAAAATCAGGAGAACAGGTGGATTTGTCGTACTTCCAAACCAGTAATGACCAAGCCTCACAAGCTGTACTGTATTCCCACGCCTGTGAGACAGAAAGATACTACTGCCCCCACTTTGAAAATGAAGAGCCAAGAACAGGTGAAATGTAACTGTTTGCCCAAATTTTCACATAAAACTGATGACAGAGCAGCTGACTCAAAACCAATTATCCTGCTCCTAGCTCAGGACCTTCATTCTTAACACCTTTGTCCTAGCCTGACCTGAGATTTGATCTAGAAGGTAAATACTGATGGCTGTGGGTGGCTTCTTATTTTTTCTTACAGGACTGCAGTTCTTGGAATTCACTTCATTAAGATCTCAGTCTTCATTTACTTATGGGCAGCAAAACTGCACACAGAGAAACTCAAGCATCCCACAGGTAGTATAATGTCAATATCCTGAAGCCACTTGGAAATGAAGGCAGTAGGCATGACAAGGCTTTAGAGCCATAGTATTTCAAGTTTGATTTCAGTCTATAATAGGATAGGACTACATAAAATCGGGTCATAGGATCTCTTTAGCCAACAATTAAACTTCCCTAGAGGTTTTGGTTCTCTGGGGTGGGGTTTTATTCAAGCACTAAATATACCTGTGACCAGATTCCCAAGAAAGGAACATCTCCTGAATGAAGAAAATACCAACACTATTTTTTGTTGGTGCTGTTGAGCTTCAAACTCATTCTGTAGAGACAGAACAGAGCAATCTTATCAGAACCTATAAAACAATTTTCTTTCTTGCAAAGAATTTTAGAAATGGCCAAATTTGTTCTTGCCTTAGTCTCCACAGCCTCTGGAGCCTGTGTGCAAGTAAACTTCAGTGCAAATTATGTTTTAAACAGCAATAAAAACAACTGCTATCTAGGAGTGTAATGGTTGTCACAACACCTCCAGCCTCATCTGCTCAAAATTTCAGCAACAATAAGGTGGAAGTCAGATCTCAGGCTAGCAGACTAATAGGATTTCCTTTCTGCAGACATTTTCAATAGCTTGAAACGTAATTTCAAATAGGCATAGAAAAAGTTTGCAAGTTTCCTATGAAGCAGAAATCCTGTAAGATTTTATTTCAGAAATGCTGATACATACAAAATATTAGATGCAGGCCAGGACTTCAGCAGCTGTTGAGTAAAATAACCATAGCTGGGCCTTTTTCCAATATCATGGCTGCTCAGCACTGAATAAGGATGGCAAATGTATTTGGAAGAGAGCAATAACAAAACTGAAGAGTCACATTAGCCTTATGTAAGAACCAAATTTCCAGATTTTAAGGAGCAAAAGAAGTCCTACTTCAGCCAGTCAGAGGATGCCAGACTGACTACAGGGCAGAAATTCCTGGGCAAACCTCAGCAGCTTTGTTTTTGAACAGTTCCCAGATCAAACATGTGATACAATAGGCAAGTTATCCAACACAAGACTGACAACTAAAATTTGTCACACCACATACGTTTGTTTCCACGAAACATTTCTGCTTCAGCACATACACATTTTCTAACTGCATCAGTTTTGTTGAAACATTCCTACTCAATTCCTACTCAGCTTGTGGAAACAAGCTCTACTTAGCTCTGCTTGCTCCCTAAATTACAATTTCTTATACAAGCTACAGGAGAGCTGTCATTAGGACCTTATCAAGATCCTTTGAGCATGCAAATGGACAGGGTAATTCTGTTATTGTCATTCATCAGCCGTAGCAAATCGTGTACATGTGCTCCCTTAACCAATTTGTCACAGCACTTAGAAACACACTGGCCCACAATAAAAAGACAGCACTGACCAGCTCTGCAAGCCTTCATTAATTACTGTGGAATCATAACCTAGCACAGGTAGGTGCTTTTCAGAGTAGAGCCACAGAGATGAGCTTTGTTTTGGAAACAAGCACCTGCACAGCTCATAAAAGCCCAGCTAAGAAAGGAAAGCATGTTCCAATTAATCACTAATGACTGACTTTCCTTTGTGTTGAACAGACTGTGCTGAACAAAGCAAAACTTGGAGTATTTAAACAAAAACACAAAGCAGTGCATTGAGAGACTATAAAAGGAAGCAATATATAAGAAATCACATTTCTGAATGTTTTCACAGTACCACCTAGGAATGCACAGTACTGGGTACAGCTGCAATACTGGGGCCATGGAGCTCTCACACTTCAAGAGGCAACCTAGGAGGCATCAGATACTCTGCAAATTACTGAATTCTCTATTAGAGGGAATACAGTTCTTTCTGTATAACAGAAAACCCAGTCACTTTGGTTCCCACAAGCAAAGATGCCCATCAGTGTGTGAAGACCATGAGGTCCCCACTGTCACAACAGTTCTTGCCAAGTCACTGTTGGCCATCAGGGATTTTGGTACACAGACTAAAGACAGAAACATTAGGATAAAGTGTTAGGGGCTCCTAGATATATGGTTACATCTTCTCATATGGCATGGGTGGCCACAAGCATGCTCAATGACCTGCCCCCTCATGAGCAGCCCCCAGCCCAGCTGCAGAGTAGCCTAAATAGATGTGCCCAAACACAGAACAAACAAGGAGAAGGCCTCCAAACCCACACTGAGATGACATCAAGATGCTCTTCAAGGAGTCCTTCAGCTATGGCGTCACACATCTAAGTTCTCTTTGGAGCAGGGATGGTTTCCTATACACAATTTGTGTCAGGCTTGAAGCCTCTGGATGTTACTGGCATGGGGGTGACTCGGACCAAGGAGGCCCGAATTAACGTCTGCTAGATGCAGTTAAGTAGATGTGTAAATGCACTGAAGAAATTATTGTGGCACATTACTGACCAGGAGACAGATTTACTGACCCGTGCTCATGGGCACAACCCATTTATCAGCCAGCACATTTCGTCCGCAAGAAGACAGAGCCACCATGAGAGATTTTCTCTTCCACAAGTTCAAACTTTGAAGAGTTAAAACAAAAAGGATCTCTGCCCCAGCTGCATAAATAAGACTATTTCCACTCAGAACAGAACTGAAATGGAGGTTAGATAAGCAAGGCCTTGGCAGCAGGAAAAACAAACAAAGCCAGTCCCTGCTACGCCCACTGAGAGGCAGCTTGTTCTGCCATGAAGCAGTTTGTCACACAAGATCTGCAAAGACTCACTGGCAGGCAAGAGCAACCCATCCAGGTTTCTATGACCTCAGACAGGAGGAGAAATGGCTCCTGGTTAGGATGTTTCCAGGGTTGTGACAGGAGGGCAAAGCTGCAGCCCACCCAGGCACTCAGCAGCACACCACCAGCTAGGTGTTCCTTGGGCAGAGGGCTAACCTGGAGGCTACCCTGGGTCCAATACACCGTGTCAGCTGAGAACAGGAAGCCAGTTTAATCAGACCATGTAATTCCCTGGCAGTCCTCACTTCCCTTAAAGATGTTGTCCACTAATAACAGCCCATCTTGGCTCAGACAATGGTGGGAAGCTGGGGTTCTTCTGCTGAGATCTCAACACTAAGTTGAAAGCAAGAGATATGTAAGACCTAGGCAGACATGAGAGCACTCACTTCCACACACCTCCCTAAGAGATCCCAGAGGTTTAGGAGAGAGGTCTGAGCTCACCCCAACACCCTCACAGAAATTACACTATTTGCAGTCGCTCACAGAGGAGCATCAGCCCAGCAGTCTCATGCTGTTGACAGAAGCAGCATGGCTGTGCCGAGTCCAGCTGCACCCACTAACCTCCTCTGCCCTCTGGGACACCTTGCCCTTGTTTGCTGGCGATGGGCTGGCTGATGTACATACAGCTCCTTGACTGAAGGGATGATTCAGACACAGCTCTAGCAAGAAGAAACTCTTGTGCTATGACAGAGACACAGAATGCAGCATCTCTGTTTTTGTTGCTCAAGTGTCCTTTCCCCTTCTGCACCTCCCTCAGCTCTCTCCCTCTAATTTTATTCCCAGAGCCTAGCAATTGCTTTTAACAAAGATGGTTGAGTCATTTTCCAGCTCTGATGTACCATCTACCAAATGCTTCAGATGACTGATGTCTTAAGAAAGAGCCCTGCCTGTTCCCTTGCTGCACATCTTAAAGCTGCCAAAATGGGGCAATTATACCCAATTTCTGCAACAAAGAACAAGAAGATCTGTCATTATCACAGCTTCCCCTTGGAAAGGCAGTGGGTGAGAGAAGGAAATACACGATCAGTGTCACAACAATAACAGGCTGATGCATGCCATGAACTGCAGCCGGCTGTGAGTCTACATCAGGAAGGTATCTCTTCATGTGTGCAAACAGTAAAGGCCATGAAAGATTGACCTGGGCATTAGAGGAAGGCACCACTGCTCAATGGTGGGCCTAAGGCAGCAGCTGACCCTCTGCCAGACAGCTGCCTCTACTCCTGTGGTCCAACCCTGTGCTCTCAGTACAGACTCCAGAGGACAACAGGCATGGCACTCTGGACTCCGCATACCATGCAGCATGGGCTCAGCAGAGCACACCCAGCACCTCCAGAACAGGCAAGGCAGTGCTCTGGGGAGGTGCTTTGCCCTGCTCTGACTTTTCAACACAACATCCACCTCTAACAGGGACAAAATTCTGTCAGACCGCTGCCAAGTAACCTTTGTATAAGGCTACAGAACATTTTTCTGTGGCTTCACATCCACCTCAGGAGAACGTGCGCCTTTGGCTTTTATTTCCTCCTGTACATTCGTCCCATAAGGGATGCTGAAGTTTAACAGAGGAATGGCCATGCTTACAATCCCCTGGCAACACTGGCATCTGTTGTGGATTCTGGCAAGGCAGTGTGCACAGCATCTTGCTGAGTACTTCCCTGACTACCTCATGCAACCAAAGCCACACCATGCATCCCTCGGTCCCCACACTCCTCATGTTCATCCCCATAACTCCCCCACACTTTCTTGGTCACTAGTTTCTCAGGGACATAATTGATGGGCTGTTGCCTGGCTCAGAAGGTGCCTGATGTGCTCCAGTCTGCCTCACAGCAATGATGAGTCCTTCTCTGGGAACAAGGAGGGGAGGCAGCAGGCCCTCCTCTCTACACAAGACTTGTGTGCAGCAGGTTGGAGACCTCCAGCTGGGTTCAGCCATAGGATGAGGCTGACAGATGAAGGAAGAACAATTAGAAGAGACAAGGCAAGCAGACAAGTAAGGACCTACACTCAGGAGTCTGGGAAGCTATAGGCTTTTACAGCTCTTTCAGGCATTTTGTATTTTTTTAGCAGTATGAATACCCTTAGACAAAAGTCATCATTGCTCTGTGGCAGTGTCACTGATCCAGCCTTGCCAAAAGTACAGCAAAGTTTTCTCTAAAACTGAGAGCTTGTCTCCCCAGAGCAAATCTCTGCCTCAGACACCACTGCCTGTCAACTCATTTCTCTGTTGTCATCTGAAAGAAGGAATAACAAGTGAAAATCACAAACCAGTGTGGCCTGGGAAAATTTTGACAGCCTGACAAAGGAAAGCAGAGGAAGTATCTACTTGTTTATACATTTTCAGATCTTGAATAAAGATTTCCCTGAAAAAACATTGTGATTTCCTCTAACCAGTTGAAGAAAAGAAGATGTCAGCTTGTATCTCATCAGATTTTCTGGTGTAAAATCAAAACCAGATATTTAGATGGATGATGCCATTCAATGACAGTAATGTGCCTTCTGAGAAGCACTTACCTGCATTTAAAAACATAGACTAAACCAAACCCACTAAAAGAACTGAGTGTACAGAAACTACATACCACCCACTCAGCCTCACAGATGCAAAACAACTGAGCCCACAAGGATGAAAACAAACAGGGAAGGCAGCCGGAGCACAGTGCCTGGCTCAGGCAGCATCAACCAAGCTGCAGCTGTATCACAGAGGTGGGTAAATGGCTGCACAAACACAGCCCTGGGCATGTGGGCCCCCGTGTCACCCCAGAGGTCACTCTGGAGCTGCCAGGGGTCCCAGTTGCCTCCTGGTTCTAGCATGCTTCTCTAGCACCAGAGCATATTTCTCAGTATGAAACAGTTGCTGAGCTGTAATGCCCCAGACTTCCCCAAGTACAGTAAGTACATGCTTAGCCCGTTAGTTCAGACACTTCAGGAAGGGCAGCAAGACTAATATGGGAAATGGAAGGGAAAGCTGATATGGAAATACATTAGAAGATCTCAATAAAGAGCACAACAATAGGATTACATAGAGACAACAAAGCACAAAGCAAGGGAATTTTCCTTGGGGATTAAGACACAAACCCTGATGAAGATGATCAAGCAGTGCAAGAGGCTGTTGGAGAAGTTGTGATATATTGAAGATATTCAGTAATCAGCCAGATGTGGCCCCGAGTGGCTTTGCAGTAGGTCTTGATTTGAGTGTATGAAAGGACCAGATGATCTTCAGAGATCTCTTCCAGTCCAAATTAAAACAATGGCGTTTGATCAAAAGCTATCATTAAGAACTGGAATAAAACAGGAGCTTGAGAATGGCTATTCACAGTATTTAGGAAGAGAACTGTGATCAGGGGGACAAATTAAATGCAGAACAATTTGGAAATATTCTATTAAAATAAACTCAATCAAATAGGTTTTATTGAAATCACAGGCCAGTCATATGCCTGACATTCCTGGAATTGCCAGATGCATCCAGAATGGGAAAGCCAGACTGAGGAGCAAAGGAGAAACACCTTTCTCCACCTTCAAGAATTATCTTTTCCTGCCCACTATGCTTTGCGCGTTGCAGAGGAAGGGTAAGGATCCACCCTAGGGAGAGGCAGCTCCCTGCCCAGTGCCAGCAGGTTCCGGCAGGCAGGAGTGACCTCTCCTGGAGACTGCCAGCCCAGTAGCCCTGATGCTGCTGACAGGAGCCCAGCCACAGGCTCTTGTTGCCTCTGTTTGGCCAGAGTGCAAGAGAGAGGCCCCTGACAAATCTCTGCAGGCACCCCAGTGCTGGCCTCCAAGAAACACTTACTGCAGACACCCACCATAACATTGTCAGCCTGCAGAAACATATCTTCAGAAAGCACCTCTGTTTTGTTTTTGGCATGAGCAGGATTACCTGATAATGAGGAGCTCTCTATTTCATCCATAAACACATTTCTTTAAGTAGATTTGATACCAAAGATATTTAAATCTGAAGGGCCTATTCCAGTTAACCTGTCTTTGGAACAGGGCGAAATGCAGAAAGGTGTCTGCAGAGAACAGTGACAGTTATTAAAAGTAGTGACCTAATTAGTCACAGGATTATATAATTACAGAAAAATTGGAGTTAGGAGGGACTTCTGGAAGTCACCTCATCCAAGCTCCTGCACAAACAGGTGTGATTAGGTGGTGAGGCTGCTCAGGGACTTGTCTGGTTCAGTTTTAGTATCTGCAAAGACAAAAATTCCACTTTCTCTCTAGGAAAGGTGCTTATCTTTTTATGGGATCAGGTCTTATTAAGACACAGTCCTATATTTGGTGGCATCACCAGTTTATTTTAGATAGATAACTCTATCAGCACATTTATGTCAGGAGTCATTTTACAGCCTTGCTCGACATTGTCATATGAAAACAGCAATCCACAACATTAGTATTGCTCATGGAAAGCAGGTAGCAGTAACTAAGATATAAAAACTGTGAGCTTGGAAAGAAAAGGAGAATGCTCAGATGTACAGGCCCCCTAAAACCCTGCCCAGCATGACAAATCAAGTTGTACATTACACTGGTTGATGCATCCAAATTTGGATCACTCATATGGTGGTAAAGGATGGTGAGGGTTCCATGGGTACAGTGGAAGACAGTCCCTCACAAAATAGCATCTCCATAGGGGATGATTAAAATCTGACTCTACCCAAGGGTCATGGCACATAGTCAAACATGGTCCTGTTGCTAGAACAAATGTGATTCTTGGACCTACAAGCACTAAAATATCCTGCAATAGCAGAGAGATGGCATTATCTTAGTATACACTGCCATTGAAACAGCAGTGGAAACTACTCTGCTACATTGAATGAGGATGTGTAGCTCTACGTCTTTAAAAACAACACAGAAATGGTCAAGAGTTCAAGGAAGAGCTTCAAGAAAGATATAGCATCTGGAAAACACACTTCTAGCAAGAATCTTAAGAAGGTCAATCCAAGTTTACCCAACAGAAGGTCAAAGCATTTATAATTACCAGCACCAGAAGAAATTAATAGAAATAGGACTTTTTAATCAGGTAAAGAAAAAAACCCAGGCATACAATTTGATGTGGTGGTTGGAAGTCAAGCAAATTCAGAGGAACTATAGGGAGCACTGTTTAACAAAAGCCATTAACTATTAGAAACACTTATGTAGGAAAGGGATAAGCTTCCACAGTCCGAGGCCTTAAACTGAAGACAAAACAGTCTTTTCTCAAAGACACAATGCATCACAAGGCATGTTGGAGCAGAAGATATTGGGTGAGATTTATTGTCAGAACAGATAATCGTAAGGATTCCTCTGGTCTTAAAAATATGAAAAGTGCCCAGGCAGAACAGAAAAGTCCCCTGAAAGCACTGAAATACATCCGAAAACATTGGGCTGTGTTATGAAAGAGATTTTAATTACTATTTGAAGTTGCAAAAAAAAAGTGAAATCTTTTAGAAAGCCACAATTTCTTTAATAAATATTAAAAATCCAGTGAGGAAATCCTTCATGTAGCTGCCAACAACTGAAGAAAACAGGAAGGACATCTGTAGAAAACAAAAAAGAGGTCACAGAAGTATTCCTTTTCTGCAAAACTTGAGTGTAAATGTAGATTAATTTTGGTGCAACTGAGAGCAACACCTGGCCTCTCATTTTAAACAAATAAGGCAGTTTTGTACTCTCATAAAATCAAACACAGAAAACAAAGGAAGGTGTAAAAACTACAGTCTAGAGATTGCTCAATGTTGTTGAGTTTGCTCTGACTAGTTTTTGAAAGCTGGCCTTGTGCCTTGTGTTTTGGCAAATTTGCAGAGGATTTGTGGGTGCAGAATACCACCAAACCAGCCACTTTGTGCTGGTGCCAGCAACAATGCGCAGTTGCAGGCTGCAAGGGAGAGTCGAGCTCTGGCACAGGATTGCCTGGGAAGTGCTGTTTTGACGTGAAACCAGATGGTGTTTCAGTGGTGTTTTGCTTTGAGATTTCTGGGTTTGCTCAAATCCAGGAAACTCAGGAGGGAAACCATAAGCAGATGAAAACATACCCAACTAACAAACAGAGTTTGCACAAGCTCCCCTGTGCACAGTCTGGGGAGAAATGTAACCCCAGCCTTTCCCACTGGAGCCACACTGGGACCCAGCAGAGGAGCCATGCCGTGAGCGAGGACATGCAGACAGTGGGAGACCTACAAATCCAGCTCCTTGGGCAGATGGGAAAGGAAACAGGAACTCAAAGCAGAATCATGCTTTACAGAAGATGTTTTTTTTTTCTAAAATAAATCCCAACAACCACCAGCTGGTTCTTATTTCAGTCTGCAGATGAATAGATTTCAAGCAGAAAAGCAACAACAGACGCCTCGGTGCTGCTCTGCAGGAAGCAGAGAGGCAATTATCCACATGGAGCTCACCCCTGGGACTTACAGCTCAGGAGGCTGTGCCATGCCAAGCTGGCCCACAGCCAGAGAGCTGCACCCTGCCAGTGCCTACTGCTGATGCTCTTCCAGCCCTCAGCACATCCCTTCGGGGCATGGCTGTGCTCTGGGAGCTGGAATAAAGGCTGTCCTTTCACATCCTCAGAACTGGGGATCATGAGCTCGTGAGCTGGGGAAGTGTGGAGGGAGGCACAAGAAGAGAGCTGGGACAGACAAGGCAAGACTTTCATGGGTGTTCC
>VZTZ01051288.1:52892-64852 GCA_013400955.1 Drymodes brunneopygia | reverse complement strand
CGGGAATGGAGCCGGGAATGGAGAACGGAACAGGGAATGGAGCCGGGAATGGAGCTGGGAATGGGGCTGGGAATGGAGCCGGGATTGGAGCTGGGAATGGAGAATGGAACCGGGAATGGAGCCGGGAATGGAGCTGGGAATGGGGCTGGGAATGGGGCTGGGAACAGGAGCCAAAAGCTGTCAGGACCCTTTCACCTGCAGAGCTCCCTCCAGGGCCTCACTGCATTATTTGGGTTGCTCTTTCTAGGACAAGAGTTAACCCTTTCCTGCCGAAATCCTTCCTCCGGTTTCCCATCTATGGAGCAGAATTTAGGGAACACTCTGGGTGCCCAGTTCAGGCCTCACTGGGGCAGCTCAGCGCAGGGAAAATGGAATTTGGGCCACAAAAGCAGAGCAAAGAGCAGCTGGTCACGGGTACAGCAATAACAAAACACAGCTCGGATAAGGGCACCGGCAGCACCTGGGAGTGGGGAGAGGGTGAAGTGATAAAATCATGGAGATAAGGAACAGCACCAGCCACCAGCTGCCGGGCAGTGCTGCTGCCTGGGACGTGGCAGCCAAATTTCCCAGGAATAAATGAGGTACTGAGAGGAAAAAGCGAGCTGGGAATGCAGCAGCAGCATTGGGAAAGAGTTTCCAGAGGGATCCTCCCGCAGGCAGGAGCGAGAGGGGATAAAGGAATAAATGGAATATTTCCTTCTCCCAGACAAGCTTGGGAGAGGTGGTGATGCTGGGTGTAATGGCTGAGCACGGGAGCAGCTCCAAGGCCGTGGAAAATCGGGATCACATCCCTGAAATCGGCTGCCCTTCCAGCTCCCAAACCTTCAGAGAAAGCTGAAGGGCCCTGGCGTTTCCCCTCCCTCTGGAATTCTCCGTGCCCTCTCCTCTAGCCCCATCCCGGCTCATTCCCGTTATCCCGGGGTCCCGCTGCCTTCCAGGCACTGCAGATCCTTGGATCCCGGCTCCTGGCGGGGCTTGGCGAGCTGCGAGTGCCCTGACATGTTCTGATCGTACAGGTAGAACGAGTTACTCATTAACCCTGCAGCCCCCGAGCCCCGCGGTGAATCAGCAGCAGGAAGAGCTCAGCTCAGCTCAGCTCAGCTCAGCTCAGCTCAGCTCAGCTCGCAGCCGCTGCCCCGGGGCTTCCGGAGCTGCTGCTTCATGGGAAAAGCACCAAATCAGCGGCTTTTGGGACTCATCCTCCGCCCTGAGAATCAGGGCAGGGGTGCCACAGGGTGCAGGGATGTCGCCTGTCCCGGTGCCAAGTCGCCGGTCGCGGTCAGAGGTTGGGCGATGCCATCCCTGTGACAGCTCCGCTCTGACCCGGCCCGGCTGTTCCCAAAAACACCGCAAAGGGAGAGGGAGAGGGGCAAAGCCGAGGTTTCCTGCAGGCCACACACGGAGCTCGCGGCTGAGCCCGGAGTTTGCATCCCCGCTGCCCCAGGCCAGGGGAAAGGCTGAAAACCTGCCCCACCCTCCTTCCTCCCGTCCCTGCAGAGATCCCGCGCTCCCCGGGGGTCCCAAGTGAAAAATCTCCCAGTGGCCTTTTCCAGGATTTCTTCTCCAGGATCCACTAACACTGGCAGCTCGTCCTGCTTCCCCAGGATCCATCCAGGATCCATCTGGGACTCGGTTTTTACTTCCTGACCCCTCTGGATCCAGCTGATTCCCGCAGGGAGCCTTCCCTGGAATTCCCTCTCCAGGATCCACTAACACTGACAGCTTGTCCTGATTCCCCAGGGAAACATCCAGGGTCCATCCAGGATCCATCTGGGACTCGGTTTTTACTTCCTGACCCCTCTGGATCCAGCTGATTCCCGCAGGGAGCCTTCCCTGGGATTCCCTCTGCCCGGCACTGAGGCCGTGCCTCAGTTTCCCCTTCCCCACACGCACACGGCCGGGATTGATGAGCACCCAGCACAGCCCAAACGCTCCCAAAATTCCCCCCACGCCCCTGGCCCACCCAGCGGGACCCACCAAACCCTCGGGGCTGCTGCTTCCCCCGAGGAGCAGCGCTGGGAACGGGGCCATGCGGCCACAAGGCTGGGCCGTGCCTGGGGCAGCCCTGCCCTTCCTGATTCCCTTCCCAGGCTCGTTGCTAATCCGCTCCTGCTCCGTCTCATTCCGGCGTGGGAATGAATCACCGCACCTGCCAAAGCTCGCTCGGCTTCTCCCGGCGACCCAGAAACAAAAGAACCCAGAGCAGAGGTGGTGGGGAGATGTCCCCGTGTCCCCTGTGGGTGGGAGATGTCCCCGTGTCCCCTGCGGGGTTCCTAAAACCACCCCGGGCTGAGCCAGGTGCCCTCCACACCTGCACGGGGACCCTGCACAGGGAATTCCACTGCTGGGAGGACTCATCACTTCCTGGGATCTCTTTTTTGCTGCTGCCACCCCCAGCCCCAAACCCAGCGTCCTTCCCAAAAGCTGTGCTCGGGGTGGGTGGGAATAAATTGGGAACGAACCCCTGGAGCAGCAGGGAGGGGGTTGGAGGTGCTGGAACTTGCCTTTGCTGGGATGTACTGCAGGATTTTGTCCGTGGTCGTGTCTCTCTCCTGCCCTCCGTCAATCCCAAAAAAGCTGGGCAGCTTTTTCTTGCCATTTTGTCTGCGGAGGGAAGGGAAAAAAACCTCAAAACACTCATGGAAACCCAGATCCAGGCTGATGAATCCTGCCCAGAAATAAGGAAGCCAGGACACCAAATTTGTCACGGGCTTTTGAATCATCCCAGCTCAGCCACAGGCTGACAAAGCCTGGGAGAACTGGAAGGAGATTTTGCTCACTTTATGGGTTTGGGTTTTTTTTGCTTTTTTACAGGTTTTTGCTCAGCTTGGCTCATCTGTGCCCCCAAATCAGCACAGGGCCCTGTGGCAGAGCACAGAGACCAAACCCAGCCCTGGCAGCTCCTGCAGAGCCCCTGGGGTGGGGATGGATCCTCACAGAGATTCACAGAGAGGGCTCATTCCTGCCTTGGTGGCCTCCCTGTCCCCATCCTCCCACTCCCAGTTTCTCCCAGCCACTGGTGCTGCTGGGAAGCGCTGGGACTGCTTTGCTGGGACTTCCCAGCAGTTCCTTCCTCAGATTGCAGCAGAAAACCAGGACAATCCCCACGAGCGTGGGAAGCTGGGAGTCAGTGGGGCTGGAGGAGCTCTGGGGCTTGGCTGGGCCCCCACAGGGCCCTGATGTGAGACCCACAGGGCCCAAACTCCCCAAGGGATCCCCTCTCTTTTACCCCAAACTCCCCAAGGGATCCCCTCTATTTTACCCCAAATTTCCCAAGGGATCCTCTCTCTTTTACCCCAAATTTCCCGAGGTATCCCATCTGTTTTACCCCAAACTCCCCAAGAGATCCCCTCTCTTTTACCCCAAACTCCTCAAGGGATCCCCTCTCTTTTATCCCAAATTTCCCAAGGGATCCCCTCTCTTTTACCCCAAAATCCCCAAATTCCCTGTCACTTTTACCCCCCAGGAACTCCTCAGGCTCCCACAGCTCTGCCCCTGATTTCTGGCAGCACAGGACACTGAGGGGACAGTTCAAGGTCTCCTTTTAAGCAGAAACTCCTCAGCCTGGCGGAGTTTAGGGGGTTTTTGGCCCAGCCCAGACACGGAACCCAACGCAGACAGGGCTGGCAGGATCGTGAGGAATCACCTGGCTCCCTCCAGAGCTCTGTTCCAGCTCGGGCTGCGCTGATGGGAGCAGTAGGAACGCTGGGAAGCTGCAGTGCATTCCCAAAATCTCTATTTTGGGACAGCCCAGCACCCAAATCCCCAAAGGATTTCAGGGATATTTCCTGCTGCTCCTCTTTGGGGTTTACAAACACAAATCCTACAGCAGAGTGCTGGGATTTGGGGCTTTTTCCCGAAAACCCGAGGAGTGGGAATGTTGTTTTCTCACACCGGCACCACAACTCTGAATAAAAAAACATTCACAAAGTGCAAACAGGGAATATCAGGTGTTCTACACCTTGTCCCGCCGGGGAAATTTAATTACCCAAACAAAAATTAACTCAGCGACGCTTCTCCCCAGGGCTGGCTGAGAATTCCATCCCAGGCGCTTGGGGCGAGCTGATCCCGGGCTCTGGCAGTTCCCAGCACCCTGAAATCACCGGGAAGTGGGAAACCCCCGCCGGGAGGGATCCCGCAGGGAATCCAGCCCCATTCCCACATCCCGGAGCCGGACAGGGGGTACTCACTCCTTCTTCAGCGAGGGTTTCCTTCGGAAGGAGCTCCTGAAGCCGCCGGGAGCCTGCGGGACACAGGCGATGTTCCCCATTCCCGGAGCCGGGATCGCTGCGGGATCGCTGTGGGATCTGTGGGATCTGTGGGATCGCTGGGATCGCTGTGGGATTCCCGTGGGATCGCTCCGGGATCGCTCCGGGATCGCTCCCGGCCGCTCCTCTCCGCCCGCCGGGACTCGAGTGGGTGTGGGCAGAGCCCAAAGCCCGATCCTGCCCCTCGCTCCCGCCCCGCGGGCTGGGAGGGGCGAGCCCGGTACCTGTTCCCAGGGAATTCACCCCGGCAACCGGCGCAGACCCGGCCGCCGCTCCCGACCCACCGGGATGGAGCCGGAGCCCCCGGAAAATCCATCCCGGAGCGTTTTCCCGACTGGAATTCGGCCGCCGCACAGGCGGAGATAAGGATGGGGAGAGATAAAGTCGGTGGTTGTTGTTTAAGCATTAACAAAAATCCCCAAAGGGTTCCAAAGGTGCGCTCGGAGCAGCTGTTCCCAGCGGGGTTAAAAATATAAAAACATAAAAATAAATGGGCAACAGGAGAAAAAAATCAAACAGGGGACACTCATGAAAACCTAGGAATGATGGAAAATGGAGCAAGGGAGCAAAGAGGAAAAGGAGACTTGTGCATGAGCAGCAAAAAGGAATATTTATAAAAGAAATGCTTAAAAAGGAAGCAAACTGATGATTTCTGGCTGCCTTGCTGCATGGAAATATAAACACTAAAAATGAGAAGTTAATGACAAAACAAAAGGTAAATGCAGACTCAATATTTCTGTGCTGAAAAAAAATCCCCCAGGAATTACAGCCAGAGGAAACAAAAAACCCTTTTCGTTTTTGGGTGGCTGCTAAGGAGTAAACACAAAACTTGGATGTTCTGGTTCAAAAATTAGAGAGAATTCACGTTAAAAAGTTTGAAAAAGTTGGGCACAAAGGGCTTGGGTCGCTGTTGCAGTTCAGTCTTGCAGGACCACGGGATTTGCAAAGAAATTGCATAATTTAACAGGGATATCAGCGTTTCCATGGGTAAAAAACCACCCTGGTAATTATGGGGTTGCCACTTGCCAGCGATTCCTGGGAAAATGATGTAACAGCTGTGAGGGAGTTGGATTAACTTTGGAAAATTGCAGGAGGAGAATTAATTAATACAAATCAACATGAGGCTGTGGGAATCAGATCTTGTCAAACCCTAATTGTGTTGATGGCTTGACAAAAACTCAGCTTTAGTGAAGTGATGTAAGAAGCACCATCCAGGACGTGATGTGACAAATCCACACATTGCTTTAGGAGGACTCTTAGAGGTTTTCCTGGAGGATCTGTTGGAATTGAGCTGGGGTTGGTGGGCACTCGGGGTGTCTTGGACTGGTCCTATTTGCATTTTACACTTTCAGTACTAAAATATTCCCCAAAAAGGGAATGCACAGCCAGGCCACACTCGCCCAGAGAGAATGGATGTGCCACAGAATCTCTGCATCTCCGACCTTTAAAATCAGCTCCTTTACTGCCCTTCCTGTCCATAACCCATTAACCCCTCCCGGCCCAGCCAAGCACCAGGACCCCCCTCGGGAGGGCCCCCAGCAGAAATTCCGGGATTTTCACGGCAGGGGCTGCCCGTGAGAGCTCCGTGCTCTGTGCACAGCTGGGAAACAGCACTGGGAGAGCAGAGCCACAGCCCAGCACCTCCTGGCCCTGCAGCAAGCAGCCCCAGCTGCGTTCTGTGCAGGAAAAGTGTGATTCCCCCTCGGATCCGTGGCTAACACGGTCAGGCCGTGACCACAAACGTGCTGTTCCTCGGGTTTGTTCTAAATAAAACCTCCCAGCTCAGGGCAGGGGCACAACCTCTGCTGCTGCAGCTCCTGCTGCTGTCACAGCTCCTGCTGCTGTCACAGCTCCTGTCTGCTCACTGCGACACCAGTGACACCACCAGGGCTGGCAGGGAGAGGTGGCACCAGTGGCCCCACAGCAGTGACACCACCAGGGCTGGCAGGGAGAGGTGGCACCAGTGGCTGAGGACAGACCACAGCAGTGACACCATCTGGGCTGGCGGGGCTGGGTGGCACCAGTGGTCCCACAGCAGTGACACCACCAGGGCTGGCACGGAGAGGTGGCACCAGGGGCTGAGGACAAGTCTGTCACCAGCCGGGGGGCACAAAGCTCCCCCAGACCCCGCAGCTCTGTTTCCAGGAGAGCCCGAGTGGGAGGGGAGCAGCCTCTGGACTCCAGGGAGGATTTCAGAGCTCAGCTGTTATTTATAGAAGCCGAGGCAGGAGAGGAGCAGCAGGAAAGGGGACACGAGGGGCTGTGGCCAGGCCAGGCATTCCCGCTCCCCCTCGGGCCCCAGGGCTGGCACCAGCAGCTCCCACGGATCCCTCCAGCCCCTGAACCATGAAATGGGCTCAGCTGGGCTCAGCATTCCCCTCCTCGGGCAGCAGGGCTGGCTCCAGCCTGGGGAGCAGGATGGGGCCAGCTCTGCCCCTGTCCCCAAGGGCTGAGGGTGGCAGCTGGAGGGGCAGGAGGACATTCCTCATCTGGTTCTCATTCCCGCTGCAGGGAAAGCACTGGGAGTCCTGGGGAGGCCAAACTGGGGTGAAATGGCAGCAGAGGTGTAAATCAGCCTGGCTCTGTGTGGCAGGACACTCTGGAGCCTCTGGCCTTTGGGCTTTCTCCAGGGGTCTTCAGCACCAGCAGCATCTTGGCCCTGGCTGACACAGTGGGGACACTCCCAGCACAAAATCCCTGCTGGGAATACAAAGCCCCTGGGACAGCTTCCCCACACCCTGAGCTGAGCCTGGGGCTGGGTAAAAAGCTGCTCCTTTTAGCCCAGCTGTGCCTCAGCAGAGCCTCCAGAAATGGTTTGGGCCCCTCTGGCCTCCTCTGTGACACCCCCACCAGCAGGGCCAGTCCCAACTGGGCTCCAGATGGGAGCTCTGAGCAAACACCTCAGAACCTGGAGTGGTGAATCACATCCCAAGCTGGAAGGGACCCACAGGGATCAGAGCTCAACCCCTGTCCCTACACAGACACCCCAAGAATCCCACCCTATGCGTTGGAGTGTCCAAACACCCCTGGAGCTCTGGGACCCCTTCCCTGGGGAGCCTGGTCTGTGCCCAACACCCCTTTCCCTAAAATCCAACCTAAAGCTCCCCTGACACAACCTAAACTTCTCCTGACACAGCCTAAACCTCCCGTGGCTGCTCAGGCAGAGGCAGAGCAGTGCATCCTGAGCCTGGGGATCCCTCTCCTCCCCTGGAAGCAGGGAGCAGCCCCAGGAGGCAGCCAGGGAAGGGAGGAGTGAAGGATGCACGAGGCAGGATCCGGAATCCAAGAAATTGTCTTTATTGTCCACATTGGCTTCTATTGCTTGTATCCCCTCCCCGGTCCCACGTAGTGCAAAAAATTCAGAGAAACAGAGTTCCACATAAATAAAGTCGGGTTAAGTTACAGAGAAATCAAAGTGACGACGCTCGGACATGGATCTGGACCGGGTGTGGCCAGCGGGGAGGTCAAGGGAACCTCTGTCCCCACGTCAGGCTGGGAAAATCCCCCGGAGCCCGGAGCTCCCCGGCCGGGGGACGCTGCTCTGCTGGGGACAGGGACAAGGAACACGGACTGAAAGTGGCAGGGAAGCCACACGGGGTTGTTCTCCTCCCCTCACACAGGGTTGCTACGCACAGACAGACAGACACAGACACACGTCCCCTCCGAGCCTTCCTCCTCCTCCTCCTCCTGTCGGCAGGGGACGTGCAGCACCAGGAGCGATCCCACCCCGGCGTGTCCCAGGGCAGGCGCTGACACCTCGTGTCCGCACAGTGTGGGTCAGGGGGGCTCGGGACCCCCACAAGATGCTGGGGAATTGTTTTGCCCTTTCCTTCCTCCTCCCTCCGGCTCAGGGAGCAGCGAGCACCTGCAGAGTCGGGGCAGCAGAGATTCCCTCCTGGCCGGGTTTCCGCGGGTCAGCTCAGTGGGTATTGCTCAGGACCCAGCCGGGGGGGACAGGGGTCACTCTGCCCTGTCCCTGTCCCTGTCCCCAGGAGGCAGCACAGCATCACACAGGATTTGCAGTGTGGCTGCTGAAGATTCCAGAAGGGCTCGTGGCACCAAAGTTCTCCTCAGCTGCTGCATTTCTCCCTTCCCTCAGGTTTTGCTCCCAAGGCACAGCTCCCTCTCCACTCCGCAGCAGCCCCAGCTCCAACAACACCTCATTCCTGATTTGAAACCAGCCCTGCTCCCCTCAGCAGCTCTGGCACTGCCCCTCCTCGCTCCAGTCCTGCCTGGGCTCCGCTCTCCCTCCATTCCTGACTCCTCCTGAACTCCTCAACACCTCGGGCCAAGCCCAGCACCAGCCCCTGCCACCTCCCCGCGGGGTTTTGGGCTGATCCTGCCCCAAAGGGAGCCAGGGACAACTCGGTGTGAGCCCAGCAGGAGAGGGAAACCCTGATGTTGGTGACAGGAATGGGATGGAAAGGGCTGAGAGCTCGCTCGGGTGGAGGCACACGCACAGAACAGAGCAGATTTCACTGATTTCATCATTTTTGTGAACAAAGCAGATTCCTCTGACCTTCCTGGGAGCAGGACACAATTGCAGAGCCTGGACACTCGCAGGGTCCTGAGCAGGGCGGGGGAACGGGAGAGCTGCTGAGCTGTGACAGGCTGGGGCAGCGAGAAGGGGACAAAACGAAGATTTAGAGCCTGTTCCAAAAGTCAAAATCGCCTCCTCAGCCGGAGAAGCTCAGATTGTCCTTGGGGAGAGGTGAGGGGGGGAAGCAGCCCTGATTTTCAGAAGCTGCTGGGAATTCCAGGTGTCCAACGTGAGGCACTGTGAGCGGGCTTGGAAACCCTGCAGGCACCTGGCCAGGGGAAACCAGACTGCCAAGGAAAGGAGCTGAGCTTGGGGAGTCCCTCTCTGATCTCAAACTCTTCTTTCACTCCCCCAAAAAAGGAGAGATCTCTTGCTACTTGAAAATTAAAGCCCACGAGTACCACTGAGTGAAATCTGAGCTCTGTCAGTGAGAAGTGGGGAGAAAGGGGGGAGAAAAAGGAGAAAGGAATGAGTTCCAAAGAGCTGGAGCGTATTTCCAATGCTACATTTTGAACACGATTGAGGTACCAGTGGTTGAGTTGTTCCTCTGTGGCGTGGAGAGCACCTGATCACAGCTCCCACACTCAGCACACCCTGAAAACTCCACCCCACGGGGCCCTGGCTCCAGGGCAGGCCTTACAGCACTAATTTATCCAACCTTTAGCTCATTAAAGTGGTTGCTTAATTGCTAGGGTGCCGCTAATTGGGAATGGTCCTTCCAGTGCTGCTTTTGGCATCGCACACACCCCACCCATCCAGAGAGAACATCTTCCAGGGCACAGGAATCACCTCCTCAACAAATGAGAGAAGGAACTGCATCCCTCCTGCTGCCTCGGGAGCAGAGGGGATCTGGAGTGTAAAAAATAAAGGGATGTGAAGTCGTATCAGCGTTCAAATAAAAAAAGAAAGGCAAATTAAAAAATGAATACCCGAAAAAAGTAATGCCAGGCAATCCTCCTCGTTCAGAAGGCTGGGCTGTTCTTCTCCCAAGGACTGAATCCTTTCCACAAACCCAGAATCTGCTCTGCAGAGAGGGGAACAGCAAACAGGCCAGGCCAGGTCGTTCCCAGGCTGAGCCAGGACCACGTGTGGAGAGTCCCAGCCCTGGAGCCTGGCACAGCAGGGCCACCAAGGTCCCCTGGGCCCCCTGCCCGGCTGGGCACTCCCCAGAGCCACTCTCAGTGGTCAGGGAGCACTGGGGGGGTCAGGCTGCTGTGCCCCAGACCCTCCCCATCCTGCAGGGCTGGGCTGCTTCTCTCGACGTGTTTAAGGCATCGATGAGACACCCTCGGGGCCGGGGCGCGGCCCCAGAGTCCGTGACAGTGCACACAGGCTCGGGCTGAGTTCGGCTACAGTGACATTCAGAGCAGCGGGGGTGGCACACCGGCCGTGTCCCCTCGGGCCACCCCCGGGGCTGGCAGTGCCCGGTGGCACGGCTGGAGCACGGCAATCCCGGAAAGCAGCGATGGTTCGGGATCCCCCGGCCCCAAAGGAGCCTTTTGGGGGTGCTGGATGGGTCTGGCCGGAGGGAGAGCCCCCCCAGGGAGGGGCCGGCCCTGGAAGCACATCTGGGGCTGCTGGGGGTGGCCCTGGTGACCTCGTGGGTGTCCCCAGAGCGGGGACAGCCCCCCAGGAGGGCCGGGCTGGGATCGGTGCTGTCCCTTCAGAGCGAGCGGCTGCCCCGCGGGGCCGGACGGGAGCCAGCGCTGTCCCTGGGGGATGTGACACGGCCACCGCTGTCCCTGGGGGATGTGACACGGCCACCGCTGTCCCCCGGGGCTGACACACGGCCACCGCTGTCCCTCAGGGCTGAGACACGGCCAGCGCTGTCCCCTGGAGCTGAGACACGGCCACCGCTGTCCCCCGGGGATGTGACACGGCCACCGCTGTCCCTCAGGGCTGAGACACGGCCAGTGCTGTCCCTCAGGGATGTGGCACGGCCACCGCTGTCCCCGGGAGCTGAGACACGGCCACCACTGTCCCTCAGGGCTGAGACACGGCCACCGCTGTCCCCTGGAGCTGAGANCAGCTCCAGCACGGCCACCCCCACGCTGCTGCGGCGGGTGAACATGCAGGACGCCGCCACCCACTTGTTGGTGCGCGGGTTGTACTTCTCGATGGAGTTGAGGCTGGAGCTGCCGTCGTTGCCCCCCACGGCGTAAAGCCACCCGTCCATGGCCACCAGGTCGTGGGTGCTCCTGCAAGGACCGTGCAGAGAGCACGGGGGTGAGGCTGGGGGGCGTGGGGGGAGCTCAGCACTGCAGGGACCTGCCCGGAGCTCTGGCACCCCACAAACACCCCCTGGAAATGAATTATTGGGGCACAAACAGCACAGAGCCACAGAACTCCCCCTTAACCCTGACACTCTCATCCAAATCCCAAACCCTGTGAGCCCAAGAGCTCTGGCACCCCACAAACACCCCATGGAAATGAACTTTTGGGGCACCAACAGGCAGAGCCACAGATCTCTTTCACTCACACTCAAACCTCATCAAATCCCAAACCCTGTGAGCCCGGGGCTCTGGCACCCCACAAACACCCCGTGAAAATGAATTATTGGTGCAGAATGCAGCACAGAACCACAGACCTCCCCCTTTGCTCTGACACTCTTGTCCAAATCTCACCAAATCCCAAACCCTCTGAGCCCAAGAGCTCTGGCACCCCACAAACACCCCATGGAAATGAATTATTGGGGTGCAAACAGGCAGAGCAGAGCACAGAGCCACAGATCTCCCCCTTCACCCTGACACTCTCATCCAAACCTCATCAAATCCCAAATCCTCGGAGCCCCAAATCCTCGGATGTGCAAGCCTTAAATCCTCCCACAGCCCGGCAGCATCTCCGTGGGCTCAGCCAGCGGAACGCCCTGGTTCCTCATGGCCACACAAACTGCTGAGGATAAATCCCTCAGCAGAGCATCCCTGCTGTGCCCTCCTGGCACAGCCCAACCCCTCTCGGCACAGCAGAGCCTGGTGAGCCAGCCACAGACCCTAAAGAACACCAATATTTTATATATTTTATGGTCTGTGAGGCACAGCAAGGTGAGCCAGCCACAAACCCTAAAAACATTAAATCCCCCTATATTTTCTATATTTTCTATATTTATTTTCTATATTTATTTTCTATATTTTCTATATTTTCTATATTTTCTA
>VZTZ01051288.1:9189-35319 GCA_013400955.1 Drymodes brunneopygia | reverse complement strand
CGGGGGCGGGGCCAGGGAGAGAGGGGCGGGGCTAAGCAGAGAAAGGGGCGTGGTCTATCCGCTTTGCCCCGCCCCGGTGCTGAGCGCCGCACAAAGGGAGCGATTGATGGTGGGGGCGTGGCCAGCGCTGGTGGGCGTGGCCTGAGCGCCGTGTCCCCACAATTGCTGCAGGAAAAGACTTTTGGGATCATCGAGTCCATCCTCACCTTGTCACCAGCCCAGAGCCACCTTCAGGAGTTCCTTGGACACCTCAAGGGATAGGGACTCCAAACCTCGCTGTGCAGCCTCTTCCAGGCCTGGCTGCCCTTTACATGGGGAAATTCCTGCTGATGCCCAACCTCAAACCACTCCTGGCACAGCTTAAAACTCTGTTCTCTTGTCCTGTCCTTGTTACGTGGGAGAAGAGAACAACCACTGCCTTGCTCCAGCCTCCTGTCAGGTTTTTGTGGAGTATGAGGTCCCCCCTGAGCCTCCTTTTCTCCAGGATCAGCTCCCTGAGCCACTGCTCACAGGGAGTGTGGTGCAGACTCTTCCCCAGCTTCATTCATGTCCCCTTCTCCGGACAAACTGCAGCATCCCAATGTCCTTCCAATAGACACACTGCACCCCAATATCCCTCCCCGGACACACTCCAGCCCCTCAATGTCCCTCCAGTGGACACCCTGCAGGATCCCCATGTCCTTCCCGAACGGAGCGGCCCAGAATTGGGCGCAGCACTCGAGGCAGGGCCTCTCCAGTGCGGAGAACGGGGATAATCCCTCCCCTGAGCCCGCTGGCCGCACTGTCCCCGATTCCGGCCGGGAATGACCAGCACGGAGGGATCGGTCAGTGGGACGGGGAGGGGGCGGGGCCAATACCAAGGGGGCGTGACCAGCATTGTTGTGGGGCGTGGCTCAGCATGGAAACGAGGTTATTTACATAGAAATGGGCGTGGCTCGCCCGTCCCGCCCCCGCCGCGCTGTGCGCCGGGAGCGGAAGCGGCGGCCGCGTGGCGGAGGCGACATGGCGGCCCCCGGCAGGAGGTGAGCGCCGCGCCGGGGACCCCGCGGGGAGCAGCTTTCCCCTCACACGCTCCTTTCTCCTTCCCACACGCTCTTCTCCCCTCACACGCTGTTTCCCCCTCACACTCCTTTCACCCCTCACACGCTTCTTTTTCCCCTCCTCACACTCTCCTCTCCTCCCCCTCACACCTTTTTCCCCTCACACGCTCCTTTCTGCCCCCGCAGNCTCCTCTCCCTCACACCTTTTTCCCCCTCACACGCTCCTCTCCTCCCCCTCACACCTTTTTCCCCTCACACGCTCCTTTCTGCCCCCGCAGGAAACTGGCGGAGCTAAGCGTGGACGAGTTCCTGGCCGCCGGCTCGGACTCGGAGCCTGACGGCGGCTGGGAGGAGGAGGATGAGGATGAAGAGGGTGAAGGCGGCCGGGCCCTGAACGGCGCTGCGAGGCAGCGGCGGCCGAGCGGGAAGGCGGCCCCGGCGCTGCAGGCACGGCCGGGCAGGTGAGGGCTGGGAAAGGGGAGAAAAGGAGCTCAGGAAGGAGCTTTTTGCTCTCCACAACTCCCTGACAGGAGGGGACAGCCCCAGGTGGGGCTCGGGGACAGGGACAGGAGGAGAGGGAGCGGCCTCAGTTGCACCAGGGGAGGGTCAGCTTGGACATCAGGAGGGATTTCTCCATGGAAAGGGTGGTCAGGCCTTGGAAGGGGCTGCCCAGGGAGGTGGTGCAGTCCCCATCCCTGGAGCAATTCTGGGAAACAAATCTGTGATTGTTTTTCACCTATCCCAGGGCAATCTCGCTATGAAGCTTTCTTAATCCTGAATGAAAAGCTTTTCTTGCATCACCAGCAGGAGTTTGAGCAGTGAATAAACTCTTCCCCCCAGCAGGAAGAAGGGAAAGGCATCTGAGCACAAAGATCAGCTGTCCAGGCTGAAGGACAGGGACCCTGAGTTTTACAAGTTCCTGGAGGAGAACGACCGCAAACTGCTGGATTTTGATGCCTCAGACAGCTCTGAGGAGGAGGAGGCTCTGCACAGACCCCCTGACACACTCGAGGTACCAGATTGGGACTGCAGGAATTAATTAACACAATTCCATGTGGGGCATGTGTGTTCCAGGGCCAGCCCTGAACCATGGAATGATTTGGGTTGGAAAGGACATTAAAATTCATTCAGTTCCAAACCCAGCACCTTCCACCATCCCAGGCTGCTCCAAGACCTGTCCAGCCTGGCCTTGGACACCTCCAGGGGCAGCCACAGCTTCTCTGTGCACCCTCAGGGCCTCCCCAACCTCACAGGGAGGAATTTATTCCCAATTTCCCATCCAAACCTTTCCTGGGAACAGCACTGATAAATCAGCCCTGCAGAAGAGCTGGGGCCAGGCAGGAGTTGTACAATCCTCCCCTCAGTCCTCCTGCTGCTCTCTGTAGGAAGCCAGCGATGAAGATGACGAGGACGAGGAACAAGAAAAAGTCAAAAGGAAGAAAGTTTCCCTCATCAACGTGAGCTTGAAAATGGTGGAGGAGTGGAAGAAAGCTGCCCAGGTGAGCTGGAGCACAAAGCATTGCAGGGTTCTCCTCACTGCCTAGAGAAGGCCAGCTTGGGATTTGTTAATCTGGCACAAAATTTGTGTCCCCTCTGCCCCCGGAGCTCTGTGCCTTTAGCATGACTTTGTCATTTCTCTTGGGCTGCAAATTAAAGCACTTCCATTCCCTGTGAGGGGGAGGCTGCAGAAATGTGGCTCAGAAGAGGCCAGAATGATCAAATTTGGGTTTCTCACCCTCTTGCCAAGCCTTTGGCAGCTCCAGGAGCTTTTTTAGTCACGTTTTAAGCAGCGATGGAATTTCTGTGGGCAGTGAAGGGCAATGAAGCTAAAATGGGAAGTTGCTTGGAGCTGATTAATTCCTTCTCAAGCCTCAGCAATGAAAAACCAGTTTTGGGGCAGGTGAAGGGCACTGAGTTTGTTCACCCTGTCCTGATGCTTGAGGATGGAGCTTTTTGCCTTCAGTGGATTCCCACACTCCTGTCCCAGCCAAGAGCTTCAGAATTCCAGGAGATCTCTTGCTTCCCCTCCTCAGCAACTCCTTTTCTTCTCTCCCCAGAGGAACCTGACCCCAAAACTCTTCCATGAAATCACCCAGGCCTACAAGGCAGCAGTGGCCACCACCAAAGGGGACAGTGGTGGTGACCCCAGCAAGTTCCAGGTGTCTGACACTGCAGGTGAGGGAAGGAAATAGTTTTGGGGGGAGGAGTTGAACTGTGGGAGAGAGGGGAGATGAGCACTGGGAGGAGTTAATTTATTAATTTTAATTTCACTTAATTTATTAGCTGATCTTGCTGTGCTGCTCTGGGATCTTTTCTCTCAAGGGTGGGTTCTTGGTGCTGTTTCCGTGCAGGGGTGGCCCCTGTGCCTTCTAAGATGAGATAAAATATCCTAATACAAAATTATAATATAAAATGAGGGTTTCTAGAAGGAAATGCAGGAGTTCTGCCATGAAAATCGTTGGCTTCAGTTCCTCAGGGACTTCTTTTCACATTGAGAAAACCACAAACTCATGGAAAATGTTTTAAAAAAGCTTCCCTGGCTTGTTTCACCCAGTGTTCAACACCCTGGTGTCCTTCTGCATCCGGGACCTCTTCCAGCACCTGCACAAGCTGCTGCTCCCCAAAGCCCCCAAGAACAAGCTCAAGTAAGTTGGGGGGGAGGGGGTGGTGGTGTGGTTTGAGACCTCCAGGAAAGCTGCTGGGGTTTTCCAGAGCTGGATTTGAACCTGAGGAAGAGTTTCCAGCTCTCCCCAAACACCGAGGGCCTGATGATGCTCACAGGGTTCTTCTTCTCTTCCCCCAAACTGTGTCCCCTGCAGTGTCCAGGCGTTTGCAGAGGATTTGTGGCTTCAGGAAGGTCTGGAGTTGCCTGTGCCTGCACTCAGGGGGCAGTTCAGGCACTGGAAATTGGCTTTCAGAGGGAAGGACCAACCTTTCTGCTGTGTCCCTGTGTGACCCTGCTTTGCACGCATGTGTTCATGCTCTGCAGGCATGAACTGCTGGATTTTAGCTGTTGGTGCAAGGAATTGATCTCACTGCTCATTTCGCTGCTGAAATCTGATTTATTTGGATTTTTCTTTAAAGCTAAACCCAACTCTTGCTCCTTTCCAGAATGGTCCTCCCTTCCACCAGCCCCCTCTGGGGAAAGCTGCGACTGGACATCAAAGTTTATCTTGGCTGTACTATACAGGTAAGAAATACCATTTTCTGGTTGTGGGGTCAGTCTGTGCCTGGCTGGGCTATTTGGGATATTTTGGAGTGAGGCAGATGGGCTTTGCCCCTCTGAGATTTGTGTTCATTGTTTCCCTGTCTTGTTTTGGAATTATTTGGTCTAATTAACAATTTGGAGGTTCAGAGATGCTTGGGTCAGGATAGGTAAAGGCAGTAAAGAAGGCTTGAATTACCATTCTGGCAGCTCCCTGTGTTTTAATTTGTCTGGCAGATTAATATTTAATAGGCTTTAAAGCAATTTGCAGTCTGTGCTCCTGCATTCTGCATCATTAATTCATTTTTTGGTGCTCTGATCTCTCCACTTGAGGTAAATACTGAGATGTTCTGTTGGTGACCTCACGTGTGGCATCTCTGACAGTGACAATGATCCATCCAATCCATGCAGAATTTCTGGTGTTTCCGACACAATTTGTGGATTATTTCTGAAGGAAATTCCTGCCCCCACTTAATTTTTTTTTTTGTGCATGCCCAAATTGGAATATTCAAACCAAACCAACACTGGAACTCTGATTCTTCAGCAGCTGAGGGAGGGGAGATCAGGAGAGCCAGCCCAGGTGCTGCTGTCCCTGAGCTGGGAGCTGGCACAATGACTTAGCAGAAAGAGCAATTTGATCAGGAGAGCTTTTTTTTTTATTATTTTTTTTCCCCTCAAGCTGTGGTGCCTCTCTCCAGCAGCAGAGGATTGCAGAGAGGGAAAAGCTGGGAATGCAGTCCCTGGGAGCAATCCCTGCTCCTGGGCTGGCTCCTGAGAGCCCTCAGCCTTCACCACAGTGGATTTTCTGAACAGAATCTTCTCCTTTTGGTGTGTGAGAGGGGCTTAGCAAAGTCTGCTCAGTCCAGAACCTTTGCAGAGCAAGGAGGAGGGTGAGGAGGTGAATTAAATGTGGACAAAATGCCAAAATGTGCTGCTTCCAGCAGCTGGGGCTGCAGCAGGCAGGGCCTCCCTCAGAGCCACCTGGAGCTCACCTTGTCTGCAGGTTGCAAACTGGGTTTGGCTGCAGTGAGCTGAGCTCAACAAGCTGCAAACACAAGGATTTGGTTCTAAATATTTTGTGGAAGCCTTTCCTTGAGGGAGAGTGAACCTCTGATACCCAAAATATTCCAGCTTCCCCCTCAGGAATCCTGGAGAAACCCAGTGTGTTCCCAGCCAGCTCAGGTGATGTTTCCTTGTGCAGGGTGAGGGTGAATTTGGATTTTTGCAGTGAAGTGACTCTTTGGTCACAGTCAGATCACCTGCTAGGTGTCCTGCACTGCAGATAAGCTGAGATTTTGCAGTGTCCATAAGGGAGATGTCATGGGATGAGCTCATGGGTCGTTCACCATGCAGGTTCAGCATCCTGAGCCCCCATTTTCGGGATGAGGGATTTTCAGAGCAGCTCTTTGCTCTGCCCTGTGCCTGCTCCTCCCCTGCTGCAGCTGCTGGGCTTTGTATGATCTCCTTCCTGCCTGAGGAATGTTCAGAGGCAGCAAAGTGCAGCAGGGAAGGGGAGGGGTGCTGTGCCCTGCCTGCTCACTGGAGCTGTTGTGTTGCCCACAGCTGCTGTCGTGCCTGACGGAGGCCTCGGTGGGCGCAGCGGTGCTGCAGCACGTGAATGCCACCGTTCCCTATTACCTGTCCTTCCCCAAGCAGTGCCGGGCCCTCCTCAAGGTAAGGGGACCTGCTGGGCTGTACCCTTGGCATCTGAGAGGCTTTTCCTCCCTTCAGCTGAGCGTTTTGTGGTGTTTGGGCTGGATCCCTTGCCAGTTCAGTCTCTTTTAGTGTTCCCTTGCTCTGTTTTGTTCCTGGAGAGAATTCCTGCCCCCGAGGCTGAGGTGAGCACGTGGGTGGCTCTGTTTTGTAGCTGCTGCTCCCCAGGGAGGTGTTTTGGGAAGCTGCTTCCTCCTCCCAGATGGAGGGATTGCTGCCAGGCAATTCCTGGGGATGTCTCGGGGAGCTGGGGGTGGAATATTTCTGTGGCAGCTGAGTCTCAGCTGCTGAGCATGAACAGCAACACGGGAGGTGTGGGGGAGGCACAGAGGGCAGCAGGGTGGAATCTGAATGGGAACTCTGAAAGCTCTGAGAGGAGGCAGGGAAGGCTTTGATGACTCGAGTCATGCAGGG
Source organism: Drymodes brunneopygia (assembly GCA_013400955.1). Lineage (NCBI taxonomy): Eukaryota > Metazoa > Chordata > Aves > Passeriformes > Petroicidae > Drymodes > Drymodes brunneopygia. Next base: position 28,947 of record VZTZ01051288.1, on the reverse strand, counting down.
CTGGCACACCTCACAGCTGAAGGTGGAGGAGCTGCAGGGCTTTCTGAGAAGGCTTTTCCAGCCCTGCAGTGAACCCTCTCTGTGCTGGGCAGGTGAGGTGAGGGGTTTTGGGGGGCACCAGGTGCTGCCTGACAGGGCCAGGTGAGCCTGGGGTTGATGGAGTCACTCAGGAGGGTTCAAATGAGTATTTAACCACACAATAAAATAACTGACTAAATAAATAAATAAAAGTGTGTGTATTTTTTAGAGGTGCTGGTATTGGACAGGTTCCTTTATTGATCATGGAAACCTCGACCTTGCCTGTTGTGTGTTATCCCAGTGAGTGTGAGGACAGAAAAGCTGGCAGTGACTGACTGTGACAGCACATTCTGTCACCTCTGTGCCACCTGTGTGTCACCTCTGTGTCACCTGCCTCCTGCTGCCTTGTGCTGGGAAGGAGGGAGGTTCAGGCCTGTCTGTGGCCAGCCAGGAGCTCTGTGTCCCTTCACTCACCTCTGTGAGTGAAGTCTCACTCTGTCTCTCTGTGTTTCATCCCAGCAAACCATCACTCTGTGGAGCACAGGGGAGGAGACAGTCCGAGTCCTGGCCTTCCTGGTGCTCAACAAGATCTGCAGGTACAAGAAGGAGGTTTACCTCAGCCCCCTGCTCAAGGTAATTGTTGCCCTGGCGATGGTCAGGCAGCCGGAGAGCCAATCTTCCAGGGTCTGGCAGTAAAGCCTGGCCAGCAGCAGCCCTGTGTGTCCTCGGTAGCCTTGGAGCTGCCTGAGTTCACAAGGGGAGGATGCCTCTGCAGGATCCAAGCTGTCAGCTCTACTGTTCCCCGTCGGGCAATGTTGTATCTCAGTGGATCTGTTGGGGAGGTATCGCGAACTGGAGCGATCTTCGGATGGGAACAGTGAGACACACAGTATCACAGGGACAACTGCTGCTGCTGGGCCATCCGGGATCCAAAGACCCCGAGAGCTCCGTGCAGACTTATTTAAGAACACACAACCAATCAGTGAGGGTCCAAGGAGGGACAAAGGGATAAGGGCCAACTGGGGAGGAGAAGGGGAGGAGTGAGGATGATAGACAACTCAGTAAGACAATGGGGCGTCGAGTACAACAGAAGATTCTAGAACTGGGGAATGAGACTGGGGAACGGACAAGAGATTGGCAGGTGGTGCAGCAACTGGGAACAGATGGCCAACCCCCTCAAAACTCAGCCCCTTTTGGGCTCAACTCACTGTGGCTCCACCCCAGGGGAATCTCTAATCTCGGTGGGCTGCCCATATCTTCTGAGGGGGTGCCGGGGTTCTGGGGATCACAGGGGAACGGGTTTTAGGGATCTGCACCACCACCACAGGTAATTGCTGCAATCTGCACCTTCTCCTCCTCATTTTACTTGCAAATCCCTCAGAGCCTTGAGCTGCAGGTGAGCAGGTGATGCTGGCAGCCTCCAGCAAACCAAACAGGGCAGAAATTCTGTCAGGTCAAGGTTGATTCCTGCTTCCCACTGCTGCCCTTCCTGCTGGTGGCAGAGACACTGAGCAGGGAAGGTCTCTGGTGCTTGATGAATATTCATCTCCCAGAATCCTGAGTGCTGACATCCTCCTGAGCTGCTCTGACCTTCCAGCTCAGTTCCCAGGTGTATTTTTCTGTCACAGTGGCACCTGAGCAGGATAACTGTGCCCAGCCACACCCACATGTGGCTCACACCCTCCTGCCAAGCAGTGGTGGGGACATCTCCAAGCGAAACTCACTCCTAGAGAAGGAGCAGGCTGGATTATTCCTTTGTGTGATAAAAGCAACACTTCAGCCCTGGTTGGGACATGCCTGGGAGGGGCAGAGGAGCCTGAGAATGGTTTTATTTTATTTTACACAGTGGTTTCTCATCCTCTTCCCCTCGCAGCAAATGTACATCGCCTTTGTGAGGAACTCCAGGTTCACCTCTCCCAACGTGCTGCCCATGATCAACTTCATGCAGCGCACGCTGACCGAGATGTTCGCGCTGGACACGCACGCGTCCTACCAGCACAGCTTCATCTACATCCGCCAGCTGGCCATCCACCTGCGCAGTGCCATGACTCTCAGGAAGAAGGTGGGGACACCTCCTTGCTGGGGAAGTTTTCCCCTCTCTCCTAGGCCATGACCCTCAGGAAGAAGGTGGGAAAGGACTTTTTCCCCCTCCTAGGCCGTGACCCTCAGGGAGAAGGTGGAGTCCTGTCCCTGATGGGGAAGGAGTTTTCACCCCCTCCTTGGTGTGGAATTTTTCCCCCCTCTTAGGCCATGACCCTCAGGAAGAAGGTGGGTACCCCTCCTTGGTGTGGAAGGAGTTTTCCCCTGCTCCTTGGTGGGGAATTTTTTCCCCTCCTGAGCCCTGACCCTCAGGAAGAAGGTGGGAAAGGAGTTTTCCCCCCTCCTAGGCCATGACCCTCAGGAAGAAGGTGGGGACCCCTCCTTGGTGTGGAAGGAGTTTTCCCCCTCTCCTAGGCCATGACTCTCAGGAGGAAGATGGGGATGTCTCCTTGCTGGGGAAGTGTCCCCCCTCCTAGGCCGTGACCCTCAGGGAGAAGGTGGGGACCTGTCCCTGATGGGGAAGGAGTTTTCACCCCCTCCTTGGTGTGGAATTTTTCCCCCCTCTTGGGCCATGACTCTCAGGAAGAAGGTGGGGACCCCTCCTTGGTGGGGAAGTTTCCCCCCCTTTCCTAGGCCGTGACCCTCAGGAAGAAGGTGGGGACCTGTCCCTGGTGTTAAGGAGTTTTCTCCCCTTCCTAGGGGGAAACATGTGGAGAGGAGGATTTGCAGTCACCACTTCAGGCTTTGGTCGTGTCTGACCTGTTGCTGGGAGTTATCTGTGCTAAAATTTCAGCCAGGAAGGAGAAAAAAAATTGAAGCTTTGGGGTGACCTAATTGTGACCTGAAAGGAGCCTCTGAGAAAGTCTCTGTCCAGTTATTTCCCAATCCTGGAGTGGCAGGATGAGGGGGAATTGGATTCACACTGACAGACTGGAGATTTGGATTGGATATCAGGGGAAAATTCTTCCCTGTGAGGGTGGGGGTCTCTGGCACAGGTTGCCCAGAGAAGCTGTGGCTGCCCCATTCCTGGAGGTGCCCAAGGCCAGGCTGGATGGAGCTCAGAGCAGCCTGGGGTGGTGGAGGTTTCCTGCCCATGGATGATCTTTAAGGTCCTTTGAGCCCAAATCCTCCTGCAGGGTGGGAGTCCCTTTTCACTCCCCACTTGCAAACGTTTGTGCTTCCCTTTCCACCTTGGGCACCCTGTTTACCACCCTGAGGCTGCTGTTGGCAGCTGCTGTTACAAACCCTGCAGGTGAAGCAGCTCAGGAGCCACCCTGGGGTGTTGCACCTCCCCAGCAAAGTCCCTGCTATTTGAAGGACTTAAGTGAACAAAGCAGCTCAGAGCTTTGGGGGGCAGCCCTGGTTTCAGCCCCCTCCAGCCTGACCTGGGAGATCTGAGTCAGATTGCTAATCCTGGGTTTAGCCCTGTTTAGCAAAACAGACCCCATGGATTAACTGCTCAGCTGCCCCCAAACAGGGCAGGGGTGGTGCCCAGCTAAATCTCCTGGCTGGTCAGACACGGGGATAAACAAGCAGAGATAAATGAAGTCTGGGCTGCAGATCCCCTAATTGGATTGCTCTGGCTCCTTACACCCTCAGTTGTGGCCCAGACAAGGAGCAAATCCACTTGATTTCACAGCTGGGGAGGGTGGTGGGATTCAGAGGGGAATGGCACCACCAAAATGTCCAAATGTGAGCCCTAAGCTCCCTCAATGGAGCAGGGGGTGGTGGTGGGAGCTGATTACCAGAGCAGATTGCTCGTCTGTGCCTGTGCAGGAGAAGCTTTTGGTGCATCCCAGTGACCTGGGGAGAGCTGGCAGAGCCCTGCCCTGCCCAGCTGTGCCTTGGCTTAAGGCTCTGCTGCAAAGCTTGGCCCAGTGGCTGCAATTAAAGGATTCTGTCCCTGTCTCAGGCCTGGTGCATCCTGATTCTCCATGCAGGGGAGATGAGCTGGCCTTGGAAATCTGGAAAAAGCCACAGGTGGGGGCTGAGGCAGCTTGTGAGTGCAGCCTGCTGTGGTTTTGGGCAATACACAACTTTTTGGGAAGGGTTTCCTTCCAGAACTCCTGCTCCAGCTGGGCCTTTATTCAATCTGGCACCAGGAGCTGCTGCAGCAGCTGCCCAGAGTCTTGAAAACAATGTCCTGGTGCAAGCCTTGGGCCACTCTGGGCCGTGCTGCTGAGCCAGGCTGGGTCCCTGTCACTGCTGTCCTTGTGTCACTGCTGTCCCTGTGTCACTGCTGCTGCAGTTTGCTCCCTGCTCTGCTGCCTGTCCCTTTTACCCTGCAGTTATAAAAAATGAAGCTGTCCTGGGTGGTTTCTTTCCCAAAAGTGCTCTGCTGATCCTTTGCTCCAGTGATCAGCTCAGGATTCCCTGTGCTTGGTCACGTCCCAGTGCCTGCTGTGAGGCTGGGAACTCGTCCTCCTCAAAGCAGAGCAGCACCAGACTGGTTTTACTCCCATTATTTCCTTCAGGCACTGACTGGTACCCAGTGAACTCAAATGCAGCCCCAGTTGTTATTCCTCCTGGATTAAACAAGCCTGGAGAGGGAGCAGATTGAGCACCCATCAAATGTCACATTTTCAATTCTCTGCCTTTATTATTTTTCCCCCCCTTTTCCTGCAGGAAAACTTCCAGTCAGTCTATAACTGGCAGTACATCCACTGCCTTTACTTCTGGTGTCGAGTTCTCAGCACCATCCACCCCAGCGAGGTCATGGAGCCCCTGATCTACCCCCTGACTCAGGTCATTATTGGCTGTATCAAGTGAGTGAAATTCTTAATTCTTTTTGCTCTGCTTCTTCTTGTGTTATTTTACAGTTCTGTGATTTGGATTTAACCCTGAGTGGTCTCAAAGCTGCTTTTAATTGAAACTTTCTAGCCCAGGGTGTGTGTGAGCAGCTGTTTAGGTGGTGACAGAGTTGTGGTGTGGGTTGTTCTTTTTGTGTAAGAAAAGTCTCAATCTGAATAACCTGGGCAGATTATCCTTGTAACTGCAAGGAAAATGATCTGCCCTGCTGCAGAAAATCCTCTGCAGCTCTCTAAATTCATTGAGAAGCTATATTTTTGGTGCCTGTGTGCTGGGATGTGAAGAAGTGGGACACAGTTGTTGTTTTCGGGATGTCTGCTGAGAATTCCCTCCTCCCGCCAGCTCAAGTGGATGAAATGTTTGTGCTCTGAGGTGGCTGTTAACAATGAGCATTGGGGAATTTGGGGATCTCTGATGATCCCCCAAATCCTGTTAGCTCTGTTAACCAGATTCCCAGCTTTAAAACTCGGCCTGGAAAAACTCCCCAGCCAGTGGTGATGGAGATAAGCAGATTTAAACGATCAGATAAGAGGATGCAAACATCCCCCCCCTCCCATCCCCCCTGCTCCTGGGGATGGATCCAGGCAGCTTTTTACCTGTCTAGCAGGGAAATCAGGGATCCAGGCAGCTTTTTACCTGTCCAGCAGGGAAATCAGGGTTCTGGGGCTGAGGGGAGGGGAATGGGGTGAGGCTCAGCAGGTTTTTTAGCAGCTTGGCATGAGCTGCAGGTACTGCCTGGAGAGGCTTTGGAGGTTTGGGAACCCTACAGATGGGTTTGGGGTGACCTCACTGTGGCCTTCCAGGACCTGAAGGAGCTGCAGGAAGGATGGGGAGAGAGGATTTCCAAGGGATGGAGGGACAGGACCCAGGGAATGGCTTCAAACTGAGAGAGGGTTGGTTCAGATGAGATAGCAGGGAAAAAAATCCTCCTCCTAAGGGTGGGAAGGCCCTGGAATGGAATTCCCAGGGAAGCTTCCCCTGGATCCCTGGAAGTGTCCAAGGCCAGCTTGGATGGGCTTTGGAGCACTCTGGGATAATGAGGTGTCCCTGCCCATGGCACTGGATGAGCTCCCAGCCCAAACCATTCCAGGATTCTGTGATTCCAGAGTTGGGAAAATGGAAACAGATCCCCCCTGGGTTCCTTCCCGAGGAATCTGGGATGTCAAGGAGGCAGACTGGCAGGTGTGGGGGTGCTGTGGCTCCGTGGGACAGGACACTGAGTGACCTCTGCAGTCCCTTCTCTCTCCTGCTGCTGTGGGATTTATCCCGAGGGATGGCTGGGAGGACAGTCCCGTTCCCTGCTGTCCCCGTGCCGGGAGGTGGCGCCTGGCTCCAGCACAAGGACAGTGACCACGTGTCCCTGTGTCCCCAGGCCCTGCTCCATCCTCCCTGAGCTGCTTTAGACCCCTGTGCTGGCCCCTCTCCACGCTGAAGGCTGTTTTTAGCAGCAGGAGCTCGTGTTCTGGTATCCCTTTATTCCAGAAACTTCTCTTGGTCTGCTGGGGTTTCTGCCCTGCTCCCAGTGGGATCTGTGAAAGTGAAGCTGTTCCCTGCTATGTAATTAAATGAGGATTTTTGGTGCCTCTGTGGTTAAATGAGGGTTTTTGGTGCCTCCATGGTTAAATGAAGGTTTTTGGTGCCTCTGTGGTTAAATGAGGATTTTTGGTGCCTCTGTGGTTAAATGAGGGTTTTTGGTGCCTCTGTGGTTAAATGAGGGGTTTTGGTGCCTGTGGCAGGTGCAGGGAGGAAAGCAGGGACAGCCTGGGTGTCCCTGGGCAGGGACCTGGCTGACCTGGAGTAGAGGCTGATGCTGAGGGGAGATTTCTGTGTCCTCTCTGGTCACCAGGGCTGTGACCAAAGGAGCTGTACCAAACCTAACCAAGCCTCGAGGCTGTTCCCAACCCCACAGCCTGGGGGAAGCACAGGAGCCATTCCGGGTGATGGAAATTCCATCCAGTTCCAGGACTGGGGACTCTCCAGTGAGGTGAAAGGAGTCACCTTGGCCCCCCAGGAGGGGCTGGGCAGTGGGACCTCCCTGGTCCCTGCTGTGCTTGGCATTCCCTGTGTGTCCAGCCCCGGGATGTGGGGCAGGCTGTGGCACAGCCACACACTCTGAAATTAATGGCTTTGGTTTACAGTAAATCCATACACTTAACAGCTTTATTCCTCGATCAATTAATTCCTGAGGATGGCTTTCGTCATCTCCAGAGGTGCCAGAGCAGGGGTGCAGAGTAGATTTATTCCTGTAATGGATCCAGTGATAATTATTTCACTATTTGGAGAGGGAGATGCAGCTGATTTATGGTGCCTGGTCAAACGGTTTTATTTTGTGGGCTCTCCTGGATTGCTTGGCAAGTCCTTTGGGGAGGGAGGGGGTTCATTTATCAGCTTGGGTCTGTCATTTGTGAGCTGTGGTTTAAAAACATAAAATTTTTAATGCTGGAGGCTTCCATGACTTCAAGTACAGGTCATTGAGTGAGGGGCTTGAGAGTAGGACAGAAATGAGGCCTGGGGAGTTTTTAGGGGTTGCTCTCCATTCTCCCTCTGCTCCTGGGGGTGCTGATTCTGCTCAGTCCCAGCCTGACAGGCTCAACTTTTGCCTTAATTACATTAATTATTTGAAATACAAGTGAAAGTCAGTCAGGCCTCTTCCCCCTCCTGCTGTGGGAATTTTATTTCCAGCCATGGAGTGGCTTCAGCAGCCCAGGTTATTGTGCAGATCCTTCAGCAGGGTAGGAAATGCTCTGCTGTGTCAGTGAAGGCTGCAGGTGCAGTTTCTCTATAAATTTGGCCTAATAGAATTTATTTTTATTTACTTTTCCTGTCCAGGCTGGTGCCAACGTCCCGGTTCTACCCCCTGCGCATGCACTGCATCCGTGCCCTCACCCTGCTGTCTGAGAGCACCAGGACCTTCATCCCCGTGCTGCCCTTCATCCTCGAGGTGGGTTGGGCCCTGCTGGCCCCTTCTCCCTGCTCAGCACCCTCACTGCATCTCCCAGCAGCTCCCGGGGGTTCCCACTTTGCTCACTCCCTAAAATCCCTGGCAAACAGCACCAAGACTTGGAGAGAAAATGGCATTCAGCTTTTATTGTCTGTGGGTTGTACCTGAGAGCAGCTGGGTGCACAAATGCATTCCCAGGGGGCTGCACTGGTGCAGCTGGAGTGGGCAAAGGTTGGCAGGGAAATTCAGAGCCTCAGCTGGGTGCAGGAATTCCCCAGGCTCAGTCCTGGTGATGTGGTTGTGTCCTGGTGAAGGCAGAGTTGTTCCTGACTGCAGACAAGAGGAAATGGAAGAAAAAAAACACCTCAAGAATTTAAAAAAAAATTATTTAGAAAGATCTCTGTGAGGAATTGAGCTTGGTGTGAGGCTGGACACTGAGGAGGAGGGACACACACTGCTGGAAGGAGTGTCTGACTCAGCCAGGCTCACTCCTAATCGAGTTCTCTAGAAGGAAAGGCTTTTGTGGTTTGGGGTTGTTGTAAAGGTCCCTTGCAAACCACATCCTCAGCCTGTGGGATGTTTATAAACCTCCTGCTCCCTGGCCTGGGTGGCTTTGCCATTCCCCTGCTTCCTTCCTCTCGCTCCTGCGTGTTTGAAACCCTGCCAGACAGATCTCGGGGTAGAGGCATCTCCCCTCTGGGGTCGGATTCTTTTTGCTTTTTAGTGCTGTAAGAGAGAAACCTCAAAGCCTTCCCCCCTCTTTGCATTCTGGCCCTGACACCTGTCCCTAATCTGGGTGTCAGACCCCAGCCAGGTGTTCCCACTCTGCCCCCTGAGCGCCTTCACGAGTTCCCCCTGCCCCAATATCCCTCAGATGTTCCCACTCTGCAGCCTGGTCTCCCTCAGGTGATTCCACTCAGCACCTGATCACCCTCCATCGTTAACTGATCACCCTCCATTGTTCTCACTGATCACCCTCATCGTTCATTGATCACCCTCAGGTGTTCCCCTGGTCACCCTCAGGTGTTCCCCCTCTGCTCCCTGACCTCCTTCAGGTGTTGCCACCCAGCCCCCTCAGGTGTTGCCATCCCCCCTCTGCCCCGAGCTCCCTCAGGTGTTCCCATCCCACTCATCCACTCCCACCTTGCTGGAGCAGTTTGAGATTTGCTCAGCCCTGCCCTCGGTGAGCTGGGGAGTGAGGGGCAGAGCTGGGGGAAGCTGTGGGCTGGCCCAGCAGTGCAGCGTGGCCCTGCTGGAACTGCCAGTGTGAGATCAGAGCAGCTGCCAGGGGCTTTTCCCGGAGCCTGAGAGCAGGAAAAGGCAGGGATGGATGGGGTGATGCAGTGGGAGAGCTGTGGTGCAGAGCTGGTTTGCACTCTGGCAGTGGGAGCTGTGCATCCCAGCTCCCTTCCCGCTCCCCACGTGCAAATTGGGAGCTTGGGAGTGCCAAAAATCCCTCTCCTTCCTGCCTGTTCCTCCCTCTGTCTGCCCGTGGTTGTCCCTTCAGCCACATGGCTGGCTTGTGACGTTCTGTGGCCCTCTGGTCCCTCATTATCCCCTTCCCTCCTTGCCCCAGGATTCCTAGACATCAGCCACACTGTGCCCCAGCCTGGCTGGCAGCCCTCAGGATGGGAACCACACTTCCTCCCCTTCCTGCCCAGCTCCCTGCCACCTCCTGGGCGAGCTCCAGAGCCTCTGGCTGCCCTTCCCTGCCTGCCTGGAGGATCCCAGGGAGCCCCGACGCCGCCTTTAATGTGTCTGACCTGGGGGATCAATAGCTCTGTTTGGGCCAAAGGAATAACTGTGCATAACGAGGTTTGTGCCATCGATTCCCCAGGCGAGGGCTCTTTGTTTGCACGAGCCCTGTGCTGTCCCTCCGATCCAAATAACCTGGATTGACAAATAAAATGTGAGCAATCAATAGCAGCCTCCGTGCTGCCGTGGCCTGGGGGTCTGCTGTGACCTGAGCAGCCTCCCCCCCTGCTCCCCTCAGCCTGCAGCACTCCCTGGCTGCATCCCCACCCTGCTGGGGGGCTGCTGATGGATGGCAGAAGGGAACTGAAATGATTTCATGCTCAGGAAGGCAATTTCCAAGTGTTTGGGCAAAAGGAGAGAGGAGCTGGGGCTGCTCCAGAGTGTGGGTGGGCAGAACATGCTCCTCACCTCTCTGAAGATGTCATCAGATATGCAAATGTTACAAATTGGAGGCTTTTTTTTTTTTTGTTTAAATGAGTTCCTATTGCCGTTGAAGCCTCCCTTGGTTGCCACGTGGGATCCTGTGGTGGGAATCTCTGGGAATCTGCCTCACACCCAGTGGTTTGAGCCTTGGGACAGTTATTTCAGTGACAACAGTGAATTTGGTGTTTAGCATCACTTAGTCTTGCTTTGAAACTTCTCACCTTCAGGGACAGCTCCAAACCCCACTCCAGCTTTGAGGTACAGTCTCTCTGACCATGAGAGGTGAGGAACAAACCTCAGTCTCTCGTGCTCTTGCTTGTGTTGGTTTCCTCTTCACTCCACAGCACCTTTCACACCCAGCTCTCCACAGCTTCAGGTGTGCTTGGTGTTTGCTCCCTCCCTGTCCCTGGCTGGGATATTTAGGAAAGATCAGGAATTGGGGTTTGTGGGCTCTGCCACCACTGCAGGCTCTCAGCTGAGTCTTTTCCTGGTTGGTTCATGCTGTGATCAGCTTCACACTTATTTTTCTTATTTTCTCTTCCAGGTTTTCCAACAGGTGGATTTCAACAAGAAGCCAGGCAGGATGAGTTCCAAGCCCATCAACTTTGCTGTGATCCTGAAGCTCTCCAATGCCAACCTGCAGGAAAAGGCCTTCAGGGTGAGTGGGACCTGGGCCTCCAGCAGGGCACCATGAATGTGCTCTGTGTCCCTGTCCCCAAAGGCTGGAGATGCCTTTCCCAGTCTGGGAAATCCATGGGGTTTGGTTGCTGTGGGAAGCCTGTAGGGTTTGGTTGCTGTGGGAAGCCTGTAGGGTTTGGTTGCTGTGGGAAGCCTGTAGGGTTTGGTTGCTGTGGGAAGCCTGTAGGGTCTGGTTGCTGTAGGAAGCCTGTAGGGTCTGGTTGCTGTAGGAAGCCTGTAGGGTCTGGTTGCTGTAGGAAGCCTGTAGGGTCTGGTTGCTGTGGGAAGCCTGTAGGGTTTGGTTGCTGTGGGAAGCCTGTAGGGTTTGGTTGCTGTGGGAAGCCTGTAGGGTTTGGTTGCTGTGGGAAGCCTGTAGGGTTTGGTTGCTGTGGGAAGCCTGTAGGGTTTGGTTGCTGTGGAAAGCCTGTAGGGTTTAGGTCATATCCAGTCTCTTGATTTGTGTTTCTCCTGCTCAGGACGGGCTCATTGACCAGCTCTACGACCTGATGCTGGAATATCTCCATGGCCAAGCCCACAGCATTGGCTTCCCAGAGCTGGTTCTCCCCACTGTCATCCAGGTAAGGGGGCAGACACTTCTTTATGGCGCACAGAGTGGGATAAAGTCATTTAAACTAACACTGAGCTCAGGATGGTCCTCAAAATGAGGGGAGAGCCATTTGCCTTCTCTTCATTTTGGTTTTTATTTGTGTTCTGGGGAGTTGTTGGGAAGGCTCAGAGGCCTCACATCTGATTAGGCTGGAGGTGGGAGAAAGTGGCTCTGGGGTTTCCCATCTGTTGGGATACAGAGTGGAGCAGGGGCTGCAGAGCTGCTCTAGGATGGGTTGGGATGCTGAACTCAGGTCAGTTACTGGTTATTCCGAGCTGTCCCAGCTGCTGTGGGGTCTTGGAGCTGACTCCGTGCCGAGCCTCAGCTTTTCCTTGTCCTGAGTCTCCCCGAGGTGCTCTCCACAAGATGGCAATCTTCTCTCCCAACCTTCCCTTCCCCAATCTCCCCCAATCCCCCCTTCCTCTGGGGACACAAACCTCTGCTTGTCCTGGTGTGTGCAACGAGCCCCTGCACACCTGGGAAGCCTCTGGGGAAGCACTGGCTGTGCCCCACAGGCTGTTTGGGGTGTCCCTGGCTGTGCCCCACAGGCTGTTTGGGGTGTCCCTGGCTGTGCCCCACAGGCTGTTTGGGGAGCACAGCTCTGTGCCTCACAGGCTGTTTGGGGTGTCCCTGGCTGTGCCCCACAGGCTGTTTGGGGTGTCCCTGGCTGTGTCCCACAGGCTGTTTGGGGAGCACTGGCTGTGTCCCACAGGCTGTTTGGGGTGTCCCTGGCTGTGCCCCACAGGCTGTTTGGGGAGCACAGCTCTGTGTCCCTGCCAGGGGCTGGCATCTGCCAGGCACAGGGCTCTTGGCACAGGGGCTGCCTTGGCTGATGGGAGCTGCCAGCCCCTCTGTGAGCAGGCAGAACAGCTCCTGTCCCTGTCCCCCCTTGTGGCAGCACACGGGCCCTGTGCTCTCTCTCTCTCAGCCAGCAGCTGTCGGAGCCCATGTTGGGCTGGAACCAGGAGCGGCCCCGTGGCTTCCAACCCGGGCCTGGGATCCTGCAGGGGATTGCTGCTCTCAGATCCCTGCCTGGAATCCTGCCAGGGGATTGCTGCTCTCAGATCCCTGCCTGGAATCCTGCCAGGGGATTGCTGCTCTCAGATCCCTGCCTGCGATCCTGCAGGGGATTGCTGCTCTCAGATCCCTGCCTGGAATCCTGCCAGGGGATTGCTGCTCTCAGATCCCTGCCTGGAATCCTGCCAGGGGATTGCTGCTCTCAGATCCCTGCCTGGAATCCTGCCTCAGAGCCTGCAGGGGATTGCTGCTCTCAGATCCTGCAGGGGATTGCTGCTCTCAGATCCTGCAGGGGATTGCTGCTCTCAGATCCCTGCCTGGCTGCCACTGCCCGCAGCCTCGCGGCGTCTGCCGGGCTGGGGGCTGGGCTTGGCTTCCCAAAATCTCCGGGAAGGCGCGTGGGGAGAGGCTTCTCTCCTGGAGAGCTTCCAGCCGACTGTGGAGATCCATCTGTGCCCATCCTCCCTCCCTCCCTCCCTGGTGAGCTCACGCCTCTCTCAGCGCCGTGCAGGGCTGTTCCAGCTGGCAGGGGCCATGTCCCTCCTCCTCCTCCTGCTCTGGTCAGTGGCTCTGGGGGAAGCTGGGCTGGGCTTTCCAGGCTCAGCTTCCCAAACTCCCTGCCTGGAAGGCAGGAAGCACCCGGCAGATGAAAGGAGAGCAGAGCAGAGCCAGTGGGGATGGGAGACACTTCAAAGCTGCTGCTGCTGCCCCAAGGCTGACCCTGTGGTGGTCACTGCAGGAGGAGCTGGGAGGGAAGAGCCTCATCNCAGGGGATTGCTGCTCTCAGATCCTGCAGGGGATTGCTGCTCTCAGATCCTGCAGGGGATTGCTGCTCTCAGATCCCTGCCTGGCTGCCACTGCCCGCAGCCTCGCGGCGTCTGCCGGGCTGGGGGCTGGGCTTGGCTTCCCAAAATCTCCGGGAAGGCGCGTGGGGAGAGGCTTCTCTCCTGGAGAGCTTCCAGCCGACTGTGGAGATCCATCTGTGCCCATCCTCCCTCCCTCCCTCCCTGGTGAGCTCACGCCTCTCTCAGCGCCGTGCAGGGCTGTTCCAGCTGGCAGGGGCCATGTCCCTCCTCCTCCTCCTGCTCTGGTCAGTGGCTCTGGGGGAAGCTGGGCTGGGCTTTCCAGGCTCAGCTTCCCAAACTCCCTGCCTGGAAGGCAGGAAGCACCCGGCAGATGAAAGGAGAGCAGAGCAGAGCCAGTGGGGATGGGAGACACTTCAAAGCTGCTGCTGCTGCCCCAAGGCTGACCCTGTGGTGGTCACTGCAGGAGGAGCTGGGAGGGAAGAGCCTCATCCCTTCCCCAGACCCCTGGCAGGGAGCATGGAGCAGAAGTGGGAGGCTGGAGGGGAAAAGCTGGGAGGGAAGAACCACATCCCTTCCCCAGACCCCTGGCAGGGAGCATGGAGCAGAAGTGGGAGGCTGGAGGGGAAGAGCTGGCACTGAGGCAGGAGCTGGCAGGATCCAGGATTGGTTTGCAGTGAGACAGAAGGGCAGGAGGTGCTGCCTGGCCCTGCCAGCACCACTCCTGCTGCTGCTCCCTCTGTCCCACTGAAATATTCCCAGTTGTGAGTGGGACTGGGCAGGGTTTGGCTTCCCTGCATCACTTCCAGTAAGAGGAGCTGGGGTTTTGCTCTGTGGTCTGTGCTGGGAGAAGCCTCTGGTGTCACAGGCTGGCAGTGGGACAGAAACAACCCCAGTAATGACANAGGGGATTGCTGCTCTCAGATCCTGCAGGGGATTGCTGCTCTCAGATCCCTGCCTGGCTGCCACTGCCCGCAGCCTCGCGGCGTCTGCCGGGCTGGGGGCTGGGCTTGGCTTCCCAAAATCTCCGGGAAGGCGCGTGGGGAGAGGCTTCTCTCCTGGAGAGCTTCCAGCCGACTGTGGAGATCCATCTGTGCCCATCCTCCCTCCCTCCCTCCCTGGTGAGCTCACGCCTCTCTCAGCGCCGTGCAGGGCTGTTCCAGCTGGCAGGGGCCATGTCCCTCCTCCTCCTCCTGCTCTGGTCAGTGGCTCTGGGGGAAGCTGGGCTGGGCTTTCCAGGCTCAGCTTCCCAAACTCCCTGCCTGGAAGGCAGGAAGCACCCGGCAGATGAAAGGAGAGCAGAGCAGAGCCAGTGGGGATGGGAGACACTTCAAAGCTGCTGCTGCTGCCCCAAGGCTGACCCTGTGGTGGTCACTGCAGGAGGAGCTGGGAGGGAAGAGCCTCATCCCTTCCCCAGACCCCTGGCAGGGAGCATGGAGCAGAAGTGGGAGGCTGGAGGGGAAAAGCTGGGAGGGAAGAACCACATCCCTTCCCCAGACCCCTGGCAGGGAGCATGGAGCAGAAGTGGGAGGCTGGAGGGGAAGAGCTGGCACTGAGGCAGGAGCTGGCAGGATCCAGGATTGGTTTGCAGTGAGACAGAAGGGCAGGAGGTGCTGCCTGGCCCTGCCAGCACCACTCCTGCTGCTGCTCCCTCTGTCCCACTGAAATATTCCCAGTTGTGAGTGGGACTGGGCAGGGTTTGGCTTCCCTGCATCACTTCCAGTAAGAGGAGCTGGGGTTTTGCTCTGTGGTCTGTGCTGGGAGAAGCCTCTGGTGTCACAGGCTGGCAGTGGGACAGAAACAACCCCAGTAATGACAGGGCTGGGATGTGAGACCTCAATGCCACATCCACACACACACATTGCTGTTCTGGCTGCTTCCATTCTGCAAAGATGGGCTTGTTCCATTTGGTAGAGCAGGAAAAAGCACGCACAGACCCTTTTTATTTTCCCTTTTCTGTCCTTTGTCTTCTTTTACCTCCCTGGTTGTGTCCCTGGCTCTGCACACAGGGCTGAGATCTCGTTAGGTTTATTAATATCTGGCAGATAGAGGTGGGACTGTGAGGGATGGAGCAGGGGCTGTGAGGGGGAACACACAGCTCCACACTGCACTGACAGAGCCCAGGATTTTTGCAGGATTTCTGGTGACACTTCTGCTGGGGAAGAAAAATGATAATGTACGTGGCAGCGGATGGAATGGATCTGGGGCTGCAGCTGGGGGGATCAAGTGAGATAAATGGAATGACAAATGCATCTCTCAGTGGAGATAAATATGCAGCACCTATAAAAAATAAATATTTTAGAAAGGGGGGGGTGAGGGCAGGACAGGCTTCGGCAGCAGAAGAATTGTTGTGCTGATGGTTTCTTTGTGCTTTGGGGGAAGCAGGGAGGGTCTGGCTCTGAACTCCCATTTTTCTGAGCTGGTGCTGTGGTGGCAGCTGGAGGGAGAGGGACAAGGGAAGGCCTTCTGGTCCTGAATGGGGACATCCTGCAGCAAACACCCCTCAGGGAGCAGTGGCCTGGCAGGGAGGGGTGGCTGGCACTGCCACCTCTTGATTAACAATTAACACCTCCCCACTTGGCATTTACAGGAAGGAAACTTCTCCTTCCTTCCCCCAGCTCTGTCTTCGAGGCAGAGCCTTGGAAGGCACGGGTGGAGAGGGCAGTAATGGATTTGCTGCCTGGAAATCCTTTATCCTCCTCCCGATAGCATCTCCTGCTCCCACTGAGGGGAAGGTTCCATCCTGGTTAACCATTCTCTCCTGCTTTATTGGGTCTCTTCCTCTAAATCAGATGTCTCTGGAGTGTTTGTGTGTTTATTTATGGCTCCAGCAAAGAGCTGGGCCTGCAGGATTCAGGCAGGAGCTGGGGAGAGCTGTCAGCAGGCAGGGGAGCCACTGGAATTCAGGCCATGAATCAACCTGGACACCCCCATCTCTCTTCCTGTCACCAGGAGCATCCCCTGCTGCCTCAGTTCCTGGTTTGGAGGTGGCACAGCAGGGCAGTGGTGCTGGAGAGTTTCATTTTGTCATTTTTGGTGTGGGTTTGAGCCCAGGCCTGACCATGGGTGATAAATCCCATGGGATTACAGGATGAGTTACAGGGAAGGGACAGAGTTGTCGATGTCTGAGGGTGGGAGATGTTTTATCACCAATGGGATCTTTATGGGAACCATTGCACTGCTCTCATTCTTCCTCTCCTTCTCCCCCTGCCAGCTGAAATCCTTCCTGAAGGAGTGCAAGGTCGCCAACTACTGCAGGCCCATCCGGCAGCTGCTGGAGAAGCTGCAGGAGAACTCAGCCCACATCTGCAGCAGGAGGCAGCAAGCAGCCTTTGGGGTGGCCAGCACTGAGGCTGTGGTGAGCCTGGGGCTCCTGGGGACAGGGCAGGGCCTGGGGCTCCTCTGGGGACACTGCAGGGCCTGGGGCTCCTCTGGGGACACTGCAGAGCCTGGGGCTCCTCTGGGGACATGGCAGAGCCTGGGGCTCCTCTGGGGACACTGCAGGGCCTGGGGCTCCTCTGGGGACACTGCAGGGCCTGGGGCTCCTCTGGGGACACTGCAGGGCCTGGGGCTCCTCTGGGGACACTGCAGGGCCTGGGGCTCCTCTGGGGACACTGCAGGGCCTGGGGCTCCTCTGGGGACACTGCAGGGCCTGGGGCTCCTCTGNTGGGGGCATGGACGGGGCGTGGGGCTCCTCTGGGGACATGGCAGAGCCTGGGGCTCCTCTGGGGACATGGCAGAGCCTGGGGCTCCTCTGGGGACATGGCAGAGCCTGGGGCTCCTCTGGGGACATGGGCAGGCTCTGGGGACACAGGCAGGGAGCAGGAGGAGCTGATGGAAAGGGGATGTGTGAGATGGGGCAGATGTTCCCAAACAGCCAAGCCCGTTGGAGCTGGGACTGGCAGGGCCCTGCAGCCAAGAGCCTGGTGGAAAACAGCCCTGAAATTGTGTCCTTGTGTTGTTTGTGGTGCTCACACACACCATGGACGGGCTGTGCCTTTGCTGGGGAGTTGCTTTCATCATCCCATTCCTGGTATTTCATCATCCCATTCCTGGCAGTGCCAGTTTGTGCCTGGAGGGATGCAGGGGATTCTGCCAGCCTGGGAGCAGGTGAGCTCTGAGTGCCCTCTCAGGGAGGGATCCAGCACTTCCCTGCCTGCTGGAAATCTGTCTGGAGGTAATTGATGGGTCAGAGCAGTGTCTGTGGCCAGGGGCTTTATTGGAAAGCCTGGATTTGTGCATCCCTGGAAGCAGCAGAGCAGCACAGCCTGGTTTGTCTCCGTGCTGAGGGCAGGGACTGCAGGATGGGCTGGTGGAACCCTGGCACCTCTGCCAGGGCACAGCAGAGCAGCACAGCCTGGTTTGTCTCCGTGCTGAGGGCAGGGACTGCAGGATGGGCTGGTGGAACCCTGGCACCTCTGCCAGGGCACAGCAGAGCTGCTCAGGGCTCAGTGGCACTGGCTGTGCAGTGACTCAGCAGCCTCTGGAAATGCCAGCCTGGCTCGGGCTGGCTGCTTCCTGTGCACTCAGGCACTTGGGTGGTTTTTGGGGCTGCATTTGTTGGTTTGGGTTTTTGTGGGCACTGCCCACCCCCTGCAGGGGCAGAGATCCCAGCCCCTGGGCTCTGCCTGACACACAGGGGCTGGGGAGGGTCTGGAGCTGAATAAAACAGAATTTTCAACAGCCCTGCCACTGCCTGCTCCTCCCAGCAGCTCTGGCTGCAGCCCTGGGGTAAGAACCTGAGGATTATTTTAATTTCTTGCTGCCTGGTGCTGTCTGAGCAGCAGGAACTGGGGGAGCTCCCTCCTTTTGGGGCTCAGCTCCCCAGGAGCACCCGAGTTGGGATCTGCTGGAGAATATTCTGAGCTGCTGCTGTGTTCTGTGGGGTTGTGCAGATCTTCCTGGGCTCTGTGGTGATCCAGGGAACAGGTACAGCTCTGGGAGGGAGCTTTTAGCTAAAGGGATGTTGGCAGGTGAGGAATTAATTGAAATCTGGCATCCCACCACCCCCCTTTCAGCCCTGAAAAGGGATGCCCCTCCACTGGGATGCCAAATGATGTAAGGGTAAAAGGGTTTTTAACTCATCTGATTTGCTCCCCACCATTTTTGGGGTGTGCAGCTCCTCGTTCCCCCTGCCTGGGCAGCAGAATTGGGCTCTGCTGTTCCTCAGCCCTGCTCTCCCCAGGCTGGGCCCAAGGCAAGGCCCTGCAGGGGAATGTTTGGTTCTAAAATAAACCCTTGGCTGTGGGACAGGGGAAAGGCACTCAGGGAGCTCTGGGTGGTTCTCAGGGCTGGGAAATGCTCGTGGGAGCTCTGCCTGAACTGGAACCAGGGCTGAGCAGGTGATCAGAAGCTTCCACTGAAGGAGCAGGGGGCACATTTTGTCCTGATGGATCCTCTGATCTGTCATTTCTCGTTCCTGCCCTCAGGACTCATTTGAAGTGATTTTTTCCCATTACAGGATCAGCCCTGCCCTCTGTGCTGTC
Organism: Drymodes brunneopygia; assembly: GCA_013400955.1. NCBI lineage: Eukaryota > Metazoa > Chordata > Aves > Passeriformes > Petroicidae > Drymodes > Drymodes brunneopygia. The sequence goes on along the minus strand of VZTZ01051288.1, from coordinate 10,371 downwards.
TCCTCCCTGCAGCTGGAGCAGAAGGGACAGAAGGGAGTGTTCAGGGCCAGGACAGTACCAGTGGCTCCCAGAGGGCACTGAGCTCATTTTGGGAGAGCCTCTGTGAGTTCTGAGGCTCAGGCCTCTCCCAGCAGGCAGAAACAGGAATTTGGGAACTCCCATTTCAGGCCACCATGCTGAGATAATCTGGGGATCTGCCAAAAGCTGAAGCATCCCCTGAACCCCCAAGATGCTGTTTTGGGGGGCTTTGTGCTGCCCCTCAGTGCCTTTGGCATCACAGGGTTGCATTTCCCAGCTTCCCACTGCAGCCTGTGGCTCCCTCTGTTCCCCCTGCAGTGCCCAGGGAGAGGTCTCAGTCCCACCACTCCTGGCTCAGCAGCTGCTTGAATTCACTGAGTCCTTCTTCTTTGTGGTTGCCAATTTCTGCCCCAAAACTGGGAAAATGGGGTTTGGGAAAGGGTCCTCACCTTGACTCCCTGTGTTTGTGGGAAAACTGCTTGGAAAACCTTTAAATTTGCAGCCCTTTTTCCACAGGAGCAGTGGGAGAAGCAGGTGAAGGAGGAGGGGACACCCCTGAGCAAATACTACACTCAGTGGAAGAAGCTGAGGGAGAAGGAAATCCAGCTGGAAATCAGTGGCAAGGAAAGGGTGAGTACCAAACCCTGGATCTGAGCCTGGGGAGCCACCAGAGCCTGGTGACAGCCAGGGTGGGGCTGGGACTTTGTCTGGCCAGGCTGTCACTTCCCACATGTCCTGCCCCAGGGAATGCTCCTTGGGCACTCCAGGAGCTGCATTAGGAGGCTGAGGGAGGAGTGGCTCAGTGCTAATGCAGTGAGAGTGGCCAGGCTGCAGGACTGATCCAATTGGTGTCTCCAGTGGGCAGCAATTAAAATAATCAATGGCCCAGGAGGGGGGGTGGCTCCCAGACAGGTCTCAGAGTGTGGCCTGGGATATCACCCAGAGCTCAGGAGGGGCTGGAATGGCCCGGGGCAGCCCTGCAGAGGGGACTGAGAGCACAGGGAGGGCAAAAAACATGGGAAGGGCAGCCAGGGAATGGGGACAGCCAGGGAATGGGAACAGAGGACAGCCAGGGAATGGGGACAGGGCTGAGGGACAGCCAGGGAGTGGGGACAGGGACAGGGGACAGCCAGGGAATGGGGACAGGGCTGAGGGACAGCCAGG
>VZTZ01051286.1:32425-43355 GCA_013400955.1 Drymodes brunneopygia | reverse complement strand
GGGACAGGGACATCTCAGGTCCCCCCCGCCACTCTGAGACCCGCGGCCGCTTTCCCTGAGGACACCCGGGCCGAGCTGGGAGCGGGAACGGCCCCGCTGCCCCCGGCGATGCCCCCCAGCCGCCCGCGGAGGGTTTGTGCGTCTCCAGCGTCTTCCCAGCGCCTCCCGCTCCGCTCCGGGCTCGGCTCCCACCTCCCCTTCCCTCCCCCGCACCCCAAACCCACTCACATTCCAGCTTTTCCATGCAAATTCCCAACGCGGCGCCGATCCCCGACCTCCCTCCCACACCAAAGCCGGCCGCTGACAAAAAGCAGCGAACCGAGCCCCCCCTTGAGCCTCTGAGTCCCCCGCAGCTGGAGGGGACCCCCGAGTGACACCGGGGGTGTCCCAACCCCAGCATTATCCCCTAAAACCTCGGGAGGATCCCACGCTCCGGAGGCCAAGGCCTGGCTCCTCCTCCTCCTTTTCTTCTTCATCATCATCATCACATGCAAGGAGCAGCCGCGCCCTGAGAGTCATTGCATGCATGGCTGGACAGCGGAGCTGCCACCGCCGCGGCCACCACGTGTCCCCGAGCCCTCTGCAGCCACAGCCTCCTCCCGCGGCTCTTCCAGTGAGGCCAGCGGAGAAGAAGGCAAAAATCCATCCACGGAGCTGCAGGAATTCCCGGAGGCCGAGTGGTGCGGCGTCAGTGGAAGAGCTCGGCCAGGGCCACCACGAGCAGCAGCTGCAGCCACGAGGCCAGCGTGGCCGGAGCGCGGCCGCGCTGCCACAGGAAGCGCTGGCGGTCCAGCAGGCGCTCCTTGACCAGCGCCTGGCGGAAGCCGTCCTCCTCGGACACGCAGACGTAGTGGCCGTAGTGCTCGCGCCGGACGCTGGGGATGAAGTGGAAGCAGTCGTGCTGTGGGTGCGAGGTGTTGCAGCTCTTGATGAGGACGTCCTCGTGGTACCAGTTGTAGGTGGCGTAGTGCGACTCGATGGAGCAGTTGAGGTAATAGCGGGAGAAGGGCATCACCGAGATGTTGCGGAAGTCGTCTGTGGGGACACGGGGCTCAGGGAGGGCGCAGGGACCGCGGCTTGGGTTGGTGGCATCAGGTTCATGCCAGGACGGGTGGAACCAGAGGGTCTTTCAGGTCCCTTCCCACCCCACCCACCACTCCACGAGCCGCTGAACGACAGGAGCCCACCTCTGGTGAAGCCCACAGGAGTTTTCCCCCGGTTTAATCCGTCACACCCAGCTCGGAAAAATGGTTTCCACCAATTCCAGCCCCGTGTGTGGATTCCAGGTCCCCAGCGACACCTCCCACCAGCCAAACCCATCCCAAATCCATCCAAACTCATCTAAACCTGTTCAAACTCATCCAAATCCATCCCAAATCCATCCAAACTCATCCAAACCTGTCCAAACTCATCCAAACCCATCCAAATCCAGCCCAATTCCACCCAAATCCACCCAAACTCACCCAAACCCATCCAAACTCATCCAAACCCATCCAAACCCACCCAAAACCACCCAAACCCCTCAAAATCCGTCCAATTCCACCCAAACCCATCCAAACCCATCCAAACTCACCCAAACCCACCCAAACCCATCCAAAACCTGGAGAATCCAGCAATTCCTGCCCTGACCATGACATCTCCACATACCTTCCTTGACATCGCCCCTCTGGCAGCTTCCTCGCCACGAGTCCATGTTCAGGTTCTGGAGCACCTCCCTGGGGGATGGGAATGGGAATAAGCACCAACAGAACTTCGGGAAGCGGCATTCCAGGGATGGGAATCCCCCATGTGAGTGGGATGAGTGGGAATCTCCCCTCCCATCCCAATTCCAGATGGTTGGAGACGACCAATGTGAGACCCAGCAGCAAGGAGAGGGATTGGGTACCCAAAACCCTTCAAAGGGATGGATGGATCCATGCAGAGCACCCCAAACATTCGGGGAGAACCCCAAACTTTTGGGGAGAGGGGCTGGGTGCCCAAAACCCTTCAAGGGGGGGATGGATCCATGCAGGGAACCCCAAATTTTTGGGGAGAGAGGTTGGGTGCCCAAAACCCTTCAAGGGAGGGATGGATCCACGCAGAGCACCCCAAACTTTTGGGGAGAGGGGTTGGGTGCCCAAAACCCTTCAAGGGAGGGATGGATCCATGCAGGGAACCCCAAACTTTTGGGGAGAACACCAAACTTCCAGGCAGAGGGGTTGGATGTCCAAAACCTTTCACAGGAGGGATGACTCTGTGCAGAGGACTCCAAATTTTCGGGGAGAAGGGTTGGGTGCCCAAAACCCTTCAAGGGAGGGTGCAGAGCACCCCAAACTTTCAGGCAGAACCCCAAACTTTTGGAGAGAACCCCGAATTTTTGGGGAGAGGGGTTGGGTGCCCAAAACCCTTCAAGGGAAGGCACAAAGAACCCCAGACTTTCAGGAGCAGCGCTGACACCCCAAACCCATGCACGCCCACGGCCCGGGCGGGGAACGCTGACGCCGTGGGGGTTTGCCCCGTGGGATCAGGAGGTCGGGACGGCCCCACGCACCGGCTGAGGGCCAGCGAGAGGCAGGAGCCGTTGGCCCAGCCGCAGTAGGGGTCCCTGGCCAGCACGCAGCTGTGGCAGTTGTTGCGGTAGGCCCCGCACATGTCCATGGGCAGCTCCAGGACGCGGCTGCTGGAGCCCACGTAGAGCACGGCCTGCGGGAGGAGAGCACAGGGAACGATCACTCCGGGCACCCAGGAGGGGCAGGAAGGACCTGGAGCTGCTGGAGAGAGGCCACAGAGATGCTCCAAGGGTGGAGCCCCTCTGGAGCCAGGTTGGGAGAGCTGGGGGTGTTCCTGGAGAGAAGAAGGATCCAGGGAGAGCTTCCAGGACCTGAAGGGGCTCCAGCAGAGCTGGAGAGGGACTGGGGAGTGACAGGATGTGGGGATATTGGGAAGGAATTGTTCCTTGAGAGGGTGGTGAGGGTCTGGGATGGAATTCCCAGAGATTCTGTGGCTGCCCCATCCCTGGAAGAGTCCGAGGTCAGGTTGGAGCACCCTGGGACTGTGGAAGGTCTTGCCATAGTGGGGTGGGACTGGATGACCATTGAAGGTCCCTTCCCACCCAAATAATTCCATTATTTCTCTCCCAGCCTCCAGGACTGTCCCTGCCCAACCAACCCCGTTCTCCCTCCCCCGGAGCAAGCAGGGACCCACCCTGGCGTGGTCCAGGATCATGGACTGGATGGGGTCCTTGTTGGGGAACACCTGGATCTCCACGACGTTCTGCACCCCGTCCGGCAGCTCCACCACCTTGTGGATGGAGCCCTTGTCTGGGGAGAGAGAGGGGAGAGCCCCGCTGAGGCACCCCCAGGGCAGGTGACGGTGCCAGGAGGTGCCTCCCGGACACCCAGGGAGGGCAGGAGCAGCATCCAGAGGGAAAAGGGGTTGGGAATCCCGGTGGGATCCCAAACGGATCCCTTCCCCCCTCTCAGCCAGGGGGAGGTGACACTCGGCTCGTGCAGGGGTCGGGACCCCCCTGGTGACTCCGTGTCCATCCCACGGCCCTTCCCGTTGGATCAGGATTCCCAGGGGGGCCCTGCATTTAAATTCAGGATTCTGGAAAATCCCTATTGCTCTGTTTCTCTATCTCTGTTTCTATTTCTCTACTTCTCTCTATTTCTCTGTTTCTCTCTCTGTCTCTGTGTATTTCTATTTCTCCCTATATCTCTTGATTTCTCTCTATTTTTCTCTATTTCTCTATTTCTTTCTAACTCTGTTTCTCTGTTTCTCTATTTCTCTCTATTCCACTCTATTTCTATTTCTATTTCTATTTCTATTCCTATTTCTATTTCTATTTTAATCTATATTTCTATTTCTATTTCTATTTCTAATTTCCATTTATATTTACATTTACATTTACATTTACATTTACATTTATATTTATATTTATATTTCTCTCTATTTCTCTATTTTTCTGTATCTGTTTCACCCTAACTGCAAAATCCACAACCCAGCACCCACCAGCCCCAACCCCACCCACGCACCGCCAGCCGGCCGCGCTTCCTTCACCCCACATCCCCAATCCCAAACCGCAGACCAGGAATTTAAAGCCCCGCCGGTCCCTCCGCCAGCGCCGGAGAACAAATCCCGCGGAAGGAAAGCTCGGGATGGAGCCGCGCCTTTGGGACAGGATGGGAAAGCGGAGCCCACAGCTCCCCCGCGGGGACTGTCCCCCCCCGGGCCGTGTCCCCGGTACCTGTGGCCAGGTAGAGGACGTTGTAGCGCCGCCCGTCGGCCGCGGCCACCTCGTGCACGCCGATCTTCTGGTAGCGGTGCTTGTTGTGGAACAGGGGGCTCCGGGAGGGCGACAGCGGCTCCACGCGCTCCTCCACCTCGGGGTGGCTGTCCGCGATCTTGAAGGTCTCGCTCGGCGTGTGCTGCCCCGAGGGGACGCACTGCGGGCACAGCGGGGACAAAAGGGGACAGCTCAGCCCCGAGGCGCGGTGCCAGCGCTGTCCCGGCGGTGCTGTCACCGCGCCCGTGCCCGGTGGCTCCAAGATCCTGTCTCTGTGCTCTCCATGACCTTGTCCATCCTCCTTTTATCCCCAGAGCCCGGCTCGTCCGTGTTCCCTCCCTGGGGACAGGGCAGGGCCGGCCCTCCCGGCCTCGGGAGCCCCGAGCCTCCCTCACCTGGCCGGGTTTGACCTCCGGGGTGGGGCCGTTGTAGCCTTTGAGCCGGGACGTCCGGAACACGTCATCGATGTCCCCAAAGGAGTAGACGCAGACAGCAGAGCTCCCCCTGAGGGGACAACGAGAGGGTCACCGGCCACCCCCTGTCTGTGTCCATCGCCGTGCCCGCTCCGGCTGTTTTCCAGAGGGAGAAGAGGGCTGGGAGGAAGGGTTTGGGCCTGAGCCCCTCACCAGGTGTTGGTGAAGAGCCCGTAGACCTTGGAGCGCCGCCAGTTGCCCGCGGGCACGAAGAAGACGTCCTGCAGCCAGTTGAAGTTGCCCTTGGTGACGGGGTCCACACAGATCAGGGTGGCCTTGAGGAACGTGGTCCACTTGGAGGCCGAGAGGGAGCTGGTGCCTCCCTTGTCCTCCTGGGGGACAGGGACAGCGGGGAGAGGGTCACGGGCTGGCGGGGAGCACCCCAAACCCCCATCCCAAACCCCCATCCCAAATCCGAACTGGGGGTGGGGACCTGCGGAGCAGGGAATTCTCTCCCCACTCAGAGGGGCCAAACCCAGCCCCAGGGAAGCTGGCACATCCCCTGCCACCCCCAGAGCTGTCACCCTGCCGTGTCCCCGAGGTACCTTACACAGCTGGGCCACCCGCGAGATGTTGCGCGGCGCCTCGGGGCTCTTGTCGGGGTTGTCCTCGCGGAAGAAGTAATAAATCTTGTCCTGGTGAGGCTCCTCGTGCCTCAGCGTGGTGGCCTTGACGAACTGAGGGTCTGGGGAGGGAGGGGACAGAACGTCGAGCTTGTTTCACCTGGGAAGCCACCGGCGGGGACAGGGCAGGGAACGGGACACGGCTGTGCCCCAGGGAAGGGACGGCCCCGAGCCCAAAGTCCCCCTGCCAAATTCCCAGTGCCTCCTGCCCAACTCCATGGATTCAGCCCCTGCAGGGAATGGCTCCCTGGAGCCCAGGGAAGCCGTGGCAGCCAAGAAGATCCCTCCTGACTCCGGAAAGGAAGGATCCCTCAGGAGGAGAAATCCACACTGATTGTTGGGAAAGCCCCGTGATGAGTTCCTATGAATGCACCCCTGCCACAACGGGCATCCCTGGGTCCCTCTGAGCATCCTGAGATGCTGCTCCCATGGCAGGGAATGTCCCAGAGTCCCCATGGCCGGGAATGTCCCACTGTCCCATGGCTGGGAATGCCCTGAGATCACAGCTGTGGTGTTCCCATGGCTGAGAATGTCCAGGGATCAGAGCTCTGGTGTTCCCATGGCTGGGAATATCCAAGATTCCCACGGCCGGGAATGTCCCAAGATCAGCCCAGCACCCCTGGCACTCTCAGGCCCAGTTTGGTTTCCCCCTCCCTATTTTATCCTGCTGTCGTTTTAATTCTGTATTTTACCCCAATAATCTCCCATTTCCCCCTGCTGGGAAGCCACCACAACCCCTGGAGGCACAGCAGGGTCCTTTCCCTGTGCCCTCACGCTGTCCCTGTCCCTGTCCCTGTCCCTGTCCCGTGTGGCCCTGCCCAGGGTTTGCCCACAGCCCCTGCCCGCACTGGAAGTTGCCCAACGCCGCGGGGCATTTTTGCTGCTGGGCATTTTGCACAACCCCATTTCCTTCCACCCTGCAGGAGGGACTCGCCAGCCTCGTGTCCCCATCCCCCGAGCACAGGGAAGTCACTTTAGTGTTGGTTTGGGACAAAAACAAAGCGGTGACAGGGGTGGCAGAGGAAGCAGGGGACAGCTGGGGCTCTCCTGCCTGGCACTGAGGACACCTGACCCACCACAAAGCCCAAACATGAAGTTCTGGAGCTGCTCCTGCCCCGTGCCAGCTGTGGGGTGGCAGAGTCCCCAGAATGTCCCCCCCTGTGGGAATGTCCCCCACTCACTCTGCATCACCGTGTCGCTGGTGTAGAGCTCTCCCCCGCCCCTGACGCGGCGGAACCGGGGGATCTTCCCGTTCTGCTGGCTCTTCTTGATGGTGGAGTAGATGTCCTGGCCTGGGGGACAGCAGGGCTTGGGGTGAGGAGGAGGAGGAGGGAAAGCAGCCAGGAGTTCCTGGGCATCACAGGGATCCCAGTCCTGACAGGGCTCCCCCATTCCTGAAATCCCAGATTCTTGGGAAGGATCCTCACCTGACCCCGCACCAGGCCTGGAGCAGCGGGACCACCGCAGGCCCCTCCTTCCAAGGTCTCTCCCATCCCAAACCATTCCTGATTCAGGTCCCTCCTTCCGAGGTCCCTCCCATCCCAAATTATTCCTGATTCAGGTCCCTCCTTCTGAGGTCTCTCCCATCCCAAAGAATTCCTGACTCCCAACGTTCCTCCCACACGGAGCCCCCATCCCACGCCCCAGACTGGGAATCTCCTCTGTCCCAAAGGGCCGTGCATTTGCACGGGGACAAACCAAGGCCACCCAGAGCAGGGGACAGAGCCCTCGGAGCAGCCTCGGGGGGCTCCTGTCTGTCCCAGGGAGCCTTCGAGCACAACAAACCCCCTGGAAAATGGGAAAAAACGGGAAAATATCCGACATACCATCGACGACCACGAGGGTGTTGGAGTCGGGGGTGAAGGGAGCGATGCCTCTCCCATCCCAGGGCGGGCTCTCCTTCCTCTGCGTCTGGGAGGGGCAGAAAGGGAGCCTGGGTGGGACCAGGCCCCGCGGGGAGCCCTGCGGGGGTTTCCCTGCGGGATGGGGAGGGTCCGTACCACGTTCCAGCAGGTGGGATTGCAGGCGCCGGTCCCGCACACCAGGAGCCCGTCCCCGTACTGCTCCACCAGGGTCAGGTAATTGCGGCCGTCCTCCTGCCGGGGCGGAGAGGAGCCTGGCACCGGCACGGAGCCCCCGGCACCGCGCGGGCTCCCGGCTTCCTCCGGGAGCTGCCCGGAGCTCCTCATCCCGAGGGAGCTCCTGAGGAGCAGCGCTGCTCCTTCATCCCAAATCCTGCAATGCTCCTTCATCCCAAATCCTGCAGTGCTCCTTCACCCCAAATCCTGCAGTGCTCCTTCATCCCAAATCCTGCAGTGCTCCTTCATCCCAAATCCTACAGTGCTCCTTCACCCCAAATCCTGCAGTGCTCCTTCACCCCAAATCCTGCAGTGCTCCTTCATCCCAAATCCTACAGTGCTCCTTCATCCCAAATCCTGCAGTGCTCCTTCACCCCAAATCCTGCAGTGCTCCTTCATCCCAAATCCTGCAGTGCTCCTTCACCCCAAATCCTGCAGTGCTCCTTCATCCCAAATCCTGCAGTGCTCCTTCATCCCAAATCCTACAGTGCTCCTTCATCCCAAATCCTACAGTTCTCCCCATCCTGATGTTCCCTCCTTCATCCCAAATCCTCCAGACCATCCTCATCCCAAATCCTCTAGCCCCTCCCCACCCTGCTGTTCACTCCCTCATCCCAAATCCTCCCCATCCCACTATTCCCTCCTTCAAACCAAATCCTCCAGCANTCCCCACCCCAAATCCTCCAGCCCTTCCCCACCCCAAATCCTCCAGCCCTCCCCATCCCGCTGTCCCCTCCCAGCTGGGACCTACCAAATTCCCAGACATCACGCACAGCCCTTCATTCTTCACCGGGAACTCTTCCTGGGATAAACAAGAGATAAAAACTTCCATTCCTGCTCTCTCGATGCCAGCAGAAGCTACGAGGTCACCAAACACCACGAGTTGTCCTTGTCCCCCACCCCTGGTGCCTGAAATCCCTCGGGAAGGCCGGGCAGTGTCCCTGGGAGGGATGGGGAGAGGCTGCTGCTCTCCAGAGGGTTTGGGAAGAGGATTTGTCCCCGTGGGAATTCCAGGGACACCAAGGGAAGGGTTTGGGGCCAAAATCCAGCCAGGAAAGGGCGAGGAGGATAAAACCAAGCAAGTGTGGAGTTTTCCTGCTCTCCAAACTCCCTGCCTGGCTCAGAGCTCCGACAGTGGGAAAGAACTGGATCAGGGCTTCTCCTGGGATGGGATCTGAGCACCATCCTTCAAAAAGGGTCCCTGAGTGGGAATGCCCTCCCTCGGGGATTTCTCCCTGTCCCATCCACCCTTTCCTGGTGGGATTTTGCTTCCTGGCGGGATGGGGCCGACTGGGCAGAGCTGGGGCTCCTCCAGGCCTGGAATGTGGGCTGGGAGATGGATCCCAGACACTTTAATGGGGTTTTGGGGCCATCAGCAGAGCTGAGAGATGGATCCCAAACACTTTAATGGGGTTTTGGGGCAGTCAGCAGAGCTGGGAGATGGATCCTGGACTCTTTAATGGGGTTTTGGGGCCATCAGCAGAGCTGGGAGATGGATCCCGAACACTTTTTATGGGGTTTTGATCCCAAACCCCTCAGCAGAGCTGGGAGATGGATCCCGAACACTTTTTATGGGGTTTTGATCCCAAACCCTCAGCAGAGCCTCCTCACCGTGTAGTTCTCGCCCGTGGTGAAGTCGTAGTAGTAGAGCCTCCCCTCGCCGCCGACGAAGATGGAGGAGGTGTTTTCCTGGTGGAAGAATACCGGGAAGCTCTCCCTCCGCGGGAACACGAATTCCTTGGCACCTGGGGACAGCACAGGCGTCACGGGGCCGCTGGGGGGGCACCCGCTGGTCCCCTCCCTTCCCGTGCCCTTGGGTCCACAAGGAAAACTGGGACGCGGGGCCGGGAAAGGGGACAGGCGGCTCCCGGGCTCCAGCCATTGTCCCCTGGTCCCCAGGGACGGGAGAGCTCCACAATGGAGAGAGGAAGCGGGGGAATTGCTGCGGGAGCTGGGATCGTTGGGGTGGGAGCTGGGAGCGCCTCAGCCCAGGCTGGGAGCGCTGCATTCCCGAATCCCAGCGCTGCATTCCCGAATCCCAGCGCTGCATTCCCGAATCCCAGTACTGCATTCCCGAATCCCGGTGCTGCATTCCCGAATCCCGGTGCTGCATTCCCGAATCCCAGTACTGCATTCCCGAATCCCGGTGCTGCATTCCCGAATCCCAGCGCTGCATTCCCGAATCCCAGCGCTGCATTCCCGAATCCCAGCGCTGCATTCCCGAATCCCAGTACTGCATTCCCGAACCCCAGAGCTGCATTCCCAAATCCCAGTGTTCCATTCCTGAACCCAGAGCCTCCCGAATCCCAGATGTGGGGTGAGTGATCCCTCTCCCACCCTGGGAACCAATCCAGGCAATGCCCGAGAGATTTGGATCCTTCCCAGGGCNCAGGAGGGATGGACAGGTTTGGTTTCCAGGAGGGATGGGCAGGGTTTGGATTTCCAGGAGGGATGGACAGGGTTTGGATCCCAGGAGGGATGGGCAGGGTTTGGATTTCCAGGAGAATGGGCAGGGTTTGGATCCCAGGAGGGATGGGCAGGGTTTGGGTCCCCGAGCCCAGGTGTGACAGGGGAAAAGTTCACCCCCAGCCACAGCTCGCAGCCCCAGACAGGAACAGAAAGTGGCAGCCAGGCCTCAGACGTCCCAGGCGGCAGCAGAGCCGCCCGTGTGCCCCTCTGCCCTTCCTCTTTCACACCCAGCTTTTCCAGCTCCCTTCCCCACAAACGCCCTCCGTTGCCCTCGGCGGGGCCAGCTGGCCTGCGGGACACTGGCCCTGGTCCCCCCGCCGTGTCCCTGGTCCCAAATCACCGCGCTGTGCGGGAATTGCAGCGCGGGGATGGCTCCCGGGATCGGGGCCGGGCTCTGCCCGCGCACCCCGAGCTCGGCATTCCCGCTTTTCCCTTTCCCGGGGAGAGGGGCCCCTGCCCTGGACAGCGCTGCCAGGGCTCAGCCAAAGGCCGGGAGCGCTCCGGAGCTGAGCTGGCAGCGCCGCCGGGCAATTAATCAGCGGCACGTGGCTCGCTCTATTTATAGGGCCGGCTCTTGGCACGGCCCTGGCCCGCCGAGGTCACCGCGGCCGCTGAGTTCGCGCTGGGTTTGTGGGGTTACCCCTCCTCCAGGTCCCTCATCCCTTAAAACAAGCAGGGTTTTCCCAGCAGGGCTTGGGGACGCTGCCAGAACCCCCCAGGTCCCGTCCGTGGGGACACAGTGAGGGGACAGCTCCGGGTGCCCTTCCCCCGGGACCGTGGCCCCGGCTGATCGCGGTCCCTGTGCCTGCCCAGACCTCCGAGGGTTCCGAGAAACGGCCGAGCCTGAGCTGGGGCAGCCGGCACCGAGTCCTCCGGGCGGGGTCTGCAGCCAGGCTCAGCCTCAGTCTGCCCAGGGGAGCAATAATCCCCTTTGTGCCCTCTCCCTTCCCAAAAACCCCACTCCAGGGGAGGAATAATCCCCTTTGTGCCCTCTCCCTTCCCAAAAACCCCACTCCAGGGGAG
>VZTZ01051286.1:3537-19373 GCA_013400955.1 Drymodes brunneopygia | reverse complement strand
CAGAACAGCTGGATCTGGAGCCCAACAGCTGGATCCAGAAGTAGAACAGAACAGCTGGATCTGGAGCCCAACAGCTGATCCAGGAGCGGCAGGACGCAGCAGGGCCACCAGGAAAGGGCCGCTCCTGGGGACACCGGGCTGTCACCGCTGTCACACCCCCCTCTCTCCCCAGCACACGTGGCAGGGAGTGACACCCCCGAGCGGCTGCGGACACGCCGGGATGAAGGTGGGATGAAGGTGATCCCATTTTGTGCCGCGGCTGCTCCCCCAAAGCCACCCCAAAGCCACCCCCTCGTCCCCAAAGCGTGGCCGGGGAGGGCCGGGAGCCTTTGTGCCGCCGGTGAGCGGGAGGAGCGGGGCACTGCGAGCACGGAGAGCGAGCGGGAACGTGACCGGAATGGCAGAAACCCACCGGGAACCAGGCGCAGCTGCGCCCTTTAAAGCCGGGATTAAAGCTCGGCCCTGCTCCTGGAGGGACGAGCAGGGCCAGGGCAAGGGGAAACGCAACACAAATGAGTGCGGCGGCTGACGGAGGGTTTGGAGCGGCCGCAGGGGTTTCCCGGAGCCTCTTTCTGTGTGTGGGTTCAGATTGCTCTGTGGCCACGCAGCCGGCAGGGTAATTACAGGGGAAAAGGCACAAATTCACTTCTGGATGTGGCGGTTCCCCCTCTGTGCTCACCCCAAACTGCCCCGGGGGCAGCTGCAGGGCCCTGTTGGCTCCCTGAGCCGCCAGAACCCATCAGTGCTCGGTTTCCAGCAGGAAAAAGGAGTTTTCTTCCTGAAAAAAAAGATTTCTTCCTGAAAATAGGAGTTTTCCCTCTGAAAAAAAGGAGCTTTCCTCCTGAAAAGTGCTCCCAAAAAAGGAGTTTTCTACCTGAAAAACACTCCTGAAAAAAAAGGAGTTTTCTTCCTGGAAAAACACTCCCGAGAAAAAGGATTTGTCTTCCTGGGAAAAAAAAAAAAAGAGTTTTCTTCCTGAAAAAATGATTTTTTCCTCCTGAAAAACGCTCCTGAAAAAAGGAGCTTTCTGTCTGAAAAGTGCTCCTGAAAAAGGAGTTTTCTACCTGAAAAACGCTCCTGAGAAAAGGAGTTTTCTTCCTGAAAAAAGGAGTTTTCTTCTTTCACCTCCCCTTGCCCCTCCCCAGCAGCATGGTTTTGGCTTTGAGCTTGGGGGGTTTTTGTTCCCAGCCCTGTCCCTACTTCCAGGAGGTGTTGGAACGAAGGCCGAGCTGAAGGAAGGGAAGGGAGGGAGGAAGTTCGGAAGGAAGGAAGGGATTTAGGAATTTCGGAAAGAAGGAATTTAGGAAGGAAGGAATTTCGGAAGGAAGGAGCTCAGTTTGGGATTCAGGAGCAGCAGATACCACGTTCCAGGCACCTTCCCGCAGGAATTTCCATCTGCTCCTCTCTGAGCTTCCCTCATGAGCAGCTTTTTTCCCCAGGATCACGCGCCAGGCTCCCAGCTCGGCTCGGGAGGCAGCCTCCCCCAGGAATTCTGTCAGAAACACAGATTTTTATTTTTTTTTCCCCAAAAGAGGAACAGTTTCGTGGCCCAGGCAACCCGGGGAGCTCAGATTGCACTTGGCACTTGAGCAGGCAGTGATTTCATCCACAAAAACAGATCCATTACCTCCCCTCGGCCCTGGACAGGAATGTGACCCTTGGAAGCACCAAAATGTGTGCTTTTCCACGGAAAAAAGAGAAATCTCAGCCCTGGCTAAGCCAGGCAGGAGCTGGGGGCCATCACAAAGCAGGAGTGGCCACCAAGAGGGACCCTGCGGAGCTGGATAAAGGATGGGGATGTTCCTCATGGGTCTTTTTCCATGATCCCTTCCCAGATAGGATTGGGATTAGGCCTAGAGCTGGAAAATCCTGTGCTAAACCTGTGGGAGGGCCCAGGAGGTTGGGACTGAACTTTTGGAAGATCAGAGCTCCCATTCCTGGTTCATTTTGGGAACAGACTGAAGATAAGGCTGAGCTTGGAGTGGGAATCAGTGAAATTCCAGCTGATAGGGCTGGGTACGGAGTGGGAATCAGTGAAAGTCTGGCTGATAAAGCAGGATTTGCAGTGAGAATCAGTGAAATTCCAGCAGGATTTGGGTGGGAATCAGTGGAATTCCAGCCAATAAAGCAGGGTTTGGAGAGGGAATCAATAAAAGTCTGGCTGATAGGGCTGGGTTTGGAGAGGAAATCAGTCAAATTCCAGCCGATAGGGTGGGGTTTGGAGAGGGAATCGACGAAATTCCGGCTGATAAGGCTGAGTTTGGAGTGGGGACCAGTGAAATCATGGCTGATGAGGCTGGGTTTGCAGCAGGAGTCGATGGAAGTCTGGCTGATGAGGCTGGGTTTGGGTTGGAATCAGTGAAATTCCAGCCAATAAAGCAGGATTTGGAGTGGGAATCAGTGAAATTCCGGCTGGGTTTGGATGGGAATCAGTGAAATTCTGGCCGATAAAGCAGGGTTTGGAGAAGGAATCAACAAAAGTCCGGCTGATAGGGCCGGGTTTGGAGTGGGAATTGATGAAAGTTCGGCTGATAGGGCTGGGTTTGGATAGGGGACCAGTGAAATTATGAAATTATGGCTGATAAGGCTGGGTTTGGATAGGGGACCGGTGAAATTATGAAATTATGGCTGATAAGGCTGGGTTTGGATAGGGGACCAGTGAAATTATGGCTGATAGGGCTGGGTTTGGATAGGGGACTGTTGCTCTGATTTTTGCAGTGTTCTATGTTTTCTACTTCTGTAGTAGAAGTTCTCATGCATTTTCTATAAACACAGTCCTTGTTTTTGTAACCAGGCTAGATTGTTTTGAAGTTCTAGATTGTTTTCATTCCTTTCCCCTAAGGTGGAGAAAGATGATTGATCATGTCTTTATCCTGTGAAATTAAAGAAGTAGTAACCTCATTGACCAATCCATGATTGTCTTAAGAAAGATATAAATATGAGAGAATAAAGAAAGGCAGGCCCCCTTTTTTGGTCCTGCCTAGGTGGTCCTAACTTGCTGCTGAGAAATCTGCATGTTTTTTTCATGTCTGGCAGGGCGACAGGGGACCGGTGAAATCATGGCTGATAGGGCTGGGTTTGGAGAGGGGACCAGTGAAATTATGGCTGATAGGGCTGGGTTTGGATAGGGGACCAGTGAAATTATGGCTGATAGGGCTGGGTTTGCAGCAGGAATCAATGAAAGTCCGGCTGACGAGGCTGGGTTTGGGTTGGAATGAGTGAAATTCCAGCAGGATTTGGAGTGAGAATCAGTGAAATTCCAGCAGGATTTGGATGGGAATCAGTGGAATCCCCTCCCAGCTCCTGGTGGTGCTCACAGCCCCCTCACTGCCCAGCTGACAGAGCCAGGAGGGGAGCGAGCAGGGCAGATCCTTTATCAGCTGCTGCATTTTCTGTTTCCACACCCAAATTCTCCCCCCCAGCCCACGTTCCTGGCAGGCAGTGACCAAAACACCTCAGCCACCCCTCCCTGAGGCCACAGCCCTGCCGAGTTTGGGGACTCTCCAGGCTCATCTTTTCAGGCTGGATTGAGTCTGGGGGCTCTGATGTGTTGGCACCACATCCCCCCTCGGTTCTGCACAGCCCAAGTGCCACCAAAGGGGCCCAAAGGCGCTCAGTGCCACCCCCAGGGCCTCACAAACCACTCAGGAAAGGGGTGGAGGAGCCACGTGCCCCCCAGATGAGATTTCCCAGGAGATTTCGCCCTCCCCAGATGAGATTTCCCAGCAGATTTGGCCAGAAGGGAACTCGTGAGCGAGCTGATTTGCGCTCAGTGATTCTGAGAGCAGCTCAAAAGCCCAGCCTGGGACTCCCCTTCCTCCTGTGACTCTGAGGAAAGCCCAGGGGCTCTTCCAGGCCACTCTCAATTTGATTCACTGGTCACAGGTCCTGCCTGAGCACCAAACCCCCCCTGGGTGGCACAGGAGTGTCACCTGAAGGTGCCACATCCTCAGAGGGGACTCGCTGTCGGGGCAGGAAACGAGGCAGGGGCGCCAAAGGCTTCAGGCAGAGGAAATAAAACCCAGAGTAGAGTTTCACCCAATTAAAACAAGGTCAGAACTACAAAAAGAACAGGAATGGGTGGATTTGTCCAGCCACATCCCCCCGAGAGGTTCCAGCAGGTCAGGCTGCTCTGCTTCCCTGCAATTCCTGCTCCTTCTTTCCCTGAGTGCTCCTCTGCCAGGGCCTGCATTCCAGGGCAGCACAGAGTGGGAATGGCCACATCTCTCGTTCCCAAAATGGGATTCCCACATCTGCCAGCAGCTCTGGAAGGCCCCAGGGAGGCTCCAGCACCACTACTGGAAAACAGACCAGGTTAAAAATATTTTGGTATGACTTTATCCAGGTTTGTGCACCTTTGCCCTGGGGGAAGGGAACTGAAGCTTCTTTGCAGGGGACAAACATCTACCCCAGACTCTGCCTCTGGCAGGGTTGGAGACATCTCCCCCAGAAAAGACTGATGAGAAAATCAAGGAATGAAGAATTAACATCAAAGGTGAGGGGATTGGGATCCAATGGGAAACTGAATTCTGGGGGTTGCTCAACTTGGGACCAACGAACACTGATTCAATTCATTGACCGAAGTTCTGTGAACTTTGGCTGTGTAAAAGATATGAAAAATGCTGTAAAAGCCATGCGTCATGCAATTATTCTCTCTGCACACCTGGGCTGTGCGGGGATGAGATGATTCCTGTGCTACATCCTGGCCACAACAACATCCTGGCCACAAGAAAAGTGATTAAAACATTAAAAATGTTGTTGGGAGGGTTTTTGTTTCTCCCGCAGTTTCAGTGACACCCGCAGCCCCTAAATAAGGTGATCACCCCCCCTTTAGCAGCCCCCTCAGAGCCACAGACTCCTCCTGCACACACCTGCAATTCCAGCCCACGTTTTTCCTGCAGGGAAAGATCCAAACAAACTCACCTGGCTCTGGAGAAGCTGCTGGGAAAAGCGCCAGAGTCTCTCCGAGCTCATAAACCCAGGCTCAGGAAAAGCAAACTCCTTCCCCATGACCTTGGAGTGCTTCCAGCAGTGTCTGGGGTCTCGTCAGGAAGGGAGAGACGGGGAAAAGAAGAAGGGAAAAGAGTGACCCCTAAGAGCCACCCCGGGCTCAGTGACACAGAGGGACAGTGGCTGCAGTGACCCTGGGCTCAGCACCACCACAGCATCAAACACAGGGAGCTCTCCATCTCCTCCAGCAGGAGAACAGGATGTCCCCAGAGCCCCCTTCGGCTGATTCTCCCTCTGTGTCCCATCTGCCCTTCCCTGTCCTGCCTGTCACCTGCTGCCGGTGGCTGTGGGGACAGCCCGGCCCCTGCAGGGCCCCCTGGGGCCAGAGAGGGAAAAGGGAATGAGGCCAGAACAAACGGCTGGGAACCCGTCGGAGCAGGCAGCAGCTGGCAGGAGCTGCGGTGATTAAATGATGTGTAACCGAGAATCCTGCGGGGTCACCGAGTTCAGCGCCAGCCACACAAACCCCGGCAGCCCACCAGGGACCCGGGGGGGCGGCAGGGCCACGGCTGCTCCCCTCCTCCCCTGGAACGGCAGAAAAACCCGGCACAGCACGGGGAAAGGCTGCGTGACAGCAGGGGACAGTGCTCTGCCTGGCTATCCTGTCCTGGTCACCTCCTCCTATCACAGGGACAGCAAGGGACAGTGCTCTGCCTGGCTGTCCTGTCCTGGCCACCTCCTCCTGGCCCAGAGACATCAGGGGACAGTGTTGGTCCCGGCTGCCCTGTCCTTGTCACCTCCTCCTGCCCCAGCAGCCACAGGCACCCCAAAAGGATCCCATTTTTGCCTGTTCCAGTGACATCAGGGGACAATGTCCTTCCTGGCTGCCCAATTCCCCTGGCTGTCCCTGTCCCCTCCTCCTGTCCCAGTGACACCAGGGGACAATGTTCTTCCCAGCTCCAGTGAATCAAGGAACTCTGGGTCCCCTCTGATGCTTTTATGGCTCCTGGAGTGGAGCCCCACAGCTCCACCTCAACACCTGAATTAATTCATTCCCCTGCGGAACCAGCAGACCCTGCTCTTAAATCAGCATTTATTTCAGAGGTGGGGGGGAAAAAAAACCCTCTCTGAAGGGATTTTGGGACACGTTATGGATATTAGAACACTATAAATATAAAAGGGAACATAAGGAAATAGAAATATTCTCACAGGGTGACATTTTCAGCCCGTTTCTGCTCTCACCAAATTAAAATAAGTTGCCTTAAAAACCCACCCTGGTTTTTATTGTGCCTCACGTGGGCCTCTCAACTCTGTAACCTTAAAAGGGAGCTTTGAGGGCTGCAATCAGAGCTCCTTTTTTGTCACTTCCAACAGGAAAATGGTGATTCACGCCAGGAGAGGGACCAAACCCCACAGGACATGGGTCACTGGGATGTGTCACCTGCCCTGTCACCTGTCCTGCCTCTGGGCTCTCACCTCATCTGCTGTCCCAGAATCAGAACTTTCCTCTTTTGTAGAAAGTTTCCCTAAAAAAATCTGAAATCAAAATGTCATTATTGCCAACCTCTGTTTTATTTTGTCCCCTCAGCTCCCTGAACCAGCACAGAGCTGGAAAAGGAAGAAAAAGCTCAGATTTTTTTTGATGTGTTTTGGCCTTTCCTGCAAGGACAAAGCTGGAGGCAGCCAGGAATGCAGCGAGTCCTCTGCAAAGAAAGAAAGTCGATGGGCAAAGGCTGTGCCAGACAAATTCCTGCTGCTGCTCCTGCTGGATGCACCTGCCAGGCTGCCCAACAAAGTCACCTTCACTGATTTTCTGCAATTAACGTGCCAGGGAGGAGCTCAGGGCAAGGTGTGGAGCCCCCAGGATGGGATGGGGACAAACTGGGAATGCTCAGAGCTGCAGGAGCAAGGAACAAACATCCCACAGAAATCTGTCCAACACTGGCACTGCAAAAGATTCTTCCCTGTCTGCATTCTTTGCTGGAAAATTAACCAGTGGACACAAATCAGCCCAAAATTTGAGTGAGATGAGGAAAAAAAAGGGCACCACACACGGTGCAGAGCCCAGCCAAACCTCCACCCCCGCCAGGTGTCCGGCGAGGGTCAAGCAGCAGGAGGAAAAGCAGGATTATGGAAAGGATGGGAGGAAAAGCAGCTGCTGCCATCCCTCCCTGCTGTCACAGCTTCCCCTGGCAGCCCCAGCGAGGCCAGCAGGGAACAGGACCAAGAGCTGCTCTTTGATGTCACAAACAGGAGGTCCCTGCTTACGCTGGGGAGCTGCGGCCTGACCTCCTCCTCTGCCGGGGTCAGCCAACCTTTATTTCCCAGTCTGCTCCCAGTACAGCCCAGCTGGGGATGCTGGGCTGGGGAACAGAGTGTGAACTGAGACCCAGCCAGAGCCTGTTCCAAATGTGGGAGGAGCACAGGTGGGGCAGGAGGAGGGGAAGGTGCCAGGGCAGTGCACCAGGGATGGGGCACAAGGAACAGGCATTGCTTTCCTCCTGCTCTGGCACGTTCACAATTAGTGACAAGGACCTTAAAACTCATCCCCTTCCACACCTCCCACCAGGCCTGGGGCACCCCCAGGGCCTCCCCACCCTCACAGAGGACCATTCCTCCCAGATATCCAACCTAATCCTGCACTTTCAAGCCTTTCCCGCCTTTTCTGCTGCTCCGTGCCCAGTGAGCATCACCCCCATGTGCCAGCACCGCTGCCACTCGAGGCTGGGACAGCTGCAGAACCTCTCCCAGCCCCCTCTGAGCTCCCCCTCTCCTGCAGGAGCTGCTGCAGCAGAGCTCCCGTGGCTCCCCAGTCGTGCAGGAGGCAGCAGAGCCTCTGTCTCTCCCCCTCCCTGCAGCTCTGAGCACGTCTGTGCCGGGCGAGGGAAGCGTCGTGAGCGGCGGCGCTGCCAACTTCTCCTCTGCCGCAGCCCGAGCTGCTGCTCCCAGCCAAGTCCTGCCGTTTGGGAAAGGGGATCAGGGAAAAGTCACTCCCAGCCCCAAAATCCAGGCGGTTCTCAGCCATCTGGGGGCGTGGGGAGGCAGAAATAGCAGCGAGAATTGCTTCATGCCAAACGTGGGGCGACAGAGGGATCGAGTAGCCCGGGAGCGACACGAAAAACACGATTTTGGGCCAGCAGTCAGCCCTAAATTGAGAACTGAGGTGGTGCAGGACTGAGGAAGGCAGACTGGGCACACTGGTGCCAGGGCAGCTCCAGGAGAGCCTCAAACACTTCCAGCTCTGGGCAGGAGCAGCTGCCATGCGGCTAATCCGGGTTATCCCCGGGGATTGGGGGCTGACAGCAGGGCTGTGGGGAAGGGAGGGTGCTGTGCATATGCTCTGTGCTGCCCCTGCAAAGCCAGCAGCCAGGGATTAATCAGTTTTCTTGCACATAAAACCCCACTGCGTTCGAGGGCAGGGACAGGGGAGGGTGTCAGCAAAGCCATTTATGTCCATCACATCTTATCTGCTCCAGACTGAGCACAAAAGCTGCCCCCTCCTTCCCTCGGGCATTAATCCTCTCACAGGATTAAAGCCTATCAGTGCCGGGCTCCCCGGGGAGAACAATCAGAGGGAACAATCCCGCATTTGCTGGGTGATACCGGGATGGGATCAGCAGGATCACAGCGCTCCCAGAGGGATTAGAGGGCAGCCCGGAGGTGAAGCAGGAGAGCACGGTGGCATCTGAGGAGAACCCGCTCCCGTTCTCATGCCTGGTTAAACCCAGCTCGTTAAACCCGAGCGATGCCAGGCCCGGCTCCAGCCCCGGCTTTTCGCGGCTCCCACTGATTGCAATTAGAGACAAACGGCGTTAATTGGCTTTGCAGCCCGGGCACGTGGTGGCATGCCAGGATTAGAGGGCACTGCTGCAGCCACAGCGAGCTGTGTCAGAGACTCACACTCAGCCCTTGTCATTTCTTTGTCGCTGTCACCTCGCGGTGGCCATGAACTGCCACCCCCCACAAAGGCAGAGCTTCTCCTGCAGCTCCTGTCCCCTCCCTGCCATGGTGGCCTCGAACACATCCCGGGACAGAGCACAACCCACACACCAGGCAGGGAACTGAGTGTTTAATCCAGGAACGAAACAACAGGCAGAGAGTGAGGGGTGACAGATAAAACACTGCAGGACTGGAGGGGACACGTCTCTGACACCGAGCCACCTCCTCCCTGCTCCGTGCTGAGAATTGAGGAGGCTGGAGAGAGGATGTGGAGCTGCCCTCAGTGAGCAGAACATGCCAGAACCAGCCTGAGGAACGGCCCAGCTGTAACTCACCAGTGCAGCAGGAGGATTTAGGGGGCCCCCCCAGCGAAGATGAGCTCCAGGGCAGCCTGGATGTCCCCTCCTGTGGCCTGCAGGGCCCGCAGGCTCAGCTCATCGTCGTGGATCCCCATGTCCCGCAGCTGCTGCAGCTGGGGCTGCCACTGGCTCTGCTCAGGGCAAAGAGGGGAAATCAAGGCTGGGGGTAAGAATCCCAGCAGGAAAACCAGCAGCTTTTCCCACTCTCCCACCTCAGCCACGCTGCTGGGTGCAAACAGCTCCTGCAGCAGCACGCAGAGCTCTCCAAGGCCCCAAATCCCCCAGCCCAGTTCCATTTTGCAGTGTCTGCAATGATGCCTTAGGATTTGAGCTTTGATATTTTCCATGTATTTGTAACCCTGCAGTTCTTTAGTGGGTGACTCTAAACTCCATACGGAGTGTTGGNATTAAAAAATATAAAAATAAATAGAACCACTTCTTATTCCCTTAGTTTTGTCTGGCCCCTGTTTTTAGGTAGCTCAAAAAGCCCCTTCCAGGTGAATGTTCTGCCACAGGAGGGAGATCCCAGTGGGATCCAGGACTCCAGGGGCTCCTGAGGAAGGGGAGGGCACTGACCTGGAGGCTGGGCTGCCCTGAGGCCTGCAGGGCGTGCTGCAGGGCCTGGCTGAACAGGTCATTGGTGATGGGTGTCCCTGACTGGACACTGGAGGACATCGGGGACGTCCCGGAGGAGTGGCCCTGGGAGGAGGGAATGGATCAGGAAAACTCACAGAGCAACACCTGCAGCATCCCACCCTCCACCCCACAGGGAAGGGAGCTCCTCCAGGAGGGAATGAAGGCTCCAGGTGCCCCGGAGCTGATCCTGGCTGTGCTGGGATGATATGGAAGATACAGATCGCATGGATTTGCATGAGGGAATGNGGGGAGCAAACTTGGGGTCAATGACTTCATTACCTGGAGCTGGAATTGCAAGATTGACCCCCAATGTGCAAATGGACCAAACTTAAAAAGTGCGAAAACCTGTGACACACTGTCCATTTTGTGGGCACAGCCCCTGGGGGGCTTCGATTACCTGGAATATACCTGAATANTCGGGGACGTCCCGGAGGAGTGGCCCTGGGAGGAGGGAATGGATCAGGAAAACTCACAGAGCAACACCTGCAGCATCCCACCCTCCACCCCACAGGGAAGGGAGCTCCTCCAGGAGGGAATGAAGGCTCCAGGTGCCCCGGAGCTGATCCTGGCTGTGCTGGGATGATATGGAAGATACAGATCGCATGGATTTGCATGAGGGAATGCAAAGGTGTCCCAGACCTGGGCAGGACTGGTGCTGGCTGCTCCCTGGGTGCTGGGATGATATGGAAAATATCATGGATTTGCATGAGGGAATGCAGAGCCAGGTGTCCCAGACCTGCTCGGGGCTGGTGCTGGCTGTTCCCTGGGTGCCAGGGGTGAGATCATAGGGGAAAGAATATTTCCATGAGGGAATGAAGGCTCCAGATGCCCCAGAGCTGATCCAGGCTGTGCTGGCTGTCCCCTGGGTGCTGGGATCATACAGAGGAAGTGGATCACAGGGATTTGCATGAGGGAATGCAGAGGCAGGTGTGGCAGCCGCAAAGAGGACTGGTGCTGGCTGTCCCCTGGGTGCCAGGGGCGGGATCAAAGGGAAGAGAACTCCTCCCTGAGGGAATGCAGAGCCAGGTGTGGCAGCCCCGGCGCTGGCCATTACCTGCGTGCCCGGGGTGGGCGTGTGGGAGCTGCTCTCGGGGGTGCTGGCCAGGGCCAGGGCGGTGGCCAGCTCGCTCTGGGTGATGGGCCGGGGCCCCGCCGCCCCCGCGTAGCCCAGCGAGGCGGGGCGTGAGCCGGACGTGCTGCTGGAGGGCGTGGACCTCGTGCTCTGCATGGGGGGAGACAAAAGCACCAGCTGTGACCTCGGAGTTGTTGTCCCAGTCAAACCACAGAGCCCTGTCCCAATCGTACCCAAAACTCCCAAGTGTGGAGCTTCTGGAACACAAACGAGCCAGAGAGGGATGTGCTTTTTTCCACTAAGTCAGCTGTGGAAACTGGCAGGAAACCTTTCAATCTATCACTCACCAGCCTCAAACCAGGGTGATTTTTGCCTGGAACAAAACAATCCCCTGTCGACAGGCATGGTTTTGGCCCAAATAGCCAGTTTTTCTTACAGAACCCTTTGTCCCGTGGAGAGGAAGACTGCAGAAGGGCAGGGATCAACATTCCCACGCTCCACTTTGGCTATGAGGGCTTTTCCTCCATTCCATTTTCCTGTTGTGTGTTCAGCACAGAGGAAAAGCCTCTCCCGAGCGGCGTAGAAGCAGCCAGGATCAATATGTTTGTCTCCACATCCTCCTGGGGAGTCAGAGCAGCTCGTACTGCTCACCACACAGGAAGGGAAGAGCTTGGGAATCTCAGGGCTAGAAATCAAACCCAAAGAAGAGGTGTCCAACCCAACCTGGCTGCTCACCTGGTGGAAGTCATCTTCATCATCAGACAGCCCCTCAAAGAGAAAGCCACCTGCACCAGAGAGGGGAATAAAAGGATGTGGAAAATCAGCAGGAATTGGGAACCAGATGAGAATCACACACCCTAAGAGGAACGGCTGAGGGAGCTGGGGTTGTTCAGCCTGGAGAAAAGGAGACTCAGAGGTGACCTCATCACTCTCTACACCTCACTGAAGTGTGGCTGTAGCCAGGTGGGGGTCAGTCTCTTTCTCCAGGCAGTGGCTGACAGAATGAGAGGGCACAGCCTTAAGGGAAATTTAGGTTGGATGTTAGGAAAAGGTTTTTATTGAAAGAGTAAAAAAGTACTGGAATTGCCTGCCTGGGGAGGTGGTGGAGTCACCATCCCTGGATGAGTTTAAGGAAACATTGGATGTGGCACTCAGTGCTGTGGTTTAGCTGAGGTGGTGTTGGGGCAGGGGTTGGACTCGATCTCAAAGGTCCCTTCCAACCCAGTGATTCTGTGGAGTTTTTGGCTGAGGTCAGACAGAGGCCTCAGCACCAAGTTCCCCCCTTCCAGCCCAGCCACTGTGGGATTCCCTGATGGAGCTGCAGGTCCTGCAGAGGTGGTTGCTGCAGCAGGGGTGGGTTCCTGCAGCTCCCCACGTACCTGGCATGTCACGGTAGGAGCCTGAGGCCATGGCCCGCGAGGACGTGTCCGGGGCTGGCAGGGGGGTGCTGCCGGCCACCGAGTGCAGCACCAGGACAATGGCGTTCACCAGGGCAGGGTGAGCTGGGATCAGCCTGGGCACACACGGGCACAGGTGAGGGAGGGCACAGGGGAACCCAGGAACCCGCCCTGAGCGACTCGGGGCACCGCCACCATGCCTTTGGCTGCCCAGCACAAACTCCTCCAGGGAGCCTTCTGCACCCATCTTGGACCTGGCCTTGAATCCTTCTGGGGCTAGGTTGGACCTGGCCTTGGATCCTTCTGGACCTATCTTGGACCTTTCCTTGGTTCATCAAGCATCCTTCTGGACCCACGTTGGACCTGGCCTTGGATCCTTCTGGACCCATGCTGGACCTTTCCACCAAGGATCCTTCTGGACCCATGTTGGACCTGGCCTAGGTTCACCAAGGATCCTTCTGGACCCATGATGGACCCTTCCACCAAGGATCCTTCTGGACCCAATGCTGACTTTTCCATGGTTGTCATCTCCTACATGCTCTCAACCCCATCCAGGTCTGAACCCCAATTTGCAGGCAATGATGGCCCTGACACCCTCTGGATTAATCCAAGTGGTGAATCCCCCTTTCCTGCTGCTGAGGGAGGAGTGTCCCACCCCAAGGGGAGCAGGTGACACACAGGGTGATGAAGGCACTGCTGAGTCACTGCCCCAGCTCGGGGGAACTCACGTTTCCAGCATGCTGGGGTCTGCAAACACGGAAAACAGATCCTTGTCCTGCAGAACTCCTGTGAAAGACCAGGAAAGGCAGTGAGACAGGATACAACAAACAGGAGCCAGCCACACAAAAGCCACAGGGACAAACAGCAATTGTTTTCCAGGAAGTGAGTCATGAGTAAACACCATAAATAAATGCTCTCATTGTTCCTCTGAAGCCTTTGTGCTCCCAGAGAGGCTCCTGGTCACAGCCACACACCCAAGGGACACGGGGCTTTTCCAGCAGATCCCGTGGGAGCTCCACCTCAAGGGCAGGATGGAATCTGGGCCCCAGCTTGCTGCAGCCAGGCTGTGGCTGCATCCCAAATCCCACCTGCCTCGGACTGCCACCATCCCAGAAGAGGTGGGATTTAACAAACCATTCCACAGCACTTTGCAGCAGGGAGAGAGCATCCATCCCACAGTTCCCTGACCCTTCTGAGGCCAGGATTCATCCCCAAGGAGATATCAGCCATCCCTCCTTTCCCTGACCCTTCTGAGGCCAGGATCCATCCCCAAGGAGACATCACCCATCCTCAAGGGGACATCACCCATTCCTCCTTTCCCTGATCCTTCTGAAGCCAGAATCCATTCCCAAGGAGACATCAGCCATCCCTCCTTTCCCTGACCCTTCTGAACCCCAAACCCATCCCCAAACATCACCAACTGACACCTGAGCAGTCACTGACTCTTACATTCCACAAAAGGATGAAAAAATGAGGGGTTTTTTTCCAGACAAGGGCAACTCTCCCTTTTCCCTGTTGGGAATTCGGCCCAGATTTGGCTCTGTCCCTCCTCCCATCAGGAATCCAACCTTTCCTCAGATCCTCTGGATCACAGCTGGACTCACCCAGAGCCACGGGGTCACTGCTGAGGCCGGGAGTGGCCACAATGATCTGATCCAGGGATTCCTTGTTGCCCAGCATCTTGAAGACCTGCCAAGCAGAGCAGATCAGGAATGTCACCCACTGTTGGATTGTCCCCAGAGGGAGGGGACAGCCCAATTTCCCCTGGGAGCAGAGCACTCACAGCATCTCTGTAGGCAGGGCTGCTGTGCAGGGCAGTGTGCAGGACACGGAATTCCCGGACTGCTGCCACCTTATCCACGGGCTCTGAGGGGGAAAAACACCAACACAAAACTCAGCTCGGCCTCTGTCAGCCCTCACAGCCACTCCACATCCCACCAGGACTGCCATGCTGCAACAAGGAGTCTTTAACATCCTTGGATTGGGTGCAGTTACTGCAGAGTAATGATTTACTGCACTCCCAGATCATAAAAATATCCAGGAATATCCTCCTACACGTGCCATTACAGGAATGCCAACTCTTAACTCTTCTTTTTTGTACAGTCAGGCACAGCAGGAGCACACTCCAGCCCGCTCAGGTTCTGCTCCAGATTCCCTGGCAACGCCCTGAAATGGATCACAGGCAATTAGGGAAGGAATGATCCCACTCCACGCTGCACAGCTCATTCCTTAACTCCTCTGTCAGCAGCAAAATTAACACCCAGGTGCTGCCGGGAGAGGTGGGGAGTTCCCAAACAAGGGGGGGGTCATTCCTGCAAACCTCCCCAGCAGTGAATCCCGAGAGAAGCTGCTCCTCATAAAACACATCCCAGGAGTAATCCCACAGTTCCTCACCTGGCTTCTGGTCAGGCTCAGGCCAGGACTTGCGCAGGACGTGCACAGTGGAGCCGGACTGAATTCCATAAAACTCCAGGGTCTGGTCATCCCTCAGCTTCCGGCCACAGTAGATCAGGTCTGGGAGGGAAACACCTGAAGTTAAACACCTGTGGCCCTCTCAGAACGGGCTGGGGGTCTCTAGGTGTGACTCAGAGCCTCGGGAAGCCTTGGGGAACTGACCAGGGAACAGCACAGGGAAATTGTGGAGTTGAGAATCAGGAAAGAAATCATGGAGCTGACCTAGAGGAGGTCGCAGAGTCACCTCCTGCGTCAGAGCCGAGATCTCACAAGGACACAGAGGCGGTGGGAAGCCCAAATATACCCTAACAAGGGCACTGCCACGGCTGGAGCACCGTGATCCCAAGGAAAAGAGGAACGAACTGCCCTCCCACCAGCAGCTGCAGCAGCAGGATGTCGAGGACGGGCCGCGGGTGTCCCCAAGCGGCAGGACAGCGCCAGGCTCCGACGGGGCACGCACCGATGAGCTCGGGGTCCGGCACGGATTCCTGCAGCTTGCCCGTGATGAGCTGCTTGAGGTGCGAGATGCTGCAGCCGCCCAGAGGGCACTCGCCCAGCTCGGTCTCCGGCAGGCGCAAGATGGATTTGGGGGCCAGCGGCTGCTCCGCGAGCTTCACAGCGATGTGCCACTCCGGCAGGGCCATGGTGGCACCGGGACCCGCGGGGCTCTGCCGTGGGGGACACACCCGAGTGAGACCCCGCACACTGAACCCTCATCGGCTCCAGCGCCCACAGAGCCCCGATCCCCCCTCAGCTCAGGGGGCCCGGACGTGTACCCCCATCCCCACACCCCCGAGCCCTCCCGGAGCTCAGGGGGATCCCGGCCAGGCCGATCCCAATCCTCCCCTCAGCTCAGGGGCCCCGGCCATGTACCCCCATCCCCACACCCCCGAGCCCTCCCGGAGCTCAGGGGGATCCCGGCCAGGCCGATCCCAATCCTCCCCTCAGCTCAGGGGCCCCGGCCATGTACCCCCATCCCCACACCCCCGAGCCTTCCCGGAGCTCAGGGGGATCCCGGCTGTGCTCACC
>VZTZ01051285.1:102555-123117 GCA_013400955.1 Drymodes brunneopygia | reverse complement strand
GAGTCAGGAATGAGCCCGTGCTGGCAGGAGCCGCCTGGCAGGGCTGGCAGGAAGCACAGCCCTGTCCTGGTTACTCAGTGCCAGCGCTGAACTTGGCCCCAGCTCAGCTCCTGCCTCACTCAGCCTGTTCTGCACGTTCTGTGTCACATCTCCCGGAGCTCCGAGTGTCCGGCACCACTCCCAGCCCCGGACCCAGCCTGTCCCGAGCTCCGAGACTCCTCTCAGCCTCCCCTCCCTGCCATCGCACAAAGGTGGTCCCTGCACCCCCACCTGGGGGAAAGATTGAAAGAGAACACCAGAACACCCGGAAAAAAAAAAATAGAAAAGAAAAGGAAAGAAAAAAAAAAGATTAAAATAAAAAAAAAAGGACAACAGCACCTCCCTTCTTGTCTGATCCACCTTTATTCTCCATCACTAGAGAGGAAACGCCCAGCCAAAATAAAGCCCGGGCGCTCTCCGGGACGGCTCCAGCCGGGCGAGCCGAGGCTGGGCGGAGGTACCAAACGCCTGTCCCCGCTTCCCCCGCCCCGTTCCCCCTTCCCTGCCCGCCCTGCCCCGCTCCGGCCCTGCCCCGGGGCTCGCAGCTCCGCTCCGTCCGCCTCCGGGGCAGGTAAAGCGGGGCTGAGCGAGCGGGGATGCAGCGGAGCATCCTCGGGGGAGCCCGCGGGGGCCGGGCCGGGCTGGGCCGGGCAGGGCTGGGCTGAGTTGGGCTGGGCTGAGTTGGGCTGGNGCTGGGCAGGGCAGGGCAGGGCTGGGAAGGGACGATAAAAAGCTCCGGGAGCGCTGGCACCGCCTCCCCGGCCGGGCAGCCCCAGCCGGGCACGCAGAGCCGGAGCGGGGTCGGTGCCGGAGCGGGGTCGGTGCCGGAGCGGGGTCGGTGCCGGAGCGGGGTGAGGATTTGGGGGCTCTCGGGGTGTCGGGTGCCGAGCTGGGGATGGGGTCCGGTCCCTCCCGGTGTCCTGTTCCCTGAGGGCACAGACGCTTTGGCAGCGGGAGATTTGGGATTGTGGTTTTCCTTTCGGGATTTGGGTATCTGGAAACGGCGCTAAGGGGGCTCAGAGAGCGCGGTGCCCACGGGAGGGGTACCGGGTTTGTTCTGCTCGGGAGGGGTTCCAGGTTTGTTCTGTTCGGGAGGGGTTCCAGGTTTGTTCTGTTCGGGAGGGGTTCCAGGTTTGTTTTGCTCGGGAGGGGTTCCAGGTTTGTTTTATTCGGGAGGGGTTCCAGGTTTGTTCTGTTCGGGAGGGGTTCCAGGTTTGTTTTGCTCGGGAGGGGTTCCAGGTTTGTTTTGCTCGGGAGGGGTTCCAGGTTTGTTCTGTTCGGGAGGGGTTCCAGGTTTGTTTTGTTCAGGAGGGGTTCCAGGTTTGTTTTGCTCCTTTCGGTTCTTTGTGGGGTTTTTCCCCGCTGTCTGGGATTTCCATGGATGTGCTGGGCTGGATAAAGAGGACGGGTCGGATGAACACGGCTCGCTGAGGGGCTGCTGTCCCTCTGTGTCCAGCAGGATGCTTCCCATCGCCCTGGAGGTGACCTGCAGCTTTGTCACCTGGCTGTGTCTGTACAGCTGCCTCCGCCGCTGGAACAGGCAGCGCTCCTGCAAGTGGAGCTGTCGCCTGGTCACCCTCCTGCACGGGCTCCTTGTCACCTGCCTCTCTGGCTACGTCCTGTTCCTGGATGGCCCCTGGCCCCTGACCCACGCAGGTACGTCCAGAGCCTCACCTGTGCTCACCTGTGGCTCTGCCACAGCCGGAGGGAGGGGCTGATTTGCTCTCCTCTTACAGGTGTGTGTTTGGGGCAAAATTTTAATTTTGCTGCTTTTTTTTCCCACCATTCCTCACTGTTTATCATTTTATCTTGGTTTTTTGGGTTTTTTTCTGATTCTTTTTTTAAGATTTTTTTTTAGTTTTTTGGGCTTTTTTTGTTTGTTTGTGTTTTGGGCTTTTTTGTTTGTTTGTGTTTTGGGCTTTTTTGTTTGTTTGTGTTTTGGGCTTTTTTGTTTGTTTGTTTTTTGGGTTCTTTTGTTGTTTGTATTTTTTAATCCCTGTACAAATTGGAAACTTTCAGGCTGGCACCTTTATTGCAGCGCCGGGCGTGCGGAACAAAGCGCTTTCACATCTTGAAGGCTGTAAAATAACTCCTGACATTTGGCTGCAGGGTTTTGCTGTTTTTTATTGTTAAATCTCAGAGAGTGCTGCTGATGGAGGGCTGGCCTTTTCTGAAAGGGTGGAAGGAGAAAGGAAGCACCAATGGGGTGGGCAGGGGAAGCAGAATTAAATATCCCTAAATCCTGGTGTTTTGCCTATAGGATAGGGTCTGACCCTTTTCTGGAAGGGTGGAGGAGAAGGGAAGCACCAGTGGGGCAGGATGGGGTGGGAAGGGGAAGCAGAAATTAAATATCCCTAAATCCTGGCACTTTTCCTATAGGATAAGGCTGGAAATTTAGGAGGGGGAGAGAAGCATCCTCAACGTGTACTGGTCTATAAAGCAGAAAAATCTCTTCAACAAAACTCCAGGCTAATGCACATCTCTCATTCCAGGCTCACCCAACACCCCCCTCCAGATCCACGTGCTGTCCCTGACCTTGGGCTACTTCATCTTCGACCTGGGCTGGTGCCTGTACTTCCAGACAGAGGGGGACCTGATGCTGCTGCACCACGCCCTGAGCATCTGTGGCATGATCCTGGTGCTGGGACTGGGCAAATCTGCCACGGAGGTGAACGCCGTGGTGTTTGTCAGTGAAATCACCAACCCCCTGCTCCAGACCCGCTGGTTCCTGCGGGAGATGGGCTCCTACCACACCCCCCTGGGAAAAGCTGTGGATTTGCTCTTCGTGCTGCTCTTCCTGGTGCTGAGGATCGGGGCAGGAGCCTGGATCATGTACGGGGTGCTGGTGTCCCCCGAGCCCAGCTGGCTGCTCAAGGCTGGGGGCCTGGCCATGTACGTGGTGTCCTTGGGCTTCATGGTGGAAATCTGTCGTTTTGTCCGGAGGAAAATGTGGAGGAAAGGCCCTTCCCTGGATGTGCAGTCTCTGCAGGAGTAGGGATGCACCTGTGGGAACTTTTCTGGCTGCTTGTGGAGGACAATCCCCCCTGGGTTTGGGGCCTGGCTGCTGGAGCTTGTTCCTGTGAAAAGGACTCCTGAAATGATGTGGAATTGACTTTCTGCTGCCCCTGGAGGAGATGGATTGGTGCTGGGAACATGGAAAAGCTGAGAGAAGAGGGATTTGAGTGGAAACCTGAAGAGCCTGGCACCGATTCCCTGACTTCTCCAGCAATGGTACAGTCCCAAGGAGGGTGGCAATGCCAGAGCTGATCAGTCTCCAACCAAAAATTGCACAGTCTGTATGTTCTGTCCTCATTTCCAATGCAGAGTTATTTGACAGTGTAGAGAAAGTCAAGTATTATTTCTTTCAGATTTTTCAAAATCCCATTTTCCTGCCAGTGGGACTTGGGTGAGGGGCGTGACCTGGCAAAGATTTCTCCTTAATCCTGGATTTGGACAATGAGCTGGGCTTAAACACTCGAGTGAAAGACTCTGAATGAGGCTGAAGGGCTTGCAGGGTGTAGCAGAGCTGTCCTTTGGGAGTGTGAAGTGATGGCACTCGAGGTGAGGCAATGTTTTACCTCGTTGTTTTTAATGACACATTTCCTCTTTTTCTTTTTTAAACGCTTGCGTTCAGGCAGGTGCTGAGCTCAGAGCTGAGTGATTTCGCTGGGACTGACTCAGTCAGGAGTTAGACTTGTGCCAATAAAACTCCATGGGCAGGTGTTGGCCTAGACTGGGATTGCTTAAATAGAATAATCAGGCTTTTTTTTGTGGGAGAGGGGGATAGAGAAGAGCCCTCCTGGATGCTCTCTCTGTCCTGGGCTTGGCTCATTTGCTCATTAAGCTGAATTCATGGCTAAGGTGCCAAATATGTGACAATTTCCAGGGGTGACAGCAATGTTTAGGCAGATCTCGGTGTGACAGCTGCTCCCCACCAGCAGGCCAGAGCATGGAACAGTTCTCTTTGTTTTCTTTACCTCTCAGAATCATGTTCTGACATTTCCCCTGGGGTTTTAATGTGAATTTCCCTCTGTTTAAGGCCGCAGCTCAGAATGAGTCCCCTCCAAAAGCCTCAGTGAGAGCTGAGAAGCAGCAGCAGGGGTGAGGGAGGGGAGCAGTGGGGATGCAGCTCCTCCTCTCCTCTTTATCTCACTGCCTTTGCCTCTGCTCAGGGCAGATTTCAGCCTCTGCCTGGGGCTCCTCGAGGTGTCTGGAGAGATTAAAAACTGACCTGAGATAACCTCACTTTGGCCACGTGCAGTGACAGCACTGCAGCTGTGAACCTGGGCCAGTTCCTGGGCCGATATTTTTAGCAAAGCAGGAGCCAGAGAGGCCTCCTGAGGTGTGGGCACCTGCCAGGCTCACTGTGCTCCTCCAAAAACTCCTCTGAGTGCTAATAAAGTCACGTTCTCTTTGGAAAAAGAACCGATTGCTGTGATCTTCCTTTGTCCTGGGTCTGGAGGAGGCAGCTGGAGTGAGGGCTGAGGCAGAGGGGCTTGAGGGAAGGCTGAGGATGCCAAAGTCATGGGGTCATTCCCTTTGTGCAGGTCAGGAGGGAGAGAGGGGGTGAGGAAATGAGGTCAGGCTGGAGCTGTGCAGGGCAGGTGAGCTCAGCTGAACTCGGGTTTGTGAGTTCAGCCTGCCTTGTTAATGAGTCAGGGAGCTAAAGAGCCACCAAACTGAGGGGTTTGCTCTGGCTGGGCACAAGAATAACTTAAATTCTTGCCATGGCCTCCTACATCCCATTTCCCCCTTATTTTTCTCTGCCTCTCTGGTGTTGGGTTTCACTGGGGCGATGCCCAGTTCAGGAGTGTTGCATGTTCTATGTTCTTTTTGGAGAAGCAACCAAAAACATGAGAACATTTTGAAGGTTCTAAGATATCCTAAAGTCAACCCTGAGTGGCTGTTTCTGGTTGGGAATCTGCTCCTGCTGGGCCAGGACTCTGCTGTCTGGAGGGGAGGAGAGCCTGGGTTGGCTCCCAAGGAGGAAAAACTGAGGGACAGTTTTGGGACAGCATCCCAGGGCAGCCAGATTGCCTCTGTGCCACCAGAGTTACCTGGGCAGGTTTGATGCAAAATAAGTGCCCTCAGGTTCTCATCTGCCACATCTCACCCGAGGATAATTTCAGTGCTAAACCCTCTAATGTGATCCTAGAAAATCACCCAGCTCCGCTGTCCCACTGCATTTCTTATTTCGAAAATGTGATTTTTCATGCAGGCACCTGCTGTTCATCTGTCCAAGATCCTTGAGGGCTTTCACAGCCACAAAAACTGAGCTTTAGTTGAACTGCCAGGTTTGCAGCTCTTGTTTATTCCCAGTTTAATTGTGAACAAGGAGTTTCCCAGCGTGGCTAAGATAATAAACACATTGCTGTGATGCTTTTCAGTGCTGGTTAGAACAGCTCCAGGAGGGCAGAGGGAAGGATGTGCAGCTGGGGGGAGGCTGTGGCTGCCCCAAATGAGGCAGCAGGGTGCAAACAAGTGCTTGCAGAGGTTCCTGCCCTGAGCTGTTTTGCTGAACTCTGTCCCTGTGCAGAGCCAGTGCAGCCCTTTGGAACGGCTGAGTCTGCACAAAGCAAACAGGAAAATTGGTGTGTAAAGCTGCACCTCACTTCTGGTACCATCCACAGGGAGGTGACTGCACTCCCCACCTTGCACCACGCAAAGTTTGTGCTAGAATTAAAAAAAAAAACAACCCACAAGTTGTGTTTTCCACCTCCTGCATTAAATGGGCGGTGCCTTGTTAGGACTCTGAGTGCTCCTCTGTGAGCTTTTCTAATTTTTCTTCCTGGCTGCTCATGGAATCCCAGAATGGTTTGGGTTGGAAAGGACTTTAAAGATCATCTCATCTTTATTCCAAATCCTCTGCCACTGTCCCAGGTGTCCAAGCTGGCCTTGGACACTTCCAGGGCAGGCATAGCTTATCTGGGAATTCCATCCCAGCCCCTCACCACCTTCACAGCCCAGAATTTTTTCCTCATGTTCCATCTAACCATGCTCCTAATGTAAAAACATCAGCCCTGTAATTTCCTGTCTGTCCATGCTTTTCTTCATCCTAAGCTAAATATTAAACCAACTTCATCTCAGGTGTTCCTGAGGCTGCTGCAGGGCCAGCAAAGGTGGAGGGGAGCAGGATGAGACCTCAGACTGGTCAGAGAAGCAAATGCACTATGAATCCTCATGAGGATGTGCTGAAATAGCAGGAGGATGAGCGTTTTGTAGCAGTAGGAACCTGTACCTGGCCTGAACTGGAAAAGTAAGATCTGCATCTGGTTGAATACCCAGCTGAAAGCATTTATTACCAGTGCTGTCAGACGCGGGCCAAGCCACTCCCACTGCCTGCATTTCAAAAGATAAAACTTGACGGGATGAAGGGAAAAAAAACCAAACCCACAATTTTGGGTGTGAGACGCTGTTCTGACTGTAACTTATGAAAGGTGGAGGAACTTCTGTAGCTGCTTTAAGTGTCCTGCTTAAAGCCTGAATTTGGGATGTGGAAGGCAGGAGAGAGAGAGAACGGGCAGCACTGAATGCCTGCAGTGAAAAATTGCTGGGCTTTGGGAATTCCTGCATGAGCAGGGAATGGAGGGGATGTGAAATCCCAAATTTGGGATATGGAAGGCAGGAGAGAGAGAACAGGCAGCACTGAATGCCTGCAGTGAAAAATTGCTGGGCTTTGGGAAGTGCTGCACAAGCAGGGGATGGAGGGGATGTGAAACCCCGAATTTGGGCAGGAGAGAGAGAGAACGGGCAGCACTGAATGCCTGCAGTGAGACGAAATTGCTGGGCTTTGGAATTCCTGCATGAGCAGGGAATGGAGGGGATGTGAAATCCCAAATTTGGGATATGGAAGGCAGGAGAGAGAGAACAGGCAGCACTGAATGCCTGCAGTGAAAAATTGCTGGGCTTTGGGAAGTGCTGCACAAGCAGGGGATGGAGGGGATGTGAAACCCCGAATTTGGGCAGGAGAGAGAGAGAACGGGCAGCACTGAATGCCTGCAGTGAGACGAAATTGCTGGGCTTTGGAATTCCTGCATGAGCAGGGAATGGAGGGGATGTGAAATCCCAAATTTGGGATATGGAAGGCAGGAGAGAGAGAACAGGCAGCACTGAATGCCTGCAGTGAAAAATTGCTGGGCTTTGGGAAGTGCTGCACAAGCAGGGGATGGAGGGGATGTGAAACCCCGAATTTGGGCAGGAGAGAGAGAGAACGGGCAGCACTGAATGCCTGCAGTGAGACGAAATTGCTGGGCTTTGGGAATTCCTGCATGAGCAGGGGATGGAGGGGATGTGAAACCCCGAATTTGGGCAGGAGAGAGAGAGAACGGGCAGCACTGAATGCCTGCAGTGAGAAATTGCTGGGCTTTGGGAATTCCTGCATGAGCAGGGAATGGAGGGGATGTGAAATCCCGAATTTGGGATGTGGAAGGCAGGAGAGAGAGAACGGGCAGCACTGAACGCCTGCAGTGAGAAATTGCTGGGCTTTGGAACGGCTGCACGAGCAGGGGATGGAGGGGATGTGCAGGGCAGGGTGGGAGCTCTCCCTCCCAGCCCGCTGCAGCTGCTCTGCTCCGTTTTGGGGGACAAAACCCCTCGGGGGATGTCACCTTGGAGCTGCTGCTGCACTGACACAGCCCTGAAGCTCCGCAGAAGGCTCTGCTCGCATCAGGCGTGAGGAGAGCGAAGCCGGGTGTGTTTTGTGCCCGGTATCTGTGCGGCACACGCGGACTGATTGGAGCGGGTGGGGTGGGGTGGGTGTGGGACTGGTTTTTGTGTCCCCGGGCTACAGCGACGCTCCATGTGCCCTGTGGGGACGGGACCTGGTCTGGGAGCTGGGCTGAAGGGGTCAGGGGTCTGGGGGGGACATGTGAGGAGTGGCTGAGGGTACTTGGATGGTTGAACCTGCAGGAGAATATTTGGGGTCTGCAGCTTCCTCTCTGTGCCCAGGGACAGGACCCAGGGAAGGGCTGGAGCTGCATCGGGGGGGATTTAGGTTGGAAATCGGGAAAAGAGGGCGGCACTGCCCAGGCTGCCCAGGGAATGGGCACGGCCACACCTCCAGGAGCTTTGGGACAGCGCTGCGAGGCCCAGACTGGGATTGTTGAGGTGTCTGTGCAGGGCCTGGAGCTGCACTGGATGATCCTTGCGGATCCCTTCCAGCTCAGGGCGTTCCACGACGGAACAAGGAGAGCAGGGGTGTCTGTGCAGGGCCTGGAGCTGCACTGGATGATCCTTGCGGATCCCTTCCAGCTCAGGGCGTTCCACGACGGAACAAGGAGAGCAGGGATGCCGCGGAGCGGGGCGGGCTCCGAGGGATGCGCTGCGGGACCGCGGCGGCTGCGGGTCGCCTTTCCTGCCACCCTGCCGCCTCAATCCCCTCCTCCCGTCCCTCCTCCTCCTCCTCCTCCTCCTGATCCCCCATCCCCATCCCTGCCGTCCCTCCTCCCGGCCGCCAGGTGCCCCTCGGCCGCCGCCGCTCGCTCCGTGATCCGGGGGCGGCTCCGGCAGCGCGGCCCGGCAGGTGGGTGCTGGGGAAGGGTCCTGTCGCCGTCCTGTCCCCGGGGGATGCGACAGCGACAGCGGGATGGGGACGGGGCCCGCTGCATCCCGCGGGAGGATGGGGCGGGGGCGCGCAGGCGGGGCTGCGGTTCGTGCTGTCGGTCTGATCCGGGAGCTCCTCCATCTTCCCGTTCCGACTGAAAATAATGTGGATAACGGGATAACGGCGCTTTGCTGGGGGTGCCCATCTGGTTTTTAATCGCTTTCCCGCCTGTTCTGCACCGGGTTTTTAGGCACGTGTGGTTGTTGTAGAGGCTGCTTTCGCTCGGGGCCTCGTTGCTACCGCTGATACAAATTACAATACGATATAATGTCTATTATGTAGAATAGATACATAATAATGTATAATTAATAATATATGAAAATATATGCAATAATATAAAATAATATAGAGGGAAACACATCATTTTATCTATAATTTATATATTTAGATCATTTATATGATTCTATGTTATTTATTTATTTATTGTTTATATGTGTAGTATATAGAATTATTTGCTGTTTATTGTTCTGGAATTATTGCTAGTTTTTAAGTGATTTTTGCCTTTCTAGCGTGCATATATTGTGTACGCTAAAGACAAATCACAGGATGATTTGGGCTGGATTTGACCTTAAGGATTATCCTGTTCCGCCCCCTCTCATGTGCAGGGACACCTTCCTTTATCCCAGGGAGCTCCAAGCCCCGTCCAACCTGGCCTTGGACACTTCCTCTCCTTTCCAGCAGCCTCCTCCAGCTGGTCTCTCCCTTTGCTCACACCAGAATTCTCCCTCCCTGATTTGCCCTGACTCTGGACCTCGAGCAGCAGGGCTGTGACTGGAAACGCTTGCTCAGAGCAGTTCATCCCATCCCTGTTTCATCTCCCCGTGTTCCCCAGGCCTAATAAAACATAATGGTTTTGTTTACCCAGCCTCCAGTCATTCCTGGGAACGCTGCAACAGGCCAAACAGGAAGGTTGGGCTTTGCAGCTCTGACTCCTCATCCCGTGAGGTCCCCGTGGTGCTCCCAGCCCTGGGAGCGAGGCCAGCGTGGGGCAGGAGGTACCAGTGGTGCCCTGGCTCTTGCACAACTGGAAACTCCTGTGTCCCAAAGCCTGACTCAGCTGCACTTCCCTGACTGCTCAGGAGCAGTGAGACACACGTTTCGTGGGAAGGCATCATATAAACAAGGTGGAGAATAGGGTAATGTGTATTTGGAGGGTTTTGGCAACATCCACAAGTGTTTGTGTGCTTTAATTTTGTCCTGGCAATTTGTCTTTTGCTTGTTTGAGAGATTATTGCACAGCGTGTGAGGGAAGAAAGAAAGAAAGAAATACTGCTGAAAAAAAAATCTTCATGGACATAAATTCTTACTCTTTTACATCCAAAAGATTTGGAAGTGTTGGTGCCAGTAAGGATGAAATGAAGCCTGCAGAGAGGAGAATAAAGTGGTTTTCACACAGGAAATATCAGTCAGGAGCAAGCAGCCCTTCAGGAACGCTCAGGGCTGGGGTGGTTATGGAGCAAAGCCGTGCTGGGCTGTGCTGACACTGCCACAGGCTCGACCTCCTGCTCACTTGGTGTTCGTGATCCCTGTTCCCAGTTCAGGATGCTGTTCCCGCTGCCCCTGCGTGCAGCCTGCAGCCTGCTGGCCTGGTTCTGCCTCTACAAGTGGTTCTGCAGCCGCAACAGGCACCGCAACCTGGAGTGGAGCTGCAGGCTGGTCACCCTGACCCACGGCATCCTCGCCACCTGCCTGTCTGCCTACATCGGCTTCATCGACGGCCCCTGGCCCCTGAGCCACCCGGGTGAGTGAGGAAATCTGGGATCCCACTGTGTTAGCATGGGAACACACAATCACAGAATGATTCTATGAAGGTGCTTTATTAAAGGGCCCTGGAACTCCGGGGTACAGACCCAAATCTGGAGTTGGACATGATTTCAAAATCGAAACGTATTTATACCTTTTACTTACATAACTTCCATCTGATCATTTGTTAATCACTAACTCAATATTATTCTATTGGATATTGTTTCTATCCAAGCACGAGTTTCAATCCCCTTTGTTTCCATCCAACCATAAGTTTCAGCTCCTTTGTTTCCATCCAAGCATCAGTTTTAGCTCCCCTTTCTATCATCCCCCCTCCCAAATAATTATGTTTACTAAGCAATAATTACATTTAGAACATGCTGCTCAAGGCCTACTACGCTACTGTGACTTTAGAAGCATTTTGACCTAATGCTGTCACCACCTCCCCCAGGGGTTCTGTCCCACCTCAGCCCCCAGCCCGCTGGAGGGATGGTGGTTCCAGTGATATCTGAGCTGCTTTGTGGTGGAAATGGAGAGGAACAGAGAGCCTGGTACTGCGTTTTGCTGGTGTAACACCCCTCCCCAGCTGCAGTTTGGCAGAGCGTGTGACCTTTTGTGTGGCCATTACGTGTGTGCAGCTGCCGGGCTGACAACCATGGTATTGTCACTCGGGTGACCTCCGTGACCGGGCTGTCACCAGCACGAGCCAGAGGTGAACCGTCCAACATCCCGCCTGTCACCCCTATGCTTCAAAACTCTGCTCTTCTATTTCAGGGACACCCAACACCACCCTCCAGGTGCATGGGCTGTGCCTCAGCTTGGGCTACTTCATCTTCGACCTGTGCTGGTGCGCCTACTTCCAGACGGAGGGAGCCCTGATGCTGGCCCACCACCTGGTCAGCATCGCGGGCATCGCCGCCTCCCTGGCCCTGGGCGAGTCGGCCGCCGACGTCAACGCCGTCATCTTCGGCAGCGAGATCACCAACCCGCTGCTGCAGGCCCGCTGGTTCCTCAAGGAGCTGGGCCGCTACCACAGCCTGACGGGCGACCTGGTGGATTTCCTCTTCGTGGTGCTCTTCACGGGCGTGCGCATCGGCATGGGCGCCTGGCTGATGTACTGCGAGCTGGCCTCGCCCCGGCCCCGCTGGTACATCAAGCTGGGAGGGGTGGTCATGTACGTGGTGTCCTGGGTGTTCATGGTCAGCATCTGCCGCTTCGCCCGCAAGAAGACCATGAGGAAGTACCAGGCGTGGAGGAGCCGCCGGAGCCGCGGGCTGTGCTCGGAAGCCAACGGGCACCTCAAGAGCTACTGAGGGGATGGATGGCCCAGCAGAGACTTCCTCGAGCTGGCAGGGAGGGGGATGGTGCCTGAAACGCCGCTGTCGGGAGAGGAGCCAACGCACGTTAGCGATTCTGGAGCCAAATTTATCCCTGGCGTGACTCCACGGGAAGGCGTGGAGCTGTGCCATGGATTTGCTGGATCTGCTGGCAGGGGCTGGCTCGGGGTGCACGTGAGCTCAGCCTGAACGGTGAGCAGTGAAAGAAGGGCTAATTTTATAGACTAAACGTGACTAGTCCAGCAGTGCAGGTGTAAATAGTGACGTCTGTAGGCGATTCCTTCAGGATCTTGGCAGAGAGGAGGAGATAACACTAGGCTCTCCACGTCCAGTGTCCTGTGCAGTTTAGGCAGCTAGAGTGACTCTTCATGCTGGTAGGGAGAATTGTGTTCTAGTGTTGCATCCCAGCTGGGATTCCTGGCTCTTCCACCACCTCGCTGTGTGACCTTGGGCAAGTGACACAGCTCTAACTCTGTGCCTCATTCCCCCTCGGTGACTGGGGGGTGATGGAGCTGCTCCATCCGTTATGCACTTTCAGATTTTCACTTGAGAGGTGCTATCTAAATGCAGAGTGAAGGTTGTTATCTGCACTTGGTTCCTTATCCCTGTGTTTCCCTCGGGAGGGACGACTTTGGTGGTCGAGCTAGAGCGAGACTCTAGAAAAACCAGTATTTTAGGTAGGTTGTTGTTTCCTACCCTTTCTAACTCCTTTTAATAACTTATTTATTAATATCTTGATAACTTATTTTTCTGTAGTGTCCAGAAGCTCTAATCAGCACTGGCGCCATGCAGGACAAGGTGCTCTGTGAACACACCCAAAGACACAGTCCCAGAATGGAAAATTGATCCTGATTTTTTCCCCTCTTCTTCCCTGACTGTTAAAACTCCCCTACAAACACTGATTTAGCTCCTTGGGTAACCAGCACACTCCGTTTTGAGAAGCCCCATCAGGACTTGCCAGTCAGGGGTTTTCTTGCTGATGTTTGTCTGCAGAACCCCAAAATTCCCTCTGCTGTGCCCAAAATCCAAATTGGGATTTCTGGTTGCCCAGAATCTGCCCTGTGGAAGCCACAGACTGACCTTGGCTCTCCTTCATCTGAATTGATGCCTTGACCCCTGGGCTTTGGTTTCCCTCTGAGTCACTTTATAAAAGTGAACATTTAGAGGGTCAGAGTGATTTATTTTACAGCTGAGTAATTAAAGAAGTGAGAGGCCCAGAATCTGGTCTTTTTTAAGCAAAAAAAAAAAACCTGACTTGGAGAAAAAATAAGCATTACTTATCCCATTTGCAGGGAAAAACCATGCCCAGCTGGCATCTTCTGGAGTTCATTTCCCTGCATGTTCTTAAGCTCTTCCTTCGTTGTTGCTGTGATTTTGAGCATTTCCTTGGAGCCTCCAGTGCAGCTCAGGTGCCCCTTTCTGCTTGAGCCTTGCCTGCTGCAGCCAAAGACCTGAAGAACCCCCCAAAAAACCCCTTCAAGATGAGCACAGCCAACTGATGAGCTGCTCCTGGAAAGGAAACTTGACTCATTCAGCACTCCCAAGCCTTGAAAGGAGACAAGAAGGGCTGGTTGGGGCTCGCTGGTTCTTTTTCCCAGCTCTGCTGCTCTGCTGAGCACATCCAGGAGC
The DNA here is from genome assembly GCA_013400955.1 of Drymodes brunneopygia. Taxonomy (NCBI): domain Eukaryota; kingdom Metazoa; phylum Chordata; class Aves; order Passeriformes; family Petroicidae; genus Drymodes; species Drymodes brunneopygia. Next base: position 109,767 of record VZTZ01051285.1, on the reverse strand, counting down.
CTTTTTGCCTCCACTGAACCCACTTTGGGCAGTGGGTGCAGTCTTACCTACCTCGTGGGGTGTTTTTGTTGAGCACCAAGCCACCTTTGATGAATTCTCAGTGGTTTGTGTCAAGCTGTGCTGTACAAAAGTTGCTTTGAGGGAAGCACTTCTCGCTAGGAGCCATCAGCAGCGCTTTGTCACCTGGATGTGGCACTCCCCAGCATCCCAAAACCAGGAGTGAGGTGTTTTGCAAAGGTGCTTAAGGGCAGGAGTCAGAGGGAGTGAGCTGGATGTGCACAGAAAGCTCAGCTGTGCTGCTGCTTCTGCACCCAAGCTCAGGAAAAAGATTCTGGTGGGTTTTCCCTGGTCAGGACTGTGGGAATCTGGAGCCAGGAGAGTCTCAGCCACCTGAGCAGGGAATGAAGGCTTTCAGCAGCAGCTCCTGGAGAAATGCAGGTGAAAACAGGTCCTGGAGGTGAAAACAGGTCCTGGAGGTGAAAACAGGTCCTGGAGGTGAAAACAGGTCCTGGAGGTGAAAACAGGCTGCTCCTTCCTGGTGAGCTGCTGACCTGCCCAGCACCATGGCTTTGCAGAGCAGCCCTGCTGCTTTGGGCTCTGACCTTTGCTGAGGTTGGGGTGCAGCTTTATGGGGTCCCAGCCCTCACCTGCCCAGGTGGGTGAGGGTGGCAGTGACTGCAGTGTCTGTGAATCACCTGTTTGAAACACCTTCCTTTGAAATATAAGGGTTGAGTGGTCCCCTGCTTTGAACTGGGGGAAACCTCACCTGTTTGGGGTATTTTGGAATGCAAAGGTTGAGTGGTCCCCTNATTTTGGAATATAAGGGTTGAGTGGTCCCCTTTTCTTCACTGGGGGGAAACCTCACCTGTTTGGAGATTTTTTGGAATATAATGGTTGAGTGGTCCCCTGCTTTGAACTGGGGGGAACCTCACCTGTTTGGAGATTTTTTGGAATATAAGGGTTGAGAGGTCCTCTTTTCTGAACTGGGGGAAACCTCACCTGTTTGGAGATTTTTTGGAATATAAGGGTTGAGAGGTCCTCTTTTCTGAACTGGGGGAAACCTCACCTGTTTGAAGATATTTTGGAATATAAGGGTTGAGTGGTCCCCTGCTTTGAACTGGGGGGACACCTGGTTGGAAGGAGAGCACTGCTCAGCTCTGAGGCTTTAGAAAGTAAACCAGAAAACAAAAGGGCAATCAGGAATGGCTTTATGAGGCAGAGCAAGGCCTCATAGCCCATTTAAGTGGGCTCCAGCATAAAATCACAGAGCCAGGAGTGCAAATTCCAAGCTGTGGAGCACAGGGTGGGACCTGTCCTCAGGCTAGTCCATGGTGGCTAGAGCAAACTGTGAGAGGGAACTGCAGAACTAGTGTGAAATAATAACTCGTGTCTGAATTACTGTGTAATAGCAACTAATGTTCCACCAGTCAATGGTGTAGATGCTTTGTATTATGTTTTATAAGAATAAAGATTATTTAATTACATGAGGAATTGATTTTTCTCTCTTTGTTAAGGCACAGGTTGCACTCGATGCTTTTGGAGGGCTTTTCCAACCTCAAAGATTCAGTGATTCAATAGGATGGAGCAAAAATATTCCCTTTATTTTCCATTCCCTGGATGCCAAGAGGGAGAAGTTCTCCTGTCTTTCCACACCCTGAGCTCATCTCAATGATAAATTAATATTTTTGCCTGGGAAAACCCTGTAGTGCTGTGCTGGTGAACAGCCACTCTGCCTGCTGATGGCCCCAGATCCAGCACACAAAAAATCTTCTATAAATAGTTAAGCCAATTTAGTTGTTTGCATGTAACCCTTAAGCCCGGCTTAAAACCCTCCGGTGCCGGGGAGCAGCTCTGAGCCCTCTGGAGTTGTTGTTCTGTTTGCAGAGCCCAGCCTGGGGGTTGGAGGGGTCTCAGGGCCTGCAGGAATTTGTGCTGGGACTTTGCTGAACCTCTGAGATAGTCCAGGAGCTGAGAAGAAAGTACAGCAGAGTTCTGCAGCTTTGCTTTAGAGCTGGCAGTGTCTCCCAGCTCTCGTGTCTTCAGAAGGGACAAAACCTGCCATTGTCAGTGGTCAGATGTGCTCTGTCTGTAAGAAAGTGAAATCTGCCCCTCTACACCCAATTAATTTCATTTTTTATGATACTATTATTTCTTTACAGACAACTCTGCTCCTGCCTTCTGCTTCTCCTGCTGGCCCTGCAGTGGAGCTTTGTCAAATTACCCTCCTCTTCCAGTCCTCTGCCCTCTCTTTGTAGCTGAACTCCTTCTTTGGATTTGAAAAAATTACAATTTTTTGATTTCACAGCTTTATTCCCTTGCAGCAATAGTCCAGGCATTGATGTAAAAGCAGCACTTTAGGTCTTTGAAATCTATTACATTCCTACCACGGGGGCTGCCACGTCCAAAGAAATCAATGCCCTGTTTGCCTCAAGTTCCAGGGGCAGTTTGGCAGCTGATATGTTGGCAACTTAAAAAAATCCTTCGAAAATTACCAAAAGAAGGAATATAACAGGTCAAGGTATGAGGAATAAAGCAATAATGGCAGCTTTTCAGCAGTGCTCGTGTTGTGCTGTGTTTGAACTGTGGTGTCAGAAAGGTTAAGATCTGTCCAGTGCCACGATCCTCAAATGGGAAGAGAAATTAGATCCTCGATTTCTTTCAGTTTTACCTCTTTCTTTTTAATTCCTGAGAAGGAAACTCAGGGCAGGAAGTCCAGCAGCTCCATCTGTCCCTGCAAAGGTTGCTGCTTTCATTCTGCTGATATGGAAAGAAAGCTTAGTGCTATAAAAATGCTGACTGCCCCGTGGATTATCCAGGTTTAGGGACTTTAATAAGCTGTCAGTGGAGAAGCTCTGCTGGATTAGGCTCTCTGTTTCTCAAAATCAGCAAAGCATTCTGTCCCAAGACCAAGCCTGGGTGCATTTCCAGCTTTTCCAGGGTGCAGGACAAGCTGTAGGGAGCAAATCTGGCTCGTTTTAAGGTGTGAGATGAAAAAAAAGGCTTGGAAATTGCACAGAAATGTGGAGAACAGCAGAAATTTATTTGTGTTTTCTGGGATTAGGTCCTCTGGTCTTTTGGAATCACCAATTTCTAGGGGAAAATTCTATTTGGGAAACAAATTGTTTTCTCTATAATCCCTCTATAATCTCTATAATTTTCCCCTCCAAGGTGTGAAATGAAAAAAGGCTTGGAAATTGCACAGAAATGTGGAGAACAGCAGAAATTTATTTGTGTTTACTGAGGTTGGGTCCTCTGGTCCTTTGGAATCACCAATTTCTAGGGGAAGATTCAATTTGGGGAAGGAACTGTTTTCTCTGTGATCTCTGGGAATCATTTCCCCTGTGCTTTTCCCCTCCAGATGGAAAAAAGACTTGGAAATTGCATAGAAATTTGAAGAACAGCAGAAATTTATTTGTGTTTTCTGGGACTGAGTCCTCTGTTCTTCAGGAATTACCAATTTCTAGGGGAAGATTCAATTTGAGGAATGAACTGTTTTCTCTGTGATCCTTGGGAATCGTTTCCCCCGTGCTTTTCCCCTCCAAGGTGTGAGATGAAAAAAGCTTGGAAATTGCACAGAAATGTGGAGAACAGCACAAATTTTTTTGTGTTTTGTCACATTAGGTCCTCTGTTCTTTAGGAATCACAAATTTTCATGGGAAAATTCTATTTGGGAAACAAAATGTTTTCCCTATAATCCATGGGAATCGTTTTCCCCGTGCTTTTCCCCTCCAAGGTGTGAGATGAAAAAAGGCTTGGAAATTGCACAGAAATGTGGAGAACAACACAAATTAATTTGTGTTTTTTGGGTTCTCTGTTCTTTAGGAATCACCAAATTTCTAGGGGAAAATTCTATTTGGGAAATGTTTTCTCTGTAATCCCTGGGAATCGTTTCCCCCGTGCTTTTCCCCTCCAAGGTATGAGATGAAAAAAGGCTTGGAAATTGCATAGAAATGTGGAGAACAACACAAATTAATTTGTGTTTTGTCAGATGAGGTCCTCTGTTCTTTAGGAATCACAAATTTCTAGGCACATTTGGGAAATGAACTTGGGAATTGTTTCTCCTGTGCTTTTCCCTTCCAAGGTGTAAAGGTTTATTGGCTTCCAAAAGCAGCAGAAAAACAGGAGCTGGCTGAGCAATTTGTGGCGAGTGTAAAAAACAATCCAAAATACCTGAGCATTCCATCACTGGCTTTAAATTGATTTTAAGGAGCAAAAGAACCTTCATGCACTTGATTTTTGTGGTGGAGCTCAGCAGAACTCAGCTGATTGTCCCATCTGAGACACAAACTGAATTTTTTCTGAAAGAAAAACGGTTCCAGGCACTGTTCATCCACACTTAAAATCTTAGAGCATCACCTTGTGCTGATTTTTTTTAATCTCTATTTTCGCTGAGCCCACAGCGGTGCAAACCCCCTGGGAGCATTCCGGAGCTCCTCAATCCCAAAACGCTCGGGAAAAGCTCTTTTTTTCCAAACTCCTCACCTTTTACCTGCCCGGGAGCTCAGGTTAGAGGAGAAATTCGAGGCTTTCCCAGCAGATGGCAACAGCTCCTCGGTGCGAGCCTGGGAAAGGGGGATTTGGCCAAAGGATCCTCGCTCAACACCTCCTCTATTAATTTGATTTTACAGGAGCCCTTACAAGGCACCTCCAAGGATCTGACCTTTATTTTAAGACAAAATAAGAAGTTTTACTCCATATGAATTAAATTTCTCCCCTTCAGGGTCCTGCTTAGCTCTGCTCTGGACTAANCTGTTCTTTAGGAATCACAAATTTTCATGGGAAAATTCTATTTGGGAAACAAAATGTTTTCCCTATAATCCATGGGAATCGTTTTNTTGGGTTGGAAGGGACCTTAAAGATCATCTTGCTCCAAGCCCCCTGCCGTGGGATGGTTCTGTGAGTAAATTCAGGCAAAGTGACAACTTCAGAGCTACCAAAAAAAATATCTATTTTAATTGGCCCAGTGTAATTGCTTATTGATTTCCCCACCCCATATTTCAGGCTGTAAAACAGAATTATCATAAATAACCATCTATCTTAATCCAAGTATGCAGTCAGCTCAGAAAAAAACAAACCATCAGCATTTGCAGAAGAGAGAAGCAGATTCGGTTTCAGGGTCTGTGTCTCAGGATTTCCTCCAGCTAATTGTTCTCGTTACGTTGCCGTGCACAATAAAATATAATTAAAGTCATAAAAAAAAGCATCGAGGCCCAATATGCAAATGCTGGCCCTGCCATGAATCAGATCTCCCAGGAGCTTTCCCCTTGCCAGGCCCAGTACTCGATGTTCCCAAAGTTAAAAGCAGGGAGGGATTTATTGCCTCAGAGAAGATGCAATAAAGAGATATATAATAAATAAATACAGATATATGGAGGCATTCAGTCACTCCATCACCACTGATGACTGTACTGCACACAGCTGCACGAGGAGAGACGTGGCTGCTCGTCTTGCACTCCCACACTTTTTTCTTTTTTTTTTACTTTTTTTCTTTCCCAAGCCTCTCTTTTCCCCGAAAGGAAACCAAAAAAGGAAGTATAAATGCCCTGTGTGTATATACGTGAAGCATCATGTAGAAAATGATTTCATCCCACGCTTCCCCTCTTTGCTCTGAACTCCACCAAAACAACAAATCCTTCAAGGCTCTCAGACAGTCTCTGCTGGCTTCCTGATCCACGCTCCGAGCAGGGAAAAGCAGGGAAAACTCCGTGGATGTAGCATCAGGCAAGGTATGGTCCTGTGTGCCCAGCCAGGGATCTGCTCCCGACTTTTCAGAGCCTGTTCCCCACCCTCTTCCCAAATCCAGCGTCAGCTTTGAAGGATATCCCGGCAAGATTAATTAAAGGGAAGGAGCGTGGTGTCCGGGATGATTGGGATTAGCTAATAAGGTTATTTTAGTCTGCTGGCATTTGTTGGGGGAGGACTGATGCTCCACGAGTTCCTTTGTGCAGAGGGGGGTAGGAATTGCTGGCAGTGGAGACATCCTGCTTTTCACTCCACATCTGCGCTGCTCGTGAGCTTTAATTTCTGGAGGAGTGGCAGGGAGGTTTCCTGAAGTTCTAAGGTAGAGATGTTATTTCCAGCTGTTTGGGAACAAGCTGCTTGTAGAGCCAGGATAAGGGGGAATGGCTTCACACTGACAGAGAGTAGGTTTAGGTGGGATTTAAGGAAAAAAAAATATTCCTTTTGAGAGTGGTGAGGTCCTGGCATAGGTTGCCCCTGGATCCCTGGAAGTGTCCAAGGCCAGGTTGGAGCAAGCTGGGAGAGTGGAAGGTGTTCTGCCCATGGTACAAAATCATCTTTAAGGTCCTTTCCAACCCAAACCATTCCGGGATTCTGTGTAGATTCGGGACAGGCATTTCTCTCTCTGACTGTGTTAGACGTGGCATAAACGGCAGGGAGTTACAGCAAGGACGTGATCGAGTCGCGGCTGCGGCTGAGGAAAGGGAAATCTGCACCTGCTGAAATTTAAATGCCCAAATACCCTGTGCTGCTCATCTTTTCCTAATGGGAGGTTTTGAAGGGGAGCAGGAACAGGCCCTTGGCCGCAGTGTTTCTGGAATGTACATGTAGGGAAGGATCCGTCCTTGGGTTTATGTTGACCTTAACCTGTGAGAAAAATTCCTGACGAAACGATTGTGGGAAATTCCCGGAACACGGGACTGGACAACAGAGCCAGGAAAGGCCTGGGAGCAAACAGCACAGCCGGGACTGCCCGAGCCTCCAGCTGCACAGCTCCTGGCACTTCTACTCTTTCAATTCGCTGTTTATTTATTTTCTTTCTGCTCTGAGTTTCGCCGGTGTCATATTTTCCATGGAGATGGAGGCGCGGGGCGCTCCCTACTCGGAGCGATGGCAAAGCCGGGCATCGGATGGCTGGGGATGGGGAACGGAGAGGGGAGAAAAGGGAAAAGGGAGAAAGAGAAAAAGAGAAAAAGGGGAAAAGAGAAAAAGGGGAAAAGAGAAAAAGGGAAACCTCCAGGGTTAGGGATGCAGGGGGAGGGAAAGCCCTTCGGCCGGGACACAGGGTGAGGGAGGAGCGGCTGCGACCGAGCGGAGACGGGAAGGGAAGGGAAGGAAACACCCCGCGGGTCTGGAAAAGGCTTCCCGAAAGGAAAAGGCCTCGGCAGGGACCGGGGGAAGGGCTGCGAGGGAGGAGGAGGAGGAGGAGGGAGAAGGAGGAGGAGCAGGAGGAGGAAAAGGAGAAGGAGGGGA
>VZTZ01051285.1:90698-102456 GCA_013400955.1 Drymodes brunneopygia | reverse complement strand
GAGCGCCGCCCGCCCCCCGAGCGCCGCAGCCGCTGAGCCCCGCCGGGGACGGGCACGGGCCCCCCGCGCCGGCCACCATCGCCCGCTTCTTGGGAGCTTTGCCTTTTTTTTTTTTTTTTTTTCCCCCCGGGTTGACCGAGATTGTTTTGTTGTTTCTTTTTTGTTGTTGTTGTTGTTGGAGTTTTTTTCTTCTTGTTGGAGTTTTTTTTTCCTTTATCCCCCACGCCCCACTTCCGTGGTTTGGATATTCTTGGGTGACTGCAAAGAAGAGTTTTGGAGTTGTTTTGGATTGGGTTTGGTTGTTGGTTTTTTTTTGGGTTTTTTTTTTTTTTTGTTCCCTTCTCCTGCCCTTGAACTGAGTTTGTCCTCTGTGCATGCCTCTTGTGGAGCAAGGCTGGATCCTGAACCTCGGTGCATGTGAGGGGCAAAGCCTCGTTCATATTCCTGCAATAATAGTAAAATGTAAATTGGATAATACGACTTCTTGCCAAAGGCTCCAATGAGTGGCACACAGTCCACAATCACGGACAGGTCAGTATAAAATGAGATTTCTTGATTCTTTTTTTTTTTCTTGTCTTGAAATGTGAATATTTGCAGAGCTTATGTACATTGCGTTCTGACTTCAGTGGCAGACGGGATCAGAAAAGCAGGATTAAATCAGAGTTTCTGGGAACCAGGGGTGTCTTGACTGTCAAAGCGACGGGGTTCACTTTGAAACCGGAGTATTTCAAGTCCAACAGCTTTCAAGCCTGCCAGGCTGACTGTGTAGGAGCCAGGGGTGGTAACTCAGCTCGCAGGATGGGCTGGTGCTGCGGGCAACACCGAGAGCAAGTGTTCCTGCGAGGAGCTGGGGCAGGAGAAGCCACCAGAATTTAGGATGCAGCTGGAACCTGAGCTCAGAGCCCGTGCTGAGGATGCACTCGGGTCTCCTTGGGTCAGGCACTGCCGAGAGGTCACTCCAGGTGAGGGCAGGAGGGACAGCTGACAGGCAGGAGTGGCTGCTGGTGTCTGCCTTAGCACGAACCTGCCTTTGGGTACCTGCTCTGGGCTGCTCTGCAGGTGCCTTTCGTCATGCTTGGAGTTCTCTTGTTTGTTTCAGAGCGAGGGGAAAGAAATGTGACCAAAAAAAAAGTTGTGGGAAACAACGTGCGTTTGAGACAAGTGAGCGGAATGAGTGTCTTCAGAGTTTTTTTGGATGAGAAGAAAAGATCCTCTTTTTTTTTTGACAATGTATGCAGAAAAAAGACATTTAATGTATTTTATTGTATCGTTATCGTGTCTGTTCTGTGGTTGAGGTGTGAATGTGGGTGGCAAAGGCCTCGCTTTGGCCTTTCATGACCAAGCCGTTCTGTCCCAGCAGCGAAGCTGGGGCTGGGACAGAGCAAAGATGCTTTTGGGTGCCTGAGCTCACCAATTTCAGGCTCCAGGTGTGGGCAGGAAAGAGGCTGAGTGTGATTCTCACTTTAACCCAGGCCTTTTCATGACTCCCCAGGTCCTCACAGGCAGCACAGTCCAAAGGGCTCTGGGACAGCTCAGACTTGTGTACAGTCTGTGTTTACAACTGTTCACAGAGTATTAAACCTTGGCAATTAATTGTGCAGTTTGTACCAGCACAATTTTCTCTTTCTCAGTGCATGAATGACTCTGGAGTTGCGGGATGTTTTTCTCTGTGCCAGGCGAGGCAGTGACAGTGAAAAGGCATTTCAGTGGATTTGTGAGGATTTTGTTACGTACTTCAGGCCATATGTCTTGTGGCAGTTGCACGATATCAAAAAGAACGACGGGATTTTCATACCAAGGAGCAGCTGAGTGATGCATGGAAAGGAAAAGCACGGGAACAGGGAATTTAATTTACTTGTTAGTAAAACAAAATACTTTCCGTTATTGAATTGGAGCAGCCAAATTGAAAATGCAGCGGAGACAAAAAAAAAAGTCTCATTTCCTTTTGCTCTCAGTCATGTCAGGAGGATGTTTCTGTTTGGTGTTCCATTAAGGTTTTGGATCAAAAGGCTTTTAATGTCAGGTGAGGAGCTGTCTCCAGAGCCCTGGCAGTCGGATTTCTGGGATGGCTGGGGGAATGTGGGGAAACTGGATCTCTCCTTGTCACTGTTCTTCACCTCTGGCCTGAAGCTGCCCCAGCTCTGGGGTACAAAGTCATGGTCATGGTTCAGCCAGGGGGAAGAGAAGCTTTGGGGTGACCTAATTGTGGCCTGCCAGGACCTGAAGGAGCCTGCAAGGAAGATGGAGAGAGGCTGTTTAAAAAGGCCGGGAGTGACAGGACAGGGGGGAATGGTTTCAAACTCAGAGTAGGGTTAGACTGGATATCAGGGGAAAATTGCTCCCTGTGATGGTGGGGAGGCCCTGGCACGGGTTATCCAGAGAAGTTTTGGCTGCTCCATCCCTGGCAGTGCCCAAGGCTGGGTTGGAGCAGCCTGGGACAGTGGAAGGTGTCCCATGGCAGGGGGATGGGAACGAGCTGATCTCTAAGATCCCTCCCAACCCAAACCATTCTGAGGTTCTCTGGTGATTCTCTGATTTATTCCCTGGCTGAAGCTTTCAGCAGAGCCCCGGGCATGGTGCTGGTGTTTGTTCCCATCACGTGGATCTCTGCCATTCCTTTTCACCCCCAGCACCGGGCAGGATTTGGAGGGGATGGTTTTTGATCCCTCTTCTCCCTGCAGCACATTCCCCTTTTCCCTTCAGGCCCACGGAGCCTCTGCGTTGCCTCTTTCAATCTTCCTCTTGGGCTTGGAATGCAAAGCAGGTGCAATATAAATAATGTTGGTGCTTCCACTGTCATTATCTGTACGTGCTGTAAATCATCTGACATGCTCAATTCTCTCTGTGTTTGTCAATCAACCTTCCTTGGTGGGATCGGGATGGGAATTGCCTTCAAGCAGGGAAACCCAGCTTGCATCTGTGCCAGATGGCGTCAGCAATAGAATAGGGGAGCTTGGGCCTGGCTTTTTCTCCATATTAGCTTTACATATTTGCATTTTGCATATGTGGAGCTGCCTAAATCCATGGTACAGACAGCAGATATTTCCTTTGGTGTCCCTTCAGTTTAAGGTAGAAATGATTTGACAGCTGTCACATTTCCCTTGCCCAGGTTGCACTTGTCTCATCCTTGACATGGTTTATATCTCTTATTTTTGTTGATGATGTCCTGATTACCTTTAAATATATCAATTAGGAGTGTATGAATGGCCATTTCTGGTGCTGTTCTGGAGCCAGGATGATAAATGATGTTTTTATTAAATCCCCTCTTTTTTTTTTTTTTCTTTTTTTTTTTTCCTTCTTTTATTTTTGTTCTCTTCCCCAGGAAAGTTGAATGGATTTTAGTGTCTGGCACTGCTGAAACACAGTCAGGCCAGTTCATATCTGATGTGTCTGGACTCATTCTCTCCATGGACTAAACCTTATTTTAGTTAATTTTGGTAATGCTTATGCTCAGATTCTGTTATCAGAACTCCCAAAGCTGCATCGTTTTCTGGTGTCTTTTTCTTCAAGTGCCTTCAGTCAGGGGGAGTGGGGGAATACCAGGCATTAAACAAAAAAGGCAGAGCAGATGTTAAAGCTCCTGGGAGTGTAATGGTTGTTCAGAGTTCCTGGAGGAGCTCCTGGCCCCCCACCAGCATTTGGGGGAGCACCTGAAGGGTGCAGGCAGACAAAAAAATTATCTCCTAACACAGCACTTGAGCCTTAAAAACACACCAGCAAAAAAATTCTCCGGGGTGGCTGTGGTGCCTTGCACGGCTGTGATGGTTTGGGAGAGTTAAACACTGATTTAACTTCCCCTTCTTTCCCTCAGGATGTTCTTTTACTTTGTCAGCTGCTTTTTTTTTTTTTTTTGTCATAGTCCTGGTGCCCATCAGGCCATATCAAACCCTTCATCTCCAGCCTTATTGCTCTGCTCCTTAATGTTTATAAACATTTCCACCCTCTTCATTTAATCCTCTCTTAGCTGTGCTGCGTTTGTTCTGAGGCCTCCTAAGGTGGCATTTATCTTGCTGAGCTTGGTGACTCTTTGGGGTGGACACCCCTGAGCTGCTCACCTGGCTCCACTTGATGGTCAGTGCAAGGAAATCTGCATTGGAGGGGACCTTTCTTATCCTAAAGGTGTCTAAAATCAGCCAGGTGACTGAGCTCTGGATTTAGCTGAGATTCCCCGGATCTTTTAACCTGCAAAAATCTACTTTTGGCTGCTGGCTGGTGCTGGGTTGGATTTTTTGCAAGGAAATCTGCACATGTAAGGGACCTTTCTTATCCTAAAGGTGTCTAAAATCAGCCAGGTGACTGAGCTCTGGATTTAGCTGAGATTCCCCGGATCTTTTAACCTGCAAAAATCTACTTTTGGCTGCTGGCTGGTGCTGGGTTGGATTTTTCTTGCAGGATGCTGTTTTTGGCGGGGGGATAGCAGGCTTTGAGGACCAGCTTGAGGGGTCACTGGTGGCTGGGCAGGGATTTTTGGAGGAGTTTTCCCATTCCTGCTGCAGTGTGCCCACATTCCCTGCCCCTGGAGCTGTCCTGGCTGGACACTGGGCATTGCTGTGTGCCCACATTCTCTGCCCCTGGAGCTCTCCTGGCCGGACACTGGGCATTGCTGTGTGCCCACATTCTCTGCCNTGTGCCCACATTCCCTGCCCCTGGAGCTGTCCTGGCTGGACACTGGGCATTGCTGTGCCCTGCACTGTGCCCACGTTCCCTGCCCCTGGCTGGACACTGGGCATTGCTGTGTGCCCACATTCCCTGCCCCTGGCCGGACACTGGGCATTGCTGTGCCCTGCACTGTGCCCACGTTCCCTACTCCTGGCCGGACACTGGGCGTTGCTGTGCGTGGCCAGCCACACATGGCCGGGTGAGATAAGGCCTTTATTCTTCCCAAGGCCACGCTGGGGCCGGGCTGAAAATCTGAATTTCAGCCATTTCCAGCCTGGGCTTGGCCACCAAAGGCCGGCCCGAGCTCGGCTGTATCCTGTTATGACACTAAAGAAACATTTGTGTGCCATTAATTTTTTTTTTTTTTGCTCTCAGAGTTAACTGTATTTTTTTCTTCCTGTCACCATTCCAAACACACACTCCAGGGTTGAGCAATTGCAAGGCTTTGCAGGACTTGCTTTATGTTCCTTGCTGTTTATTGAAGGCCAATAAAAGAAAGGAGGCTCTTGCTTTTGCAGGAGCTCGCTGAGGAACTGGTGACTCTCCTCTGCAGTTGCTTGCAAATGAGTTTTATTTATAACCGTGCTGTAGTTTCTGTTGCTATGATTGGAAAACAGCAGAGGTAGAATTTACACATAATTACCCTTGAGAAGTTTTAATTGGTGATTTGCTCCTGACTTGGTATTAAAATAGACTCTTAATTGTTTCTTATCTGCTTTAGATGCACTTTCCCTGTCTTGGGCTGTTTGGGAGTCCCTGTAGTAAGTGGGAATTCTTTGGCTGTGTGGTGGGGAAAAAGGGTTTTATTTCTTCCAGCAGGGTAAGAACTGCACAGAAAGTCACACTTTAGTCTTACTGAATAGTCAGATGTCACCATCATGCATTTTTTTAATTAGCAGAGTTTGTAAAATCTGGTATTTATGGGAAATGGGCTGCAGCATGACATCTAAGGACTAAAAAGAGTAACAGTCTTTGAGTGGGGCTCTCCATCGTTGTGCCTTCAGTGTGTTTGGAAATCAGCAGTTGACAGAGGCTGTGCATAAATTCATGTTTTATTTTGCTGTTCTTGGGGCTGACAGCAGGGAGGGCTGTCTGGGGGGTGTTTGCTGCTGGCTGGGACACAAATGCTACCACTCCACCTTGCATAGTTTATTAGGGCTTTTACTGGAGACAGGAGCTGAGGTGAGCTTGATTTTCTAGTTTTGAGCAGAGCTGTGGGCGTTGTGATTATTTGGGTGGAGGCAGGAATGATATTTCATCTGTGAGCCCAATTGTATAATTCTCCCTGTGCACAGAGCTCCTGTTTAATGACATTTGAACATCGCAAATGGATGGATTAGGAAGGGGACTGGGATGTTGCCTCCTTCAGATTTTAGATTTTCAGAATTCTGGGCCACACCTACAGGAATTTAGCAGCAAAAAAAAAAAAAAAAAGACTCAGTGCTATCCTAGCTGGTGATGCTTGAGAAGGAAAGTGCAGCTTGCCCTTGGAGCAGGAGTTTGGTGGGGTCACTGGTGGCATTTGTGGGTGTTCATTGGTGTCCTTTGACTTCCAGGACCTGAGTGGGAGGAGAGCTCCTTGCTCCTGCAGGGCGACACCAGTGAGCACAGTCCTCCTGCTGGAAATCAAAAGAGCCTTCTGTTCACTCTCACAACTGGTCTGGACCATGTAAAAGTGATCATTTTGTGGAAGAGGTGATTTTGTGGGGGTAGTGATTAGTGCAGAAATGGTGTTTTATTGTAGAAGTAGTGATTTAGGCACTGGAGATTTTGGCATCCTGTACAGAGCACTGGTGAATTTGCCTGGGGAAGGTGGTGCAGACACCTGTACCAGTTATTTTCCATATTTCATGATTATACCCCAGGATTCTTTGGTTATTTCCTGCAGTGAGGTCTCTGGGTGAATTTGAGCAGCTTCAGTGACTGCTTCTGTTTCCCCAAGGAGCTTTGGGGTGTAACCAACAGGATTTTTGACATTAATTGTTGTTCCCTCATTTTCCCTGCAGTATTTTGAGCAGCATCCTTTCCCTCTGATGGTTCAAATTCTCACCCCACCTGTGCTGTATTTTTTGCAGTTCTGCAGAGTGGCTCAGAGAGGAGCTCAGTGTTTGCTTTGGTCTGGAGGCTGAATTCTCCTCCCCACCTCCAGGTGCTCCTTTGGGTCACCAGGGAGGTTTGTTGAAAGATAAGCTCAGCAGCCTCTTGCTTTGAGCCTTTATCCTCCAGGTTTCTCCTTGGACACCTCCTCCTTCCCTCTGAAAATTAGCACTTGGAGATTTAATAAGGAATCCCATTTGTATTATCCTCGAGTTGCTGTAAAAATGCTTCCTGTAGCATTCCAGATATTCCTCTGCCTAAGCACTCCCCCTGATATTTTATCTGCTTTTGAGATAAGCAGATTTTCCTGTGTGAGAGATGTCAATAGCACTAAGAGAAAATAGACTTCAATGCATGTTTTCAGGTAGGTGATGCTGTATTCTGTGGCCCTGCTCTGGATAATTATTAGGTTTAAAGAATAAAAAGTCTTAGTTCATGTCTCAGCTTGATTAAAGTAAGGGTCAGGAGCCTGTATGTTGGTAATATCTCAACATCAGAACAGAGGGCTTAAAATAAGGCCAGGAGAAGCAGCAGCAAGGGAATTAGGGAAATGAAAAGGGATGTTAAACGTGCGGGGTTTGATTAAGAATGCAAAAGGGATAAAATAGAAGGCAGGATACATACAAAATAGTAACAGCACGCTGAGAGAAAGGCAGGAAGAAGCAAACGTTTACTCATTTTTTTTTTCCTTTGAAAAGAAAACACGTAAAAATAAATACATTAAAAATGACAGGAAAAAACAGTGTCCTTATGTTTCAAATGTAAGCATAAGTATAAATAGTAAAAGCCAAACAAACCCTGTTCAGCCTGTGACATTCACAAATGGTCTCGATGCTTTGTTATCACCCTGCATCCTTTCCTTGAGGATTTTCAGTGTTGTGTCTGTTTGACTTCTGAGGCCCACGGGCAGAGCCTGATGGTAAATAAGAAACATTGCTGTTTACATTTGTTGGCAAACACTTACATGTGATCCTGTGGGGCTATTTTAGGCTGTGTTTTGAAAGGTCTGGGCTGGGATGTTCGGTGGCAAAATCCATGGAATTGCTGTGGGAAGCAGATGAGAGGAGTCCTTCCTGAGCTGGGAAAGATCAGAGATCACAGCACAGGTTTCTGGGCTTGGAATAATCCTGGTGTGATGTGGATGATTGTCCTGTCAGTCCCTGGGGTGCTGTCAGATGTCCTGGCAGGAGGGGCACGGTCACAAGTGTGTGCTGGCCTGGACGTGGCACTCAGGGCTCAGTTCTTCCGAAAAATAAACCTTTTATGGGCAGGGAGCAGGGTTGGGGAAAAGCTGAACTGTGTGAATTCAGCAGCAGGGCCTTTCTTGGTGGTGCAAAGAAGTTGAGATGTTGATGCCAAAAAAACCTAAGAGAGAATTTCCTGGTTCTGTCAGCTCTTTGTTGCTCTTAGTTGGCACAAGAACTGTGGCTGCAAGGGCAAAACTCAAACTGGTTTTACTCCTGAGCTCTTGAAATATGTATTGGAAATCTTCAGGGATATTGGTGGAAATCTGAATTTTCTCCAGTGCTGTTCCTTATTGAATCTGTGAGTAGCAGCACAACTCCCTCCTGTCTGTGTGAGAAGCTGATCCTGAATTTATTCGCAGGCTGTGAATCCTGGTTTGTGGTATCGCAGGCAGTTGTTTCACCAAGGGCTTGAGTGTCTTCCCAAGTGGAATCAGTAACCTCAGCAGAGGTTAAATGCACTTTTCTGGAGTCCTGAAAGAGCTGTAGTGCTGGAGAGGAGCTAATCAGTAACCTCAGCAGAGTTAAATACTCTTTTCTGGAGTCCTGAATGAGCTGCAGTGTAGGAGAGGAGCTGATCAGTAACCTCAGCAGAGTTAAATACTCTTTTCTGGAGTCCTGAATGAGCTGCAGTGTAGGAGAGGAGCTGATCAGTAACCTCAGCAGAGTTAAATACTCTTTTCTGGAGTCCTGAATGAGCTGCAGTGTAGGAGAGGAGCTGATCAGTAACCTCAGCAGAGTTAAATACTCTTTTCTGGAGTCCTGAATGAGCTGCAGTGTAGGAGAGGAGCTGATCAGTAACCTCAGCAGAGTTAAATACTCTTTTCTGGAGTCCTGAATGAGCTGCAGTGCTGGAGAGGAGCTGCAAAGCTGAGGTGGGACCTGGGCTGACCTGAGCAAGCATTTCCCAGTGGAGGAAAAGCCCCGTGTGTTTAATAAAACACCAGACTGAAGTGAGACAGGCACAGCACTGGCAGTCCACCACTCCCACAAACATGCAAGCTGCAACCTGCAGGCTCACCTGGAGCATCTGATGGCTGCTTGGAAGTCTTTTTTAGCCTGTTTTGATAGTGGCTCTTGGTGCAGCTTCTTGGCAGCACTTCACACAAGGTGCCACGGAGGCACCGCTGCCTTTCTGCTGTGCCCAGATGCAAAAGAGGCTCCTGCCCGGATCAAAGCTGCCACAACAGCGATGGAAAACGTGGAAGAGGAGAGAGTTAAAGGAGGGGAAGCCATAACGAGCGAGCGGGGAAAGGAAATAGGAAAAAGCTGCAGCGCAAGACAGGAGAAATCAATAGGAAGCGAGTGAGGGGGGGAGAAATGGGAGAGCTGGTGGCAGCTGCCAGATAGCAGAGAGGTTTCCTGCCTGCCCCGTGCTCTGCAGGCACATGGCAGCCCCGGCAGGCAGAAAGCCCTGCCGAGGCACAGTGAGCCGTGCAGGGCTGAGGGAACACGTTCGGTGTCTGGGAGTGCCTGGCTGGCTCCTGCCCTGAGTGACAGCAGCTCCCATGTGACAGCCTTGGAGCTGCGTCGTGGTAATTCCTGTTCTTCTGGTCAGGGCCTTTCGGAGCTGCTGCTTGCAGCAGGAGTACAGCGTGCTTTTCTGCTCTATGTGTCCGTAGGATTTTTTTTTCTTTTTTTTTTTGATAAAATTATAATTACGTGATGTCCTCAATGAGGCAGTGACCTCGGCCAAAAGCGAGCTGCTGTTGTGGGGATTTAAAAGAGGGATTTTCCCTGCTGCTGCAGCCTCCATCCTGACTGAGGCGGCAGCAGCAGCTCTGGCAGAAATCCAGGGGGAACCTCAGCCGAGCAAAGCAAATTTATCCCCCTGAATGCGAGGATGGGGGGAATCCTCGTGTGCCAGGGCTAAAGGAGATCTGGTGGTGCTGCAGAGCAGCTCTCCAGCTGGCAGTTTGTTGTTTGCAGCCTGTCGGGAGGCAGCAGATGAGGATGGGCTGTGGTTTGCCCTGCGCAGGCCCTGCGGTTTGGGGAGCGGAAGCGGTTCCTGCGGGCGCAGATCTGATCGCAGCAAACCCAACAGCCTGGGTCGCCCTGGCTGGGCAGGGAGCTCTGGGGATGCCTCTCACTGAGCCCTTTGCAGCCCTTGGGGGCTTCGCTTTGGTGTGAGGATGGGTCAGAGGCTGCCCAAAGGAGCACCTGTGCAGGTGCTGTTCTATCCTGAACCACCAGCAAGTACCTTGCAATAATTTAGAAGTACTTACTTAAAGAGCAGAGCTTTCTACATCGTTATTCTCTACGGAAGGATGTGTGAAAGGCTGCCCAAAGGAGCATCTGCACAGGTGCTTCTCTACCCCGAACCACCAGCAAATGCCTTGCAATAATTTGGAAATACTTATTTAAAGAGCAAAGCTTTCTATGTCTTTATTCCCTATGGAAAGTCTGCCCAAACAAGCACCTGTGCAGGTGCTGTTCTGCCCCAAACCATCAGCACATACCTTGCCATAATTTAGAAGTACTTATTTTAAGAGCAGAGCTTTCTACATCTTTATGCCATATAGAAAGTCTGCCCAAACAAGCACCTGTGCAGGTGCTGTTCTGCCCCAAACCATCAGCACATACCTTGCCATAATTTAGAAGTACTTATTTTAAGAGCAGAGCTTTCTACATCGTTATTCTCTATGGAAGGATGTGTGAAAAGCTGCCCAAGCAAGCTCCTGTGCAGGTGCTGCTCTACCCTGAACCACCAGCAAATACCTTGCAATAATTTGGAAATACTTATTTAAAGAGCAGAGCTTTCTACATCTTTATGCCATATAGAAAGTCTGCCCAAACAAGCACCTGCACAGGTGCTGCTCTACCCCAAACCACCAGCAAATAATTTGGAAATACTTATTTAAAGAGCAGAGCTTTCTATGTCATTATTCTCTATAGAAGGATATCTGAAAGTCTGCCCAAACAAGCACCTGCACAGGTGCTGCTCTACCCCAAACCACCAGCAAATAATTTGGAAATACTTATTTAAAGAGCAGAGCTTTCTACATCATTATTCCCTAGACATGTCTGGAATATCTCTACAGATATTGAGATCTCCAGAGCACAGGTTTAGATACTTCAGTGCTGGGTGATTTAGTGTAAAAGTTTGATAATACTTGGAATTGGTAAAATATTGTTGGCCAAGCACAGCTTGAAAGCCTCAATTTTACACTCAGGTCACTCACCTTATGGAAATTGCTGTGAGAATGAAATAATTAGGGAAAAAAGGAAAAAACTAAAAAAAAGGCAAGCACATGTTTCTTGCAGTGTGGGAAGCTGTAGGAATGCTGGTGCTGGCTGTAAATGCTGCAGTGGTGTTTATTTTGGATGTTCAGCTGGCACAGCAAACCCTGACCTCTCCTCTCCTGTCCCTTTTTTGGCAGGCTCATTGTCAGCTCTCAGCCCCAGCAGTGACACCCTCCCTGGGGTTTTTGGTGTCTGCACCTGCTCACCCCATCCCTCTGTGCCCTGGCCCTGGTAATGCAGGCACAACCCCAGGTTTGGGGCAGGAAAAGCCTTTTTTTGCCTGGCTGGGAGGTCAGCAGGGCTCTGGGAGGAGGAGGGGACAGTCCCTGGGTGATTCTGGAGGAGGCTCTTCCCTCCCCTGGAAACACAAAATTAAACTGAGCTGGGAGGGGGAGAGGAAACAGCTTTGCAAGTGTTTTGGGCTGCCTGCAAAACTCTCAATCCTATCCCTGGAATTCAGCCAGATGAAAAGAACCTATACCTTCCTACTCCATTTTTTTAATATATATTTTTTT
>VZTZ01051285.1:68020-79783 GCA_013400955.1 Drymodes brunneopygia | reverse complement strand
ATTAGGTTATTGGGGCAGAAAAAGAAAACAGCCCCTTCACCCTGCAATCCTTCCCCAGGCAGGGCTCGACCACTCGGGGAGCCTCAAAATCCTCGCCGCCCCCTTGGTTTGACCTCTTGAGTTTGGCTGTAAGGATGGCAGAGAGGGGCAGCGCTTGGTTCTCAGTCCAGTCCCTGCCTCCCCACTCGTGGAACGATCCTGAAAATAATTCCTGGTGTGTGGGTGTTGCTTCTGGAGGTGCCACGCGTTGCAAAACGTCCCCGCAAAGCCCCCGCGCGGCACAGCGTGACCCTGGGAAAGGCTGCAAGTGGATTGAGGGGAAAATCTCGGTGCCCTCTGCCAAGCCTTTGTTTTCCTGTGCCTCGTGATGCGGCTCCTTGGATCAGTGCTGGGATTTCCTGGCGGGAATGCACACAAATCTATATTTTTATTTATATATATATATTTGTATGCGAGCGTGTTGATGCGCGCAGAGCGGGCACCTCCATCCATCACACACATATATATACACATATATATATATATAAACATATAGAGATATATGTATTTTTCTGCCCCCCCAGGACAGCTGGAAAAGCTGAATTTTAAAATCCCAGCTCTCTCTCTCTCCCTGTCTCTTCCTGCTTCCCTGTTGCTGTGGATGCTGCTCTCCCCGTGCCCATGAGCAGCCCCGGCTGATGCTGCTTGGGAGGAGGTGGGAGAGAAGAGGTGGAGTTTCTTCCCTCCCATGAGTGGTCAGTGGAACAATCAGGCAGATGCCTCGCAAGGATACTCCAGGAGAAGGCTGAAAACACCGGGAAGCTTCCAAAGGGGGCAGCTCAGGCTCCCTTTGGGGGAGGATTTGGGATCAGAGCTCTCCCCTTGGGAATGGGCCTTTGGGATGTCCCTGCTCAGCTGATTCTGGCGTGTGGAACAGGTAAAACACAGCCTTTGTTCCTATTCCCTGAGCCAGGAATACCTTCCCTGAATGCAGAGCAGACAGAGAGGATTTTTCCCTTTAATATCTACTGGAAAAAAAGGGTGGGAGGGGAGGTTTGTCTGCTTTTGTTTTTCCTTTCCTCTTTTAATAGCTGCTGTGTGAACCTGAGTTACTCCTTTGTATTCACGCTGTGAAAATGGCCAGTTTAATGTGTTTGCTGGGGAAAATCTGTGTCTTGGTGTCTGAGCTCAAGAACAAAGGTTTGGACAGCCTGGAAAGATGCTTTAGATGTAAATGCTGGCAGCACTCCCTTCTTCCCATTTCCCAGTAATTCCATACCAGACCCTCCTCAGCAGCCATAGGGAATGGGATTTTTGATATTTTATGCCTGTTGATGTTAAATGAGCTGTTGGTGTTTTGGGGTGGGGTTTATTTTTTCTGAATACAGTTTTCACTGATAGTCTATTTATATTTCCCTGATTTTATTTTATTGCGCGCTCTAGAAATGTTATAAAAATTAAAAAATTGAATCAGTCAGTGATGGTGTGGACAGATTTGAGGCAGTGTTGAGCCAGTGACAGCCATCAGATGAGCACTGAGCGAAAATGCAGTGTTTTGTACATAAATATGAGGTTGTGATGTAGAAAGGCTGTGAGATGCTGGGGGGGATTTGGTTTTTTTTTTTAAAAATATAAATACAAATACAGGCAGGGAGGGCTGGCAGTTGTCATCATCCTTCCTGGCTGAGGGGGAGGCACCAAAATCTGGTGTCACTGAAGCCAGTGGGGAAACAGCTCCAGTCTGGCATTGCTGTTTCTGCTGTCTTGATTCTCTCCATAACCCCCTCCACACATCTTGGGGAATTTGCTGCAGTCACCTCTCAGCAGCTGGGAGCTTTCCTCACTAAATATTTGTTTGGGTTTTTTTTTTTTTCCCCTTTTCCTTTTGCTTGTATTTTTATTTATTTTTACGAGACCCAAGAGGCAAATACTAATACAAACACAATCAGGGGCCTATTAATAGCTCTGGGTTTGACTCACAGGCTGTTCTCAGGATCTTGAGCCATTTTACAAGGAGCTTCACTCCTGGATTTTTATCTTCCATTTTACAGTCCGAGAAGCAGGGCTTGATGTTGCTGAGAAATCCTGATCCTGTGCTCTGCTCCAGTCCTTCCCAGCCAGTTTTTTTCTGGATTTTTGCTGTAGTTCAGATGGAGGGGAGATGGAATGGGAAGGAGCAGAGCATGCCACAAATGCCTGTGTGCATTTTTTCCCTCCTCATGCAATGTGTGCTATGTACATCTTTCCTCTTGTGTTTTATGGGCCAGAGCTGCATTTCAAGGGGAAAAAAATAATATTTTTGGGTGTCCCAGAAGCCCCTTTCTTTCTCTTAGGCCATTTAAACAACTGAGATAGCTTCAACTCCAGTGTATGGCACTGCTAATCTCTTTAGGGCCCAGCTGACATCACATTTTCTTTTTTTGGAAAACTGCAATGTATGGTGGAGAAACTTTCCACGGATGCTTCTAAAATCTGAGTGAATGCTGGGACAGAAACCCTGCTGGGAGGTGTGGAAGCCAGCAAGGTGAAATGCTCATTGAGTTGCATACTTTGAATTTAGGCTCAAATAGTTCGGTTGCCCTTGGTGTTTGTATCTACAGGAGTAAAACCTCACCAGAATTAGCAGTGAAGGGCTGGGAGCTAAAAATACACTGGGCAGGTTAAGCAAGACTGTGGTAATGATTTCTTGATCCTCTCCGTGCTGCAGCTTTCCTCTGTAAAATTGTGGATCCAATTTTTTTCCCTCGGTGTAAATTAAGCCACTGGGAGCACTTTGCCTTTGGGTGGTTTTAGACATATTAGCTGTAAATGAGTTTATGGCAGCTGGGAAATATTTCGAAGCTCTGCAGAGGTCAGAGAGGGTGGATGTTGTCTGCACATCCCTCGCAGAATGGGTGTAATTTGGCCAAAGGTTCATCACTCAGTGGGAGAAGGGAAGGCAGGGCTGGAAATGCTTTTGGGTTGAGTGTCTGCTTAGCTTTGAACTCATCAATTCTGCTTCTGATGAGCAGGCAAGTCTTGGCTGACAATTCCAGAGCAGTAAACACACATGGACCTTTGAAACGGCCTAACGAGGGCTGAAGGGAAATTTAAAATTAAGGCAAGGTTCCTGCTGACCTCGTTTGTCACAGGAGGAGCTTAATGAGACTTTGGAGTTGTGCAGTAGGTCAGACAAAACTGATAATACCTTTGGAATGTGTGAATCCAGGGGGGAAGGTGCTGCTGGGCTCCTGTGCTTGTGCTGATGCTGTCGGGCTGTGGTGACATCTCTGTCAGGACAGATCACAGAATTTCGGGGTGGTTTGGGTTGGGAGGGGCCTTAAAGATCATCCAGTTCCATGGGCAGGGCCACCTTCCACTGTCCCAGGGACATTTCATGGATCCAGGGGCAGCCACAGCTGCTCTGGCCACCTCCCCACCCTCACCTCCTTCCCAAAATCACATCTCCCCCTGCTCTGTGTCAGTTCAAAGCCATTCCCCCTTGCCCAGGCCCTCTCTTCATCTTTCCTGCAGATCCTGGAAGGCCACGATGAGCTCACCCCAAAGCTTTTTCTTCTCCAGGCTGAGCAATCCCAATTCTCCAGCCTTTCCTCTGCTCACCTCGGTGGTCAGTGACACATTAAACCAGGCACAACTCATAATGCTGAGGAGCACAGCAACATCTCAGCCTTCAAAACATCTTTGGTTCTTCAAAACACCTTTGAAAGGCACAAAAGGTGACTTCAATGCAGGTTCTACACCCTCAGTAGTTCCAAGCCGTGGAGGTGTGGTGCTCCTGTGCCAGGCAACTGCACTCACTCCCCAGAAATGTGAACTCTGGGCCAAATACTCCTCTGTGCCTCTGAACCTTGTACATATATTTGCAAAACTTTTAAAGCTGCCTAATTGGAGGCAGCGTTCTGCTATTTTCAAAGCTACATTTCCAGTTGTATGACGTGCGCCATGTGTTGGGATTGGTTTGGGATTTGTTTTTTTTTTTCCCCTCTCCTCCTTTTCTAATTGCTGTCTTTTGCTGTTTTTAAGGACTGTTTCCACACCAGGCTGGTTGCTGCTTCATAACAACCACAAGCTGGGTATGGCATTAATAAGGAACTAGGCTTGGTGCCTAATGAAATGCAAGAGCTGCTCCCCACGCTGGGGCAGCACGAGGGATCCCAGCCCTGGCTCTGTGTCTGTGTTGGGTAAAACCAAATCCTAACACTCCACAGCTTTGAGTCTCTCTGTTCTGTGAGGAAAATAAAATGATCTTTTCCCCTTTGATTTTTTTTTTTTTTTGGGGCAGTTCCTTGGGAAGCTGCTGCAGTGGAGGAGGAGCAGCAGTGCTGCTGCTGCTGCCACCGAGCCAGCTCTGCCTTGCAATTATTGGCAAGCCAAGCAAACATTTCATTTCCCCGTAATTAGCTGCAGTTTGGGGAGGGCAGGTTAATTTGGACTCCACGCCCTGTCTGCTCGAGAAACCCCAGTGCTTGGTTGGGTTCTTTCAGGCTCTAGGCAAAGGGGTTTAAGAGGATTTTTTAGAAGTGAAAGCTTGGAGGGATGAATCACAACAAACGTGTTCTGCCCCCTCTTCCTTCCCTTCTTCCAAACGTGCAAAGGTGATGGGAAAATGGGATATTTTGGGGCTATTCTATATTTTGGGCCTATTCTAGTATGGCCAAACTGCATATTTCAGCTGCTTTTCCTTGCTTCAGGGAAGCTTGAGCTCTCTAGGCCTGGGAATATTTGTCTATGGTTTACTTCAAAATAAATAAACGAGTGAGAAAACTGGGTCATAACTCCTGAAATCACAAGCCTGACCTTTCTCCTGTACCTGGTCACTCGTGTTAAATGGGTCGTGCAGTAAAAGCTTGCAAAGGAACAAATCCTGAATGTTTATTTTCTGCTGTGTGCTCGTTTTGTGTGAATTTTTGTGACGATAACATTTTCTGCAAGTCTTTTTTAGAAAAACACTTGGCCGCTTTCAGCATTTGTGGTGTTTATTTTTTTTTTTTCCATTTCAAAGCTGTCGATTTTTTTTCTTTCCCAGAGGTGCAAACTGAGAGATTCAGTAATTTGTAACCAGTCAACATTGGGAAACCAGTAGGAAATGGCCTGGGATTTGGCAACCTCTGTTCCCCACCAATTTCTGAGCGAGGTTTGTGCTTGCTCTGAGCTACGTTCAGTGGCCAAACCTCATCCCTATAACCCAAATCTTGCTTTTAGGCCGAGTCTAAAGCCAGCATTAAGGAAACATGAGCAGCCTGGTTTATTGATGTTCCCCCTCCCCAGTTTTCATTTGTTTGGCTGCTCCCAGCCTGTTGTAGATACCAACAATATTCAACAATAAATGGCATTTATGTGACAACTCCAGGGCCTGCAGAGGGGGAAAGCTGCTGCTTCTTCTGAGCCTTGGAAGTCAGTCAGGAGTGGAAGAACAGCACTGGCTGCTGGAAATGTCTCTGTCCCCTCCCCTTTGGAGACTTTTCTGCGGGGACTAAAAGTTCTTGCAGGGTCCTGGCCTGAGCAGCAGAGCGGCACAAAGGCCACATTGAGAGGAGCTGCTGGGGAAGCCCTCCTTCCCTGCCTGCCCAGTAAATGCAGCTCTTTCTCCATGAAAAAGCCCTGACATCAGCTCTTGGAAAAATCCAAGTGCTTGTGTCATGGAAAATAGCTGAGGCACTTGCTTGGGCTGGGGCTGAATGACTGGACTGTGGATAAAACTTCTCTGGAGATGCTTTTTCTTCTCCCTTTTCCGAGTGTTGCTGCTCAAGGAGAGGCTGAAACCTTTCCCAGCTTGGGGTTTTGCAGGGAAGGACACGGAGAGAGAGCTGCAGCTGGCAGGAGTAAACTCAGAGTAGCCTGCTTGTCATTTTTACAGGACACACCATGATGATCCATTCCTGTATCATCAGGAAATTCCATGCGTGGAGGCAGATCTCCAAATTCTTGCTGTTTGTTTTATGGAGAAGATTTATCTTCACGTTCTGGTTTTCTTTCATAATTTTAAGCTGGGGTTTTTTTCCCCTCTTTTCTTACTCCCTTCTCATGCTGCCACCTTCTCTTTGCCCTTCCTGATGAAGCCCTCACCAAGAGCAAACCACAAGAATGAAGGAGAAATCTGTATATAGATATTGAATTGTTTAAAGCTCAGAGGGGAAGCATCCTGTGAAGGCAAGGCACCAGTGGAATTCTCTTTCCCTGTAGAAATCCCTTCCTCTTGAAGCCCTGACCCTCCCCATCTTACAGATGGAACTTGCCAGCCTTTCCAGACTTTGATTTTTATCAAATTCATCTTAACCCACTTTAAGTGTGTTGCTCAGCACGTTGGTTGCCATAGCACCAGTCCCTTGCATTGATCCATACCCTGATCCATCAGGAAATGTGCTGATGGGCTCTGTGGGCTACTCTGCATTTTCTCTCCTAAAAGGAAAATGGAATGGCATGTTCTGGTTATGGATGGAGACATTAGTGGCCTGAAAAATGATATAATATTGAATGGGAGGCATTTGCTGGTGCTTTATTAAGAGAAGTGCAGCACTGAGCCTGCCAGGGATGCTCAGGGGGGAGGTTGGACAGAGAAGATATTGGCTCTGTGGGCTCTCCTAAATTTCCTGTGCTCCTTCTCCTGTTTGTGGAGCTGTCAGCGGTGCGAGGTTCATGATGCCAGGGAGGATTCCTCCGTGAGTCACTGCCTCAGCTGTGCTGCCTGCCTCGGACTCCCACAAAAATAACACGGAGCTTGCAGTGCCTCCCTCCCTCCTGCAAGTCCCTAAAATCCATCCTGGGCTCTGGCAGCTCCCAGGAACCCTCCCCGTTTGGATCCCTGTCCCTGCTCCCATCTGTCGCCATCAGCTCACGGTGGTTTTTGGGGGTTTTTTATTTAGGGAAAAAAACCTCAGCGGTTTCCTGAGCTTTTTTTCTGTGCTTTGATCCGTGGAAAAGATGACCCAGCAGAAAGCTGCTCCTCCCGTGGGTTGATGGGGAGGTGAATGGGCTGGATGTGCTGGATCAGGGCTGTCCCAGGCTGGCTGAGGTGGTTCCAGCTGGAGCTGCTGCTGTGTTTTCTCCTCTTGCTGCCTCCCTGTTTTCCCTGGATCTGCTGGCAGTTTTTATCTCCTCTCATCCTTGGCTCTCCCACTGCCCTGTGCCCTTTTCCTGGGGACACAAACCTGCCTTCAGCTCCATGGAAAGGTCATGTTGGTGCTGCTTTGTGTCAGCACTCTCCCCTAAAACCTTTGTCAGGGCTTTTAAAAAGGTGAATCTGTGCCTCTCCAACCCTGCAAAACAAACTCCCTTCCTTATTTTTCTTCCATTCTGTCTCTCCCAAGATGAAATTCTGGGAGTTATTTGCAGAATAGCATTTATGACAATCCTTACTGTGCTTTCAGGGCACTTAAAACCTCCAAGATTCAGCCAGAAAATGCAGCATTTCTGTCTGAAATTCAACATTTCTGAGCGTGTCAGGGTGTTGAAAATGAAGTTTAATGGGTATTAAAGGAGCTGGATGCACTGGGAATGGTCCTGGATTTGTTCAGTGATTTTTTTTTTTTTTACCTGTCACCCAGGAACAGCCTTTGGTTTTTCCAGGATCTGTTTGGGGATGTGTGAACAAGGGGAGAGAACAATCCAGTTCAACATTCCCAAAAATCTTGCCCAGCCATCCCTGGCAGTGCCCAAGGCCAGGTTGGATGGGGTTGGAGCAGCCTGGGATAATGAAAGGTGTCCCTGCCCATGGCAGGGTGAGCTCTGAGCTCCCTCCAACCCAAACCATTCTGGAATTGTGCGTTAAATTCACTTCTCACCAAAATCCGTGGAGCTGATGCTGGCCAAGGGCTTCTCATTGATTCAGGAATTGGTGGAAACCTCCTGAATTAGGATGAGATTTTAAAAAGCCAGAGTTTGGGGTTTTTCCTGGGGGGATTTTGAGTTAACCTTTTGTTTTCCTCTTTCTAAATGTGTCAAAAAGACAAATTGTCAACCCTGGACTGTTCCTCGTCTCTCCTGAATTTGGCATGATCAGCTGCTTGTTTTATAAATTCAGAATTCATTCAGAGAGTTTTTCTGCAATGAGCAACATCTTATTTAAATGAAGCTAATAAAGCACTGAAGCAGCTTCTATTGCAACCGTTCATCTCCTAATTAAAGATTAGTTCTGTCAAGCAAGCAGTTTTTGGCTGTTCCCTTCTGCACGGGTTTCACAACATTTCTTACTCATCTGGGCACAAGTTGGAGTAATTTCTCCTTGCACAGAGACACACACAAACTTCATTTCAGGCATGTGAGCAGTGCTGGAACTAAACTTAGGCCCACGAATAAATATTTCCAAGGTTGAGGCCCTTGTCTGAATCTAAATATTTTGCTCTTTGATCAGCTTTGGAGATAGCAGATACTTGAATTCTGGTAATATTTTAGCAAGGGAGTTAAAAACCCCCACCATGGTTATCTGGATGCTGTGCTATTTATGGGCAGCTATATTTTCAACCTCCCGGGCTAGAATGGAATGCTTTGTACTGCTGGGAGCTGGGAATCCTCCCTGCTCTCGTGGCTTTTTTTTTTTTTTTTTGACACATTAAGTCTTCAAATTACCTTTTTCTGCTTGGTTTCAAGGTGGTTCTTAGGCACTGGTGGTGCATACGTGTGAGCCAACCTGAAATACAATGTTTAATCCACACTTGTAGGTGTATTTTCCTCACTTAAATAGATTTTCTTAATGCAGCGTGACTAAGAAGACACACTCTCAGTCACTTGATGCATTTAAATGACTTTCAAATTATTCGGACCCAGCATTTTCCAAACAAAATCTGACTTGGCTTTTAATTGGTGCCGGTGTTTGGGAGAGTGGAACGACTCGTTTGAAAATGTGCTGATGTTCATCAGTTATCAGACAAAAATGTCTACAGGGTTTTTTATCGTGGGGCCTCAACTTGCCAGCTCCGTTTGGAATTAAGGCTCCAGCTGTTCACCACGCCCTGCTCTGCCTCCTTTGCTGCTGTTTACAGTAGGAGGTGAAATGTGTTTGAGTTGGAATTGTGTTCTGCTGGGTGCTGTGACACGGTGAGGGGATTTTCAGGGCTGCTTTCACATTTCCTGATAATTCCAAGTGGAGATCGGTGGCGCTGAAACGCAGATGAACTCAAGGGAGATGCTCTGTGATCTTTGGTTGGGTTTTAGCCACTTTTGCTCCACTTGCTGCTGTAGGGACACAGAGTTTGGGAAATGAGGAATGGTTTCCAGGTGGTGTTGAGGCAGGGAGCTGGGAGAAGGGGAGGGATGTGGTACTGAATGCTCCCAGCAAGGATCGGTGCTGTAGCCTCAGCCCGGCTGACCTGCACCTTGAATTTCTGTGATTCCAGAGCTCTGTGCCCAGGAATGATTTCAGATCCAGGAGGGGAGGAATTTTGGGGGCTGGAGACCTGGACAAAGCCCATCCCTTTCCTATTCCACTGGTTTTAGGGAAGCAGAGGAAAGGCAGGAGAGGGTGTGGAGTGGTGGATGTGCNCCTGTCTCCATCCCTGCTCTCCAATCTGTCCCTGCTCCCAACCTGTCCCTGCCTCAATCCCTGCTCCCCAACCTGTTCCTTTTCCCCAACCTGTCCCTGCTCCCCATCCCTACTCCCACCCTGTCCCTGCCCCCCTACCTTGTCCCTCCCTCCATCCCTGCCCCCCCAGCCTATCCCTGCCTGCCTGGGACAAGAAGGACACTCAGGAAGCTGGCAGGTGGCCAAGGGGCTCTGACACTTCCTGGAGCTGCCAGGGATGGGGGACACAGCCCTGGCCTGGGGTCTCTTCCCAGGGAGGAGGATTCTCCAGGGCCAGCTGGATCCTGACCCCTTGGCCCATCCAGCTGTGAGCTCAGTTATGGATTAGGAACAAGGGAATTTTGGCTCCCGCCCCACAGGAACTTTGTATTCACCGGTAACGTCAAAGCGCTGAAAAAATTCCAGTGATTTCAGTGCTGCTTTATTTACACAAACTTTAAA
Source organism: Drymodes brunneopygia (assembly GCA_013400955.1). Taxonomy (NCBI): domain Eukaryota; kingdom Metazoa; phylum Chordata; class Aves; order Passeriformes; family Petroicidae; genus Drymodes; species Drymodes brunneopygia. The sequence continues at coordinate 69,846 of VZTZ01051285.1, read as the reverse complement.
GTTCCTTCCTAAGCAATGAATCACCAGCCTAGGTACAACAAGCAGGAAGGTTTTACACAACTTCTGGACCTGGAAAATGGGACATTTGTGTTTCACAGATAACCAAGAGCTCTGAACCAGCCCAAAAGGGGCAGCAGGGAGCTCATTTTGTTCTGCCCACAAACTCTGCCTCTTGCTGCAGGAGCAGAGCCTGCAGCTCTGGGTGCTGATAAGAACCTCTGCAGGATAAAGTTTGTCACTAAAATCCTTCATTAAAATACTTACCAGTGGCATTAGGGCTTTTTATGCAGCTCAAAAGTTCAAATGCATCAGATTAAAAAATGTGATGTAATTCATCCTGAGCATCTTTTCCTGTCTTTCCCTGGATTTGTTGGTTTTTTCCCCTCTTTTTTGCTTTTCAGTGAAACACTTGATTGCTGCTGCATCTGTTGGCAGCTCAGGGTTCAGGCAGGGTTGGATTGGCCTGAGCTGACTTTTATTTGCTTTCCTTTGGGGGTTGGAGCTCTGTCTTGCACCGAGTCCTCCTTCTCTGGCTGAAATTCATCAATGGGAGGACAGGATGCTAAAGAGATGTAGAATGTAGAAGAGATGTAGAAGAGAAAGAAAGGTAGAACAGAATGAGGAGAGGATGTTTGAGTGGATTTCCCAGCCTTCTCAGATTAAAACAGAGCTTTTGGGGGACAGGAGGAAAGAGAACCACCAGCTCTTGCCTCCAATTAATTAACTTTTTGCTGTTCCTGCAATCACAGGCCCCATCTACCCCCTGAATTTGGAAGCTGCAGCTCAGCTCAGCTCTGTTATCTGCACGATGGCAAGTGTCTCGCTGTGGATAATTATTTTCAGGAACAGGCAGACAGCATTTTAATTTCCCTTGCCCTAATGTGTCATCAGAGGCTCTCTGTGGAGTTCCATATTAGTGCATGTTTGCACAGGGGATTGGCATGTGGGAGCTGGCCAGTTTTGGGTGTAGCCACACTTCATGGCACAGCTCTTGCTCCAGGAGAGGGCTTAGGCTGCCTCTGCTCAGCCACTTCTGGTTTTTGGGTAATGGGGAGGGAGTTCCTGCAGCTTTAGGACTAAGATTTTCCTGCCTGGCCCACTCCAGGTGGAGTTCTCGAGGAAAGAAAGAGGGGAGGAGGTGACAAAAAAGAGAATTTGGGGCGGTTTTGTGGTGCCAGTGGAGGAATCTTGGCTGTGATGGTGTGGGCAGCTCTGGGAGGATGCTTTGGTTTGGGTCTGTGTGCTGCACCGATTTCCCAGCTCAGAATGACAGAAATGCCACATCCAGGTGTTCCCTGGGCAGCTCCAGGGATGGATGGGGCTCCAAACCTCCCTGGGCAGCCCCTGCCAGTGTTTGAGAACCTTTTCCATGGAGAAATTCCTGCTGCTGCCTCCCCTGGCCCAGCCCAGGGCTGTTCCCTCTCCCTTCACTCATTTGGGAGGAGTTTCCAAACCCCTCTTTATCTCCAGCCTTTCAGCTAAGCCTGGCTTTGGAGCTGCTCCTTGTCCCTCCTTGGTTGTCCTTTTCTAAGCCAGGCTTGGGGGCTGTTGCTCATCACCAAACTAGCTTGTTTAAACTAAAAATATAAATAAAATTTAAAAAATAAAAGGTCATTTATTGCCTCTGTGGTGTTCGAATTGTATGGGCTTGAATCCCTCTAATCCCTCGCCTGAAAAATGTATCTAAATAGGAGAAAATGCATTAATAATTACTGTTTTATATATATATATATAGGGGGAAATGAATCCCTCTAATCCCTCACCTGAAAAATGTATATAAATAGGAGAAAATGCATTAATAATTACTGTTTTATATATATATATAT
>VZTZ01051285.1:28970-59969 GCA_013400955.1 Drymodes brunneopygia | reverse complement strand
AACAGAAGAAACACGCGGGTTTCAGAGTAGCAGTTGAATTTTCAGTTGGCATTGATTAAAAGAGTTTGTTTTTTTTTTATTTACCTATTTTTATATGTTTTTAAAGACAATCAAGGATTGGTGAAAAGGGTTAATACCTTTGAAGGTTTATAGGACAAAGACATGGTTAATTATTTTTTTTTTACTCCAGGGAAAGGAATGAAAAACAATTTTGTAAGTGTAAAACAATCCCGGCCGGTTAAGAAAAGCAAGGACCGTGTTTACAGAAAAAGTATGGGAAATTACAGTTATAATGTTATAACTTATGGGGCCCTGTAAAACCAGGGTGACATCAGTGACCTTGAGAATCCAGGCTTTGCCCTTCCAGCATCCCTAAGGCACTCCTGGGGAAGGGAGAGGGACGAGTGCCACCTACTGAAGCTGCTCTCAGCTTTCCTTGCAGCTTTTCTCTCTGCTTTCACTTTTCATTTGAACCTCTTGCACTCCAGCACGCCTTTGGCTGCTTTGTTGTGCTCCTGGCTTGGGGCTGCACCACTGAGTTTGGGGGAATTTTCATCTCTGTGAGAATAAAAAGTATTAAAATTGGTTATTTTTCCTCCAGAATTTAATGAATCCGCTCAAGGCACGGACAGAGACTTTGATTTTAAAGCATAGTTAAGTGTTGTTTTCTCACTTCGTGACATAAAGGGAGAGCAAAAATGGGAGTAAGATGATTATTGGTTTGATTTGAGTACTATCAGTGGTGAATTCTGTTGTCTTTGTAATATTCACTGAATTTCAGCTGGAAAAAAATGGAATATCATGGTGAGATATTGCAAAATGAGCAGAGTAAAAGCACTGAAGGGTGATTGAGGCAGGGAGTGCTCAGAGCTGATCCAGTCCTGCAGGTCATGGTGTTATCTCCAGGAAACTTCCAGATAATTTCATTAAAATCACTATAAAGTGTGTCTCCTCCACCTCATTCCTCATTTTATATTGGATTAGGAGGAGGGTTAAGTGTTTGTCCCTTATCTGAAGGAAACAAGGACAGGAAAAAGCAATTATGGACTCATTTCAGGTCAAGTTGTCCTAATTTCAGTTGTTTCTCCACTCTAAATTTATCAGACGGTCTTGGGTGAAATTCAGGCTTGTGGGGTGAAAGAGTTTAACTTGAATAAACTTGAATTAAATTAAATTACACTCTGCCAGGTCAATTTATGTTTTGTGGGCACTGCTTTGGAGCCTGATCAGTGGATCCAAGGATTTCTGCTTGTGGAGAAAAAGAAATCCCGTGGCAGAGCAGGCTCAGGGCTCTCCTGTGTCTTTAAACAGGACCAGTGAGTCTAAAGCTGAGTTTAGAGCCTTACTCATCCAACCTGTGGGGCTGGCAGGGAGCTGGAAAGGAGCAGTTTCTGTGAAATAGCACCAGTTCCCACACCCCAGCCCCGGGCATCATTCTTGGCAAGTGAGACTTCAAGAAGCTTGGTGATCTAAAAGGAGGGGAGGTGCAGGAGGCACAGGCACCTTCCTGCACTGCTCCCCGTGCTCAGGGCCTGAAAGGTGGGGGGATTTTCCTTCCCATCCCTTCCCCAGCCCTGCAGCTGCCAGGGATCCCGTGCTTTGCTGGCAGGAGGGGAATTGCTGGGATGTGGTGATGCTGCAGGAGTCCTGGATTGCTTTTCCCTCTGCTCCCACGCCCATTTTTATTTGTGTTATGCTGGAGGAGAGCAGGGCAGGGCTGGCTGGGCGGGCAGTGCTGCCTCTCAGGGCTCCTCATTTCCATCTGAGCAGTGAAAGGAGCTGAGGTGGTTTGGGAGCTGTGTGAGACACGGGAGGGACTCCTGCTCTGCTGCTATCCATCCCTCACAGCTCATTCCAGAAAAGCCAGTCTGGCTGGGACAGCATCTTCCCAAATCCCCGTGTTCCCTCCATTGTTGCACTGCTGGACAGGAAAGAAACACTCAGGCTTCAGAGCAGCAGTTAGAACCACCAAAAAGGGCCTGCCATTCTTTATTCTCTCATTTTTATCTCTTTCTCAAGACAATCATGGATTGGTCAAAGAGGTTCCCACCTCTATAAGTTCACAGGATAAAGACATGGTCAATCATCTTTCTCCGCCCCAGGGGAAAGGAATGAAAAACAATCTAAAAGTGCAAAACAATCTTGGCCAGTTAGGAAAAACAAGGACTGTGTTTATAGAAAATGCATGGGAACTTCTACTGCAAAATTACGAACATGGAACCCTGCAAAAAGCAGGGTGACGCTCCATACCCAACTGGAATCAGATTTGGGGGAGCTCTGATCCTTTCTTTCTCAAGGTGCCAGTGCAGGAATTTTGCCTGCTGTGCCTTTAGAAATGGAAAAGCAAAGCAAGCTCTTGGAAATCAGGGTGATATAAATTAAAGAACATGGTGGGAGCGTTTCCAGAGTTCCTGAAGTCACTTTTCACAATGAGGGCTCCATTGTGAGAGGCTTTTTGCAGCTGCTCACTAGGCAAGGAATATGCCAGGGCTGCCACTTGCTTGTGTTTTGTCTTTCCCTTATTTCCTTTCCAGGTGAACAAAAGGCATCCCCAGAGTTCCACCTGGTCCAAATGCTGCACCTGCTAAATGAATTTACCTGTGCAACAGCATTTGTGTTCACATTATTCTGAGAATAGCAGGAAACAAAACAAGTTGCCTTTGATGTCTCACAGCACGTTAAAGGAGGGGCAGATTCAAACTCATCTCCTGGGATTTTGGCCCTGGACTGGTCTTTATTTCAGAAGTCCTGTTCAGGACAGTTAAACATGGCTTGTACTTGCTCACCTCTGCTCTGCTGGCTCCGGGCAATATTTTACCTGGAGCAGAAGGTGCCCCAGGAGGAGATTTTGGCTGAGATTTGGGGGAACTTCTCCTGATCAATGTATCTGTTTTAGCCCTACCCCCTTGTACTACTGTGAGGGATTTGTGTTTCTCTTTTAGAGCAGCTCGTAGAGGCTGTGAGGTGCTTTTGGTGCTGCAGCAGCACCTGTGAACTGTTAATGCAGACAAAGGGAATTCTGCTCATTGGTGTGGGTACTGCTGCTCTTCTTTACAAGCTGCCTTTCCCTCAGGTTGTGTCTCATGTGCCAGAGCTGTCTGCATCTCTGTTTTGTGTAGCTGCAGCAATGAGCTTGACCTGTCTTGACATCCCTCTCCATGTCTGGACTGCTGCCCTGTTCTGTCTCTCCGATATTTCCCTGTGCCGTGTCATCCCCATCCCTTTGAGTGCTCTGTGATTATCTGGGAGGATCAGGATTTGGACTGATGCCTGCCTTGTGTCTCTTTGTGTCCCCTCGTGTGTGTGCTGCCCTGTCCCCTGTCCCCCCCAGGCCTGGTGCAGAGGTGTGTGGTGATCCAGCGGGATGAGAACGGCTTCGGGCTGACGGTCAGCGGGGACAACCCCGTCTTCGTGCAGTCTGTCAAGGAAGGTGAGAACACCCCCAGACCTGCCAGCTTTCCATGGCCATCCTGGAAATGTGTGTGACCATGGAAATCAGGGGAAAAAAATTGGGTTTTTAATGTCCCAGCCTGGCTGGGAATATCCCCCCACAATTGAAGGAAATCAGGAAAAAAAATGGGATTTTTGATGTCCAGCCTGTCTTAGGTTTGTTCTCACGTGCAGAAGGTGGTAGGGACCCCACAGGAATGTGCTGGCCCCTTTCAGTGCAGCTCTTTTTAATACCAGGAGCTGGTATTAAAGTGAAGAAATTAAGGTGAAGAAAAAAACTCCCAAACCCCTTCCAGGTGGGGTGGCTGCAGCTTGGGAAAGGGGATGTGCAAGGTCAGGGTTGAGCTGTGGGGATGCAGTGGATTTCTTCCTCTGAATCTTCTCCCAGGCAGCCACTGACAAATGAGAGCACACAGCCTCAAGCTGTGCCAGGGGAAGTTGAGGTTGGACATCAGGGAAAAATTCTTCACTGAAAGAGTGACTGGGCACTGGGATCACCTGCCCAGGGAGGTGGAGGAGCCCCAGCCCTGGAGGTGTTTGAAACAAGCCTGGACATGGCACTCAGTGCCAGGGTTTGGTTGATGAGGAGGTGTTGGGTCATAGGTTGGATTTGATGATCTCAAAGGTCTTTCCCAGCCTGGTTAACTCTGTGATTCTGTGATCTGGTGGGTTTGGAGTTCACCTCCTGCATCCCAGGAGGAGGAAATGACTCCTTGGGACATGGTGGGATTGTGGCCTGGCGTGTTCAGTGCCAGGTGAAAGCAAAACTGCTCCAGACTCCATACCCAGAGATTTTACTGCTGCAGGAAGCTTGGCTGAGTGCAGGAGTGATTTGCATGTTTTACAGGAGTCTTAAAACCATTTTTGCTATAAAGGATGGTATTGAAATGGGAACTAAATGATTTCTTGCCTCTCCAGATGGAGCAGCCATGCGGGCTGGAGTGCAGACAGGTGATAGGATTATCAAGGTAAGGGCATTTAAACTGTGAGAGAAATGGGTCCTTTGCCTTAAATGAGCTTTATCCCTGAAAAAAAAAGTCATTGATGTGTCTTCTGTGATGTTGGCATTAGGAATGGTCTAAGCTTCAGTGCTCCTCATTTCAGGATTTTATGGACAATTCAGCATCCTGCCAGGTTTGAGTATCACAAATACAATAAAACCAGAAATGGCAGAGAAGAGAAGGAAAAGAGAGTTGTTAATAATGACCTGTAAATAAACAGCCTGCCTGAATTATTTCCCCCCTAACTGCCCCCAGATCTGTGTTCTTTTTTAGTCCCAAGCAAGTAAGAAATCAAGTCAGTGACTTAAAAGACTCTGTAAACTATTGCTGCAAAATGCTGCAGCAGCTCCTGACACAGATGGAGCTGGGATTTCACCCAGGCATTGGAATGAATGAATTAAATTAGCTACCCTGTTGTTTTTCTGCCCAGGCAGAGATGGATTGCCCTTTTTTGTTTATCTGCCTGCTGGAGTTCTTTTGGTGTGTGTGCACAGTTTCCTTTTTGCAGAGCTCTGCTCACTGAGATAAACTGCTACAAGGGTAAATTATTTATCTGGTAATGCCTTGAAAGAGGCAATAATGGAGATGGGGGAGAAGAAAATGCCGCTGCCATTCTGGGGCTTGGAATTGCTTGGAAATCAGGAATTAAACACTGAATTCTCTCCCCTCCCTGCCAGGTGAACGGGACTCTGGTAACACACTCGAACCATTTGGAGGTGGTCAAGCTGATCAAGTGTAAGTAGAGGCAGGTGGCTCTTGTGTCACCTCTAAAGCATGACAGGCATCAATTCCAGGGCCCTGTCAAGTGACAGGGGTGAGGTCAATGCTGAGAGATAAAGGGAGTGCATGAAACAGGGAAGTAAAATTGAAATTATTTTGACATCCTGAATTTAAGCTGATACATTCTCCTGTAGCTTCTCCTCGACTTTATGTTTGAATTACCACCAATTACTGCCCTATGTTTGAATTACTGCCCCATGGCCACTGCCCACTACCAGGCAGTGAAAATTCCTTTTATCCCATCCCACAGCCAGGATGTGCCATACCATAAACAGCAAAGATAAACAATCCCCTAGAAGGTCCCCAAGTCCAATCCTCTCCCACAATGGGTGCACAAGGCCACAAAGCCATGATCCTCTTTTGCCATGTCCATCCCTGGTGACCTGGATGTGCTTCCTGCTCAGCTCTGGGCCTGGGGAAGGGGCTCAGCTCTGGCCCTTGCAGGGCTGCTGTTCTACAACACACACACTGTAACCCAACAAGTGTCTTCATCCCTTTCCTTTCTGTGTGGGGGAAAACGGATATTTTCAAGTCCCATCCCGATATTGAAAAGAAAACAGTTAATTTATCTTTCGGCGGGCGATGGCCACATGACCTCAGCCCGCGCTGTTCAAGTGTAGCACGCTCAGCGCTTGAGCTGAGGGAGAGGAGTTTGTCTGTGTTGTTCTCCATCCGAGCTGAGGGAGAGGAGTTTGTCTGTGCTGTTCTCCATCCGAGCTGAGGGAGAGGAGTTTGTCTGTTCTGTTCTCCATCCAAGCCGTGCCTCAGCTGCAGGGGCTGGTGTGGCTGTGTCCAGACTGCAGGGAGGTCCCTGAGCTCTCCCTCACACCGAGCAGCGCTGTGGAAACCGACCGGCAGTGCCGGGCCTGAGCTCAAGGGCACCGGCCTCAAACCCTCTCCCCGCCGGGGAGGCCTCAAACCCTCTCCCCGCCAGGCCGCGCCGCGCTGAGGGGAAAGCGGCCCGGCCCGGGCAGGCAGGGCAGAGTGGGTAAGGCTCCTTGGCTGGGGGCAGCTGATTGAAGCCTCTCTCAGCTCGGACGGAGCCAATTTGGTTCCCTCTCTCATGAAGCCGCCGTGAGGAGCTGAAAGACAGGCCTGGGCTCCCCCTCCTCTCCCCGCTCCGCGCCATCTCGGCCGGCAGCCTCAGGCCGTGGAGGGCCTGGGCAGGGCTCACCAAAATGGGACGGAGGAGAGAGATAGACGTTGTTTCTTGTTGCACTGCTGGCTATGAAAGAAACACGAAGGCTTCAGAGCAGCAGTTTGTACCACCAGGCAGGACCACCAAAAAGGGGATGTGCCCTTCTTTATTCTCTCATTTTATATCTTTCTTAAGACAATCATGGATTGGTCAAAGAGGTTACCACCTCTATAAGTTCACAGGATAAAGACATGGTCAATCATCTTTCTCCGCCTTAGGCGAAAGGAATGAAAATCAATCTAAAAGTTCAAACCAATCTTGGCCAGTTAAGAAAACAAGGACTGTGTTTATAGAAAATGCATGGGAACTTCTGCTACAAAATTACAAACATGGAATACTGCAAAAAGCAGGGCGCCAGTTTCTCAGCAAGCCAGAAGCTTAAAAGGGGCCTTCTCCAGGTTATCTCCTGGTTTTATGAGTTCTGGAGGTGGAGAGTGCAATACCTCTTTTTGGGGGGTACCTCATTTCCAGCTCCACCTCCTTCCTTCTGTGCCAGGAGTGTTTGGCTGAGGTTATCCCACGATGTGCCTGCGCAGCACTGCAGGAAAAACGTTCCTGGTGGATTTTCTTGCACAAGGAAGGAGGTGGTGGTGGTTCCTTCCAGCCTGGTGTGGTTTTATTTTGTGGAAATGCAACCTGCTGGGCTGGAAATCGGATTGCTTGCTTTTACAAGGGCTGATTCTCATGGAAGATTTTGGAATAACTGGAATTTTAACCGATTTTTAAAGCAGGCAGTGCTCTCAGGCTCGTTGGTTTGCAGGAGGAGTGGTGTGAGTGCTGCCTGCAGGGTGAGGGTGACCAGGGGAGCACGGAGATGTCCCCGTGTGTGTGACCTGTGCCTGTCCTTGTGTCCCCACAGCGGGTTCCTATGTAGCTCTCACTGTCCAGGGGCGCCCTCCAGGGTCGCCCCAGATTCCCTTGGCGGATTCCGACGTGGATCTGGCAGCTTTTGGGCATATGTCTCCCATCATGGCATCCCCCCACTCGCCTGGCACGTCAGGGAATGCAGAGAGGATCACCAGCCCAGTGCTCATGGGGGTAAGGCTTGGCGCTCTCTTTGCAGAGGAGAAACGCAGTCGGGTGGGTTTGGGCCTGAATTATTTTGCAGTTCACATTGACAGTGGAATATTTGTCCTGTTAGTGGGTGTTTATTCACTTATGAAAAAGAATTTCACAAGTAAAAATATCCAGTCCTATCTATATCCAGTCCTAGCTGAGATAATAGAAATACAGGTTTTCAAAGTGTTGATAGCTGTTCAAAATTAAGAAAGAATACATAGGATAGGGTTGGAAATTTGAATTGTTTCTTACAGGGCTTTTCAGAGCCCATGTTTAGGATGTAGGTGAAAAATGTACGTGACCATTTTCCTTATCTGCCCAGCTCCACCAAAAACACCCCAACCCTTCATCTCTCTTTATTCCCCAGGAGGAGAATAACATTGTCCACAACCAGAAGGTGGAGATTCTGAGGAAGATGCTCCAGAAGGAGCAGGAGAGGCTGCAGGTACTGGAGCTGTTCAGGTTGGAGAGAAGTGATGCAAAGAGGGGTTGTTAAATCCCAATTTATTACCAGAGCTGCATAAAACAGACCTTCTGTAGCAGCTCCTTGGGGTGTGCAGCTGTGCTGGGGATAATTCAGAAGAGACAAACGATTCTTTTGCAGTTCCTGCAGGAGGAGTACGGCCGAACCCCCTCCACCCGGCTGCTCAAGGAGATCCAGGAGGCAAAGAAACACATTCCTCAGCTGCAGGAGCAGCTGTCCAAGGCCACTGGCTGCACTCAGGTACCACGGGCTCAGCCTGCTCTGGGGACTGCTCCCAGGCAGAATTCTGGGCTGTTCTGGGTGAGCTGGAGTTGCTTGGACGGGCAGGCTGCACCCTCTAGAGCTGAGATTTGCAGTTGGCGCTGTCACCTTAATCAGGATGTGGAGTGGGTTTTGCAGTGAGCTCTCAGCTCATCTCTGAAAAATCTGCTTTTAAGAGCAAGTGCAAGCAATGATGTGTTTATTATCTGTCAGTGCAACTTAAAATACACCCATGAAGTCATTCTTGGAAGCTGAAAACAATTTTGCTTTCACTTTTGAAAAAAAAAAAAAAATAAACGTAGGCTGGGTCGTTTTTCCCTTTTCCCCTGTGTTGAAAGTGCTGAAAACTTGGTGTGGTTTTTGTTGTTTACTTCTAGAAAAACACTGCNAAAGAGGGGTTGTTAAATCCCAATTTATTACCAGAGCTGCATAAAACAGACCTTCTGTAGCAGCTCCTTGGGGTGTGCAGCTGTGCTGGGGATAATTCAGAAGAGACAAACGATTCTTTTGCAGTTCCTGCAGGAGGAGTACGGCCGAACCCCCTCCACCCGGCTGCTCAAGGAGATCCAGGAGGCAAAGAAACACATTCCTCAGCTGCAGGAGCAGCTGTCCAAGGCCACTGGCTGCACTCAGGTACCACGGGCTTCCAGGCAGAATCCTGGGCTGTTCTGGGCGAGCTGGAGTTGCTTGGATGGGCAGGCTGCACCCTCTAGAGCTGAGATTTGCAGTTGGCGCTGTCACCTTAATCAGGATGTGGAGTGGGTTTTGCAGTGAGCTCTCAGCTCATCTCTGAAAAATCTGCTTTTAAGAGCAAGTGCAAGCAATGATGTGTTTATTATCTGTCAGTGCAACTTAAAATACACCCATGAAGTCATTCTTGGAAGCTTTAAACAATTTTGCTTTCAGTTTTGAAAAAAAAAAATAAACGTAGGCTGGGTCGTTTTTCCCTTTTCCCCTGTGTTGAAAGTGCTGAAAACTTGGTGTGGTTTTTGTTGTTTACTTCTAGAAAAACACTGCAGCCTTTTCTAGATAAATGTAATAAATTTATCTAGATAAATTTTATAAATTTATCTAGATAAATTTCATAAATAGATCAAGGTTTTATGAGTTATGTGAGCTACCTGGCGTTTGAAAGAGTCGATGTTTAAGGGTGGTTTATTGAAATATCCTGCTGTTCCCAACTCACTTTGATCTTTCCAGGATGGAGTCCTGACCTCCAGATCCGTGTCAGAGTCGCTGCAGATCAGCGAGGGGGAGGCAGAGAGTGGGGACAGTGGCAGCAAACTGGATTTCAGTGGTGACAGCCCCTCCAGACCCAACAGTGACATTGCTGATGTGAGTCTGGGGCAGCCCCAGGGCTTTGCTTCTCTCCCTCTTCTGTGTGTGCTGTCCTGGGTAATTCTGTGCATTACTGGAATTATCTCCTCAATACCCACCAAAACCATTTCCCTATCAAAACCTGATTTTTTAGACTGGTATTAGAGCCTGGGAGAGAAATAGATTTTAGGGTTTTATCCAGGATTAGATTGTCCTGGCATTAATCCCTGTAAGCAGACAGAGAAAGATGGATGCCAGCATCCTGCTCAAAACTCATTTGCCAATTAGAGCATCTTGGAAGGGAATATTCCAAGTGCAGCAGCGTGACTCAGATCCAGGCAGCTTGCCCTGAATGTGGGGAAGAGCCTTCCTGCTACCAAATCAGCTTCAATTGCTGCCACCAGCACAGGCTCTCAGTGAGTTCACTCATTAGTTATCAATCTGTGTGCTCCCGTGCTCTCCCTTGGTGCCTAATCCTTAATTAAGTCACTATCTGATTAGTGCAGGGGAATTGAGACTCTCTGCTTGGATTTGCCCTGTTTGTTGATTAACTTAAGGATGTGGGAGCTAAATTTGGCCCAGCAGTTGGAAGTGAAAGGGAGGGGGGTGAGATGGGAGCACCCAGGGCTCTGTTTTGAAACATTCCAGCTCCAAATCTGACCAGATCCCACTCAGTGCTTGTGCATCATAAATGCACAACAAAATCCATAATTACCTCCCTAATAATCAGAATCCTGTCAGTATTGGGGATGGTGTTTGATCAGTGACTGGCACACCAAACATTCCAGCTTTTCTGTCCAGCTCTGAGAAACTTAAGGATCAGGGGTGAAAGAAACCTTTGAAAGTGGAAAGAGTTGTGCAGCTGGGAAAAAACCAGGCTGGAAAACAACAGCCTGAGCTGGAAAAACCTTTGGACAGACTGAAGATGAGCCACCAGCACGTGGTTTCTGCAAATAAGGCTCTGCTGGGCTTCCTGAGCAAGAGGATTGCTGGGAGGTGGGAGAGCTGAGCTGTGAGAAAAGGTGGAGAGAGCACAGAAAAAGCCAAGGGCTGGGGATTTTACAGCTCTGCTGTTGCTCACTGTCACCAGATTTCTGACCTAAACTTCTGCATTCTCTTGGATTTTGGGGTTTTTTTGTTTGCTAACTGTGCCTGTAGGACACAGACTTCACTCTGGTTTTTCACACCTCCTTTTCCTGTGAGAAAGGAGAAGTTTTTGGGTTTGTTGTGGCTGACAGGCTTCACTGTTCAGTTCTCCCTTTCCTGGATTTGCTGGTACTTACCAGAACTGAACTTCCCTCTTTCCCAGAGTCCTCGAAGTGGCCTGAAGGAGAGGATTTATCCAGATGAGAGCCCAGAAAAGGCTGAGCTTCAAGACACTGTGAGTACAAAACATCAAGTGTCAAATCAACATCTCCTCTAATGGGCCCATTAAAATCTTGCTGCTTCCCCCCACTTTCTAAATGGAGCATGCCTGAACTTTGCTTTAGAAAATAAAATGCAATTAAAGCAGTGCAGGGAGAGTTAATTAGCTGAGTAAATGTTTATGGAGCTTAAGAGCAGGGCCATTTAGAGGCGAGAAATATCTAATCAGCACTAAAGCAGCTGGGCCTGGAACCAGCAGAGCACTTGCACGTGGTTTATTCCTCGAGCCCAGCCTTTTTTTAGGATGTTCAGTCATTTGGAGGCTGCCATTTCCAGCAGGAGCACAGCAGGAAGTGCAGACCTGTCTGAGCACATCACCATCCTTGGGATGACTCCTGAATTCTCCTTCCCATCAGCTGCTTGTCTTCCCAAAGCCACATTTCCCCTTCTGTGCAGGGATGGCATTTGGCACGTGCCACGTGCCTGATGTGCTGCTGGCTGCAGGTGATGCAGCTGCTCTAAAACCACTTGATTTGATGTTTGGGAATGTTTGGAGAAGCTTTTGGGAGAGGGATCCAAGGCTGAGTGGAGGCGTGTGGGTTTCCATGGAGTTTTTGAAGAATTGAAATGATCAGAATATCTCCAAGTTTTACAATCACAGCATTGGGCTTTTTTTCCTTCTCCTCCCCAGGATTCCCAGTCCAGTGTTGGAAGTCCCCTGTCCCGAGTGGGGACTCAGATCATTGGAGCAGAGGATGATGATTTTGACACAGAGCAGGAGCAGGTGGGAATCACTTTCAGCCTTTTTTTCCCCACCAACTACAATTCTGTTCCCTTATTCCTAAATTGCCAGTGCTCCATGATTGTACTGAGCAGTGAAATAAGAATTAGGGAGTGGGATTCCTCTTATTGCTGATCTTTCCAAATAGAAATATTTGGGGAGTTTATGCCCATCTTTGAGTCTTTGTCATTCTTCCTTCTTCTCCTAACTTCAAACTTTCTAGAAATTAATTTGCCTTATTTAATTTCCTTTAGTTCCTGTTAAATCCTGAATTATTGTCAGGGCAGTGTGGGCTTTGACATATTTACTCTGAGTTATTTTGGCTGTCCTTTCTCTCATTCCTGAATAATTCAGATGTGATTCCCTGTATCCCTGCAGATCAACGGGCAGTGCAGCTGCTTCCAGAACATCGAGCTCCTGAAATCCCGCCCAGCTCACCTGGCTGTCCTCCTGCACCACGTGGTGTCCCAGTTTGACCCTGCAGCACTGGTGAGAAGCTCTGGGATTGTTTCCTTGGGAATTTCTTCACCAGAATTCACCAGATCTGGTGTAGCACTCACTGCCATGACCTGGCAAGGAGAGAAAATCAAACCCTGCCCAGGCCTGAGGGTGATAAATCCTCGTTTGTCTCCTCAGATAAATGGAAAAGCACTAAAAGAATTGTTTCCTTTACTTTTGGCTTATTTATTTATGTATTTAATGGCTTATTTAATTATTTATTTGTAAATAATTATTTGTCTCCTGAAAGCCTCTGATTCCACCCCAAGGTGTGGGATGAGTTGTCCACAGGGAAGGTTTGACCTCTCTGTGCTCCCTTCCCTCTCCCTCCATTGCTCCCTGAGGAGCTGGGAAAGGTTTCAACCCAGCACTGCTGAATTCCTTGAAATGCTGGAAAGAAAACTTGGAGTTTTTGTGGTTTTCACCTCATTTCTCACCTTGCTGTTCCCCACAGCTGTGCTACCTGTACACAGACCTGTACAAACAGACCAACTCCAAAGAAACCCGGCGTGTTTTCCTGGAGTTCTACCAGTTCTTCCTGGACAGAGCTGCAGTAGGTTCCACTTGTTTTCCTCATTTTCCCACATCCAACAAGTTGACTTTGATCTTTCTCCACTCACCTGAACTGCAAAAAACTAAATCCATCCAAAATGAGTAGTTTTAAGACTCAGAATCAGAATAATGTTTAATAAATAACTTCATGAAATGTAATAATGTAATAAAAGTTTGAAGATTTTTTGTTGGAATGTTAGCAGGAAAATGAGTGGCCTCAAATGCCTGGCAACAAAATAAATCCCAGGGGATTTGTTGTTGATAGGAGAAATAATTTAGTGATAGATGAGCAACTTCTGGCTCTTCTGCATTGCTTTTTAGTTTATAATTATATGTGGGTATTGATGTGGCTGTTCCAAGGATTGGGAAATTTCATGTTTATTGTTGGAAAGCCTGAGAAAATTTTTTTGCTCTCGTGAATTAAACTCCCAGAAACTTCAGCAGAGGTTTATAAATCATGTGTTCATCTTAAATAATCCTTTAAACTACAATATATTCATGGGAGTCTCCCCTTTTCAAAGCAGCAGGTGCACAGATGGGGTGATTTTGGCTTTTGAGGAAATTCCTTTGTGTGTTTTGGTTCTCCCAGCCTTTCTTTCCTTTTGCAGAACCTGAAAGTGCCCGTTCCAGATGAAATCTCCTTGGAATTAGGTGAGGTGCTGTGTTTGTGGCAGTGAAAGGCAGAGGGTGCTACCTGGCAGGGAAATGACTTTGTTGAAGGCATTTATTGAAGGTGGGGACTGTTCCCAGGGGAATAATGGATGAATTTTGTGCCTCACAGACAGGAGAAGGCCAGAGCTCCTCCCTGAAGAGCTGCACCGCCAGTTCATCCAAACCATGCAGGATAAAGTCTGTCCAGAGGTTCAGAGAAACCTGGAGGATTTCAGGTACCCACAGCTCTCTGTGGAGCTCCCTTTTAATTCATATTTAATTCCAGTCAGCACTGCAGCACAGGGAAACCTGAGGGATATAAAATTCCTTTTGGATTGGTTAGGAATATACCACAAATATACCAATCCTTAAATCAAGTCATCAATTGCAATCCTAGAGCTTGGATTCTCCTTTCCTTGCAGCTGTGTGAGGAAATGTCTGTTTTCTGAGGTGTTGTTACATAAATCTCTCTCACTGATTGTGTTTATAATCAGCTTATACATTTTTTTTTCCCTTTCCCTATTTTCCTTCCCTCTCCCCTTTGGGCAGGGAATAATCCCCTTTGCAGAGCTGTCACGGGCATGGAGTACAAGTTGATAATTAATTTGCTTTTTCATGTGGAGTCCTGAGAGCTCCGTGCCAAGCCCAGTAACGAACTATTCCATACCTCAAAACCTCTCAATTCCCGCAGATGCTTCAAACACCCTAAAACCCCCTCTGTGCCTTCCCCATTGTCCTGTGGGACACCCTGAGTGCCACAGGGGAATATCCAGCTCCAAGGGATGTTTCCTGTGCCCTTTTCCAGGCAGAAGAGGAGCATGGGGCTGACCCTGGCCGAGGGGGAGCTGACCAGGCTGGACGCTGAGCGGCTCCGCGACCGCAACGCCGTGGAGAAGGAGAGGAGCTGTGCAGAGCAGATCCTTGCTAAAATCGAGGAAGTCCTGTGAGTGACAGCAAATTTAATGCTGGGGGTGAAAAAAAAAATAATAAAGGTTCTGCCTGGGATGTGGAGAAAGCAGGATGAAGGAATTGGGGAGTGGGATTTGGCATCACTGTGCCAAATTTGTGCCCTTGGGATAACGACAGCCAGGACTAAGGCAGGAGGGAAGGGAAGTTTGTTTTGTCCAAGGGGCTGCTGTGAAATAATGTTGGGAGTGCTGCCATTGTCAGCTTGTGCATTATTAGATCAGAGCCCTTCTCCTGTAGAAACAACAGCTTCAGAACTCATTTTCTGCTTTAATGTGGGCTGAATCCAATTTCTGCAGCTGAACCTTCATTTTTGGTCCTTGATTTTATTTTTTTTTCCCCCTGCTGGGACTGCTGAACATTCTGAAGGACACTTCAACACAACTCCTGATGCTGTGGGCGGATGGGACCGGGTGTTAATTGAGTTTTGAGTTTCATTTTTAAACCCTTTCTTGTTTTTAGGATGTCATCCCAGCCTCTGGAAGAAGACAAGAGGTAATGGGAGTGGGGGGAGCTTGGGCTGTGTGGTGCTGGTGGAACTCGACAGCCCTCTCCTGGCTGTTCCTCCAACACTCATCTCCTCAATTCCCTGGCATAAATCATTGGAATTCACAGCACCAGCCTCTCCTTTCCTGGTGTTTGTTGCCTGTGTTTCACATCTGAAAAATTACTGGGAGTTGGTGTTTATTTTTGTTTTGTGTTGTAACTGCTTCAATCTGCTCCAACATTTATTTTCTGTTTGTGCCTTGTCCTGCTCAGTTTTTATCTGAGCAGCTTTTCCTCCACTCTTTGCAGTAACCTTTTACTGCTGCTTATTTTTACCATAACTCAGAGCTATAATGTGACATCAAATATGGTTTTAGTGGAGAATTTTAGGAGCTTCTCTGTAATTCTCAAAATTGTATTTTCACCTCCTGGGCTTCTGTGCCTTTTACCATGGAATGCTTTGGGTTGGAAGGGACCTTAAAAATGATTTAATTCCACTCCCTTCCATGGGCAGGGACACCTTCCACTACTCCAGGGTGGTCCAAGCCCTGTCCAACCTGGCCTTGGACACTCCCAGGGATGGGGCAACCTGTGCCAGGGCCTCCCTATCCTAAATTCCATCTTTATTTACTCCATAATTTAAATTCTGATATTGGCTGAGCCTTCCCATTTGCTATGGGAATTTATTTCTGCTCATTTGTTAACTTACTTCACTTTAAAAACAAACTTCTCAGTAGAACCTTGGCACTTAATTTTATTGACTGAACACATTTTCCCAACACATTTCTCTTTAACCTTGCTGTTTTTCTGGCTCTGGCAGCTCCACCATGCAGTATGTGATCCTCACCTACATGAAGCACCTGGGAGTGAAAGTCAAAGAGCCTCGGAACCTGGAGCAGAAGAGGGGCAGGATTGGTTTCCTGCCAAAGATCAAGGTACTGCTGCCGTGGCCACAGAGGATTTGTGTGCAGTTCAAACCCCAATTCTGCAGGAAAAATTAAAAATCGTTGTGATTTTCCACTGTTTCAAGAGGATCTGGGGTTGCTGAGCAAACCTGAGAGCTGAAAATGGGTTCTACATTTGTTTGGCAGACACGTGAATTGGAAATAATTAGAATTATTTCCTTTATCTCTACCTCTGACTTCACCTTGTTTTTCACAGTCATTAAAACTGTGGCTGAGAAATGTTTTATAAAACACAACCTTGAACCACACGAGGGTCTCATCAAGGCTCATGGTTGTTTACTTCAGTTTTTTTTCTGAAAAAACTTGCCCAAACCCTCCTGGTTTGCTACGCAGGAAAGCTCTTCTCCCTGCCACCCCCACTTACAGTTACATAATGAACATTTCCACCAAAACTTCATCTCTGTGGGTGTGATCCCTTGCCTCCCACACTGTGGGGGTGTATCTGGTCACAGTAGCTACTTATTTTCATCAGCATTCCAGCTCCCTTTGAAACATTCAGAAAGTTTCCAGCAGTTCTGCACAAACTGTGAGAACCCTTTTTTTTGAAGGGTTGTGTCCTCCCCCTGGTGCAACTTTAAAGAATGAATTAAATCTCAGGAAACACTTGGGTCTGGAGCAGTGAGCGATGAGTTTGCTTTTCTTTCCCTGCAGCAAAGCATCAAGAAGGAGAAGGAAGGAGAGGAGAAAGGAAAGAGGAGAGGCTTCCCCAACATCCTGGGCCCCCCGAGGAGACCGAGCCGGCACGACAGCAGTGCAAGTATGTCAGGCAAGGAAACCCCCTGGCCTGCTGGCCTGGAAGNTGGGTGATTCTCAGTAGGACTGGGTGATTCTCAGTGGGATTGGGTGATTCTCAGTAGGATTGGGTGATTCTCAGTAGGATTGGGTGATTCTCAGTAGGATTGAGTGATTTTCAGTAGCATTGGGTGATTTTCAGTAGGATTGAGTGATTCTCAGTGGGATTGGGTGATTCTCAGTGGGATTGGGTGATTCTCAGTGGGATTGGGTGATTTTCAGTAGGATTGGGTGATTCTCAGTAGGATTGGGTGATTCTCAGTGGGATTGAGTGAATGATTTTAAACTCCTTGTTATTAAACCCACTCTCGAAAACGCTCAAATCTCTTTTGATCCTGAACTCTTCTTCTCTTAGCACTGGAAACCAGGAAGGGCCGTTCCAGCAGTGTGATGGCTCTCTCTGTTCAGTTGGCAGGGCCATGGAGATGCAGAAGCCCAGGCACCCCAAGCACTCCCCCACAGCCTCTTCCGTGAGCCCCGAGCCCCCCGAGTCCAGCAAGATGCGCCAGAGCGGCTCCTCCAGTGATGGCACAGATGCCACCTACCCCCCTGCCAACCCCATGTCCCCCCTGGCCATGGGGCCCTTTGCCTCCCCGGAGGGCAGCAAGGACAGTGACACAGGTAGGGTGGAATGAGGAGTGGTTTGAAGGTTGTGCTGTGAGCAGGATGTGCAGAGCTCTGATGCAACGAGCTGGGTGAATTGGGAAATGCTTTGATGTCATTGGAGCTGCTCTTCGTCACCTTAATCAGCCTGCCTCAATTAGGGAATCTTACCCACGAGCAGGAATGGTCATTAGTGGGTTCTGCCACAGGAAAAACCCAGTCTCAGGTGCCAGCCTGTGTCACTTGGGAGCTTTTGTCACTGACATTTCTTCTTGCCAGCTTGGGAATTGAGCTCCTTCAGCTCTGAAGCTGGGACCAAGAGGCTCTGGAGAGGCTGGGACATTCTGTGATGTCCTCTAATTTGGCTCCTCACCTTTCACATTTATTCCCTGTCCAGGTTTGAAGCAGCCTGGAGAGGCCCCACCTGCCAGTGACTCCATGGATGGCACACCCCGCACGCCCAACAACACCTTTGAGTTCCCATCTCCTCTGGAAAACCTGCAGGAGGAGGAGGGAGAATCAGAGAGGTAACTCTGGGTGCTTGAGGGAGAGGCAGGAAAACCTTGGAATGGGTTGGAAGAGATCATTGTAGTCTCAACTGCTGTGGCAGTGTGACAGTGGCTGTTGAAATTGAGTACATGAAATTAGAGTGAGATTGTTTAATATTACTGTAGAATTAGGAGGCTTTGGTCTGTGTCTCTGCTGTGATAGAAAAGTGTCAGGAGAAGGGACAAAATCCTCTGGGCTGGAGCTCAGACCACCATTCTGCAGTCCTGCTGAGTGTCTGAGCAGGGAGACATTCAGGCACAAGCTTCCCTAATGAATTCTTTCCTTCCTTGCAGGATGGTTGACATGGGAACACCAAAGCCTTTTCGCAAGTGAGTGTGCTTAGAAATGTTTGAACTTGAATGAATTTGTTTGGATTTCGAGAGGTGATGAAGCAGAATGCAGCAGTGCTCATTGTTCTGAGCCAGCACAGTTGTCTGCATGATCTTTTTGCTTCAAGAACAGAGGAAATCAGCCATTTGTGGGGCAGGGGCAGTGAGTCATATGCAAAAAAACCCCTTTGATCTGTGAGTGGAGTGGAATGATTGCTGTATCCACTGATTGGAATGGATGGGAGTTGGGTTAGGGAGAGCAGACATATCCCCATTTTCCTTTTAAACCTGTGTGTTGCTGTTAGTTCTGTACCTGCAGATAGACAGAGGCAAGGGAACTGTAACCTGCCCTTTTCACTGCCTTGATATTTGACTGCAAATGATTTGATCTTTGTCATTAAAAGGAAGGTTATGAAAACACTGTCAGAGCAGGCAGGCAGGCTGGAAAGGGCAAAATTAGAGAATGTGCCCAGAAGTTCAGGCATCAAACAGCCTCCAGCTGGCAGGGACAGCATATTCCTAATGCTGATTTATGTACTCAGCTTCTCCCTTCTTTCTTTCTTACATTTTTATCTGAAATGGGGAGTATCTCATTTTTTTTTCTCTCCCCAGGATGGACAGTGTTGGCTTTGCAGACGTGCAGAGTGAGGATGAGCTCTATGACTTTGACATGGACATGGACCCTCCCAACTGGCAGCAGCTCGTGAGCAGGGAGGTGCTGATGGGGCTCAAACCCTACGAAATCAAACGGCAAGAAGTGATAAATGGTGAGATAAAAGCTCTTTCCTGCCTGGCCAAGCTCGGAGCTGAAACTTCTCCCTGGAGCTTTGAAGTGCTTAAAATGTACAATTAGGTTTTTCTTCACTGATTTGTGTAAAGCAGTGGCTGAGTGGCTGGAGAATTGTAGAACTTTTGGTTTGAAGAGTTCTTAGGTGTGAAATTTGTGCTTTTTACTGGCAAATATCCTGAGGTGAGATTGATCCAGTCCTTAGAGAAGAAATAACCAATATCAAGTGGCTATTAAACAGTATCAAGTGGCTATTAAACACTATTAAGGCACTGAAGGGCCAGTTTTTAATACGTTTTATGAAAAAAAGCAAGAAGAGGTTGTTTTTTTTGGAAAGCAGGTGATGGGAATGCTCCTCTCAAACTTCAGCAGATTTGAGTTGCAGATGCTGCAGAATCCTCTGTGTGCATTTGCGAGCTCAGAGCTCGCTGTCAGTTTGGGGTGAAGGATGGAATTTCCCAAACAATTCAAACATGGAACTCCAGCAGAGCCTGGAATATGAACCAGGGAAGGAGATGCTGCTGAGAGAGCAGTTCTGATCTGATTTCTGAGTGCACAGTTGCAATCCTGCCCTCCCCTGTCTCCCCAGAGCTGTTCCACACGGAGCGAGCCCATGTGCGCACGCTCAAGGTCCTGCACAACGTCTTCTACCAGAGGGTCACCAGGGAGGGCATCCTCAGCTCCAGTGACAAGAGGAAAATCTTCTCCAACCTCGAGGATATCCTTGGGCTGCACGGTAGGGGCAGCTGGATGCTGCAATTCTGGGCTCCAGTGGCTGAAAAATGGAAGCAAAGGGACCCTGAACGTGAGGCAGCTTCACCCAAAGCTTGAAATAAAGCAGAATTCCTCAAGGCTCTGCTCTGAGCCTGATTCTGCTCACACTTGTTCCACTTCTGATTGATAAAGATATTTTGATTAAAAAAATCACATGTCCAGTGTTCCTTTCCCTTATCTGTGCTGATTCAGAGGAGCAGTGAGCATTTGAGATGTTGCAACTGTTCCTGGAGAGAGCAGAAAGCAGATTTATAAAGATTGATGTGGTTTTGTTTCTGAAGGGTGGCCCTCCCTCAGTGTTTAGGGAAAGGGCTGCTCACAGTAGGAATTTCAGCCACTGGATAATCAGTTGTGTGGTTTTATGGTTTCTACTTTATTCTGTTTTATATAAAAATTATTTTGAGCCTCAGAAAATTTGGAATAGTTCATTTGAAGACAGGTGAGACAGAAGTGCAAAGGAGTTACATCACACTTTATTAGATATTCTAAATTTATTAACTTTCAGGATATCATTTATTAGTTAATTAAAATATTTCGAATCTAATCTTTTCCTAGAATAGTATTTATGTTAAATGCTGAAAATTAAGCCAGTTTGAACATTACTGATAAAATTTACCTTTTTTTCCTTATTTTTAAGTTGCACTGAATGATCAGATGAAAGCTGTCCGGAAAAGGAACGAGACTTCTGTCATTGACCAAATTGGGGAAGATTTGCTCTCCTGGGTAAAATTCTTTTAATATTTGAAAGTAATATTTCCTAGAATGACCAACATAGCCAGAGCTTGGAGAATGTAATTCCCAACTCCTGGGAACTGAAGGGTTGGGAGTTGTCATTTCTCTAGAGCCAAAACAGAGCTGGAGGCTGAGGGGGGAAGGAAAGCAGGAAGAACTCAGAGGATTTTCATGTGACTCGAGATAAAAGTCATTTAAGGCACAGGAATAATTTCTTTAGGATGTGTGGGTAGAATAGAAAGGTACTTTTGGAGATATAAAGGTGAGAGTGGGATTTTGTAAAATAGAGCAGCACAATTTGTTTCAGTAACACTGAAATGTGAGCCTGGTGTTGCCTGTGGTGCAGTCAAAAATTGGTTTAAAAATACTGATTTCTAATCTTAGAATGTATAAATTTGGAGTTTGTAGTGCTGTTGTAGGCTTCACTTCTCAGATTTTTATGGAAAGTTTTGGCTGCTCCATCCCTGCAAGTGTTCAGGGATGTTTTGGGGTATTGGAAGGTGCCTGTGAAGGGGATGAGCTTTAAAATCCCTTCCAACCCAAACCAGTCTGGGATTCTCTGATGTGAGAGGGTTGGATTCAGGAGAACTGTGGAGTTTGAGAATTAAAGGGGCTCCTCTGAGAAGACAAAACCTTAAACCAGGGCACAAATGACTCCTCATTCTTGTCAATAATTCCTTTGTTCCCTGGAGAGCCCAGTCCCGTGTGGCTCTGCCTGCTGAGGGTAGAGCTGAACTCCAGCCTGTCTAAGCTTGGCTTTTCTGCCTTTCTGGCACAGTTTAGTGGAGCAGCAGAGGAGAAGCTGAAACTGGCCACTGCCACCTTCTGCAGCAACCAGCCCTTCGCTCTCGAGGTCATCAAGTCCCGCCAGAAGAAGGACTCGCGCTTCCAGACCTTCGTGCAGGTCAGTTGGCCACAGGGATTTGAGTTTTCTCCACCAAATTTTGTCTTTTCTCCACCAAATTTTGTCTTTTCTCCACCAGGCTTTGAGTTTTTTCCACCAGGCTTTGAATTTCTCCACCACGTTTTGAATTTCTCCACCAGGCTTTGAATTTCTCCATCAGGGCTCTGAGTTTTCCACAGGGCTTTGAATTTTCTCTGCCAGGCCTTGAGTTTCTCCACCAGGCTTTGAGTTTTCTGCAGGGATTTGAGTTTTTCCACAGGGCTTTGAGTTTTCTCCATCAGGCTTTGAATTTCTCCACTAGGCTTTGAATTTCTCCACCAGGCTTTGAATTTCTCCATCAGGGCTCTGAGCTTTCCACAGGGCTTTGAGTTTTCTCCACCAGGGCTNGTGCCCTGGTGGAATGCAGGGGAGCACAGGGTGCCCTGGTGGAATTAAGGGGAGCACAGGGTGCCCTGGTGGAATGCAGGGGTGCCCTGGTGGAATGCTGGGGGGCACAGGGTGCCCTGGTGGAATGCTGGGGGGCACAGGGTGGAATGCAGGGGGGCACAGGGTGCCCTGGTGGAATGCAGGGGTGCCCTGGTGGAATGGAGGGAAGCACAGGGTGCCCTGGTGGAATGCTGGGCAGCACACGCTGTCCTGGACAGGAGATGCCATCTCCTGGAGGTGGTTGCTGCCCAGGGATGCCAAATCCAGTGGGGCAGAGTGCTCAGAGTGCCAGGGGCAGCAGACAGATACTGCACAGCTGCTCTGCCTGCCAGGAGTGGGATTTGGGTACAGGAGAACATCATCTCCATCAGCACGGGCTGGGAGGAGCTCTGGGAGTACGAGGGGAGATGATCTTGACAAATGTCCCGTGTTTGCTGTGCTGTGAAAGCCCAAAGTGATGGGATCCCTGGGTGCTGCTGACTGAGATGGATTGGGGATGGGCCTGTGCCCGTGGGGAGTAATGAGGGGAGGAAGGCTCTGGTTCCCTGATGAGCTTTTCCTGCGGGTAATTGCAGATGGAAGAGGGGGATGTGTTGTCTGGGTGATGGATCTTGGCATCTCCTGTCTTGTATTTAATTACTGGAAAGTGAAGTAATAGATGTTTAAGTGATGAATAGATGTTGTGCATTCAGGTAATTATGGCCTTAATAAAAATGACAAATGCAGATATTGTGCTGTTGAAATTTAGGATGCTGAGAGCAATCCCCTGTGCCGGCGGCTGCAGCTGAAGGATATCATCCCCACGGAGATGCAGAGGTTGACAAAATACCCCCTTCTGCTGGATAACATTGCTAAATACACAGGTAAAGCCTCTCATGGGGTTTGGCCACCCACCTCAGCAGTTTTTTTTTAAAGTAAATGTATCAAAGAACACTTTAATTTTACGTCTCTTCTGTTTTCATTGCGACCTCGCTGCTGCCTTCTGCACAGGGGGTGTAAAAAATAATAATGAAAAATAATAATAAAAAGGCAAATCCAACATTTGTGCCTCCCTAGGAAAATAAAAAGGAAAATCAGTGTGACATCAGTGAATCTGTCAAACCTCTAAAGCAGCACAGAATGTCCTCGTGCTCTTGCAGAGGGTGGGGTTTAATTGGGATGTGTTACACTGAGAGATACTTGCAGCACAACAGGTAAAAATGTGATAAATAACAGCACCAAATGCCTGCCCAGCTTTACTATCTGATACCTGCTGCAGTGTAATTTCATTACTCATAAAAATAGACTGCAGCTACAAGTTCCCTCTAATCCTAATTAGGAAAGCATGTGCTACTCCATTATCTTTGATGTACTGGTTTATGTTCCTGTTAACTGAACTCTCAGTGTGGCTGCTGGTGCTGGGGAGGATTGATGGGCTCTCCTGTGCCTGTGCTCTTAGGAAGGATTTGAGGTTTCTCAGATTATTGTGGATAGTTGTCACAAGGTCCTAAAAAAGGGAGAGTAACAACTGCATTCTGTGCAATGATCTGCAGGTCACACTGAATTCTCTGCTGTCACAAAGCTCATTTTTATCACTTTGGCAGTGCAGTGCTGCTGTTGATAGATTTTTCTGTGAATTTAACTCTTCTTTGTGTGATTTGAGGTCAGCAGACTGCACTGGAGGTGCACTGAGTGGTCAAACCTGTGCTGGGGATCACTGGCACACTTTGTTTTATTCCTGCAGAGCTGCCTGAGGAGAAGGAGAAGGTGAAGAGAGCAGCAGATCACTGCCGCCAGATCCTCAACCACGTGAACCAGGCTGTCAAAGAGTCAGAGAACAAGCAGGTGAGAGGGGCAGAGTGAGCCCCCAGGGCTGGGGGCAGCAGCAAACCTGCACCCTGGGCAGTCCTGCTGCTCCAAGTGACCACTGCCTTGCATTTCCTGCAGCATTTGGAGGATTATCAGCGGCGACTCGACCTCTCCTACTTGAAGCAGTCCGAGGATCCCATGATGGATGAGTTCAGGGTGAGTGGCAGCACTGAAACCAGCCCTTTGTGAATTGTGTTGGCAGCCCTGCCACTCACTTTGTGCTTCTTGTGCTGCACAATCGAGTGCTCTTTGGTGATAAATATTTCTGTATGGAGATGAGAGCAATTAGTGCCAGAAATGTGAGTTTTGCCACCTTCCTGGAGATTTCTGAGGCTGTAACAGCCCAGTTCTGCTCATAATGCTGCTGCTGGAGCTTGTCAGCTCTGTGCAGCAAACCTTTATGGCCTGCAAGCCCAAGCACTGTATCCCAGAAGAGATATCTGATGGATAATGAGATTCCTGTGGATATTTATGTCATGTGAGTGCATGTTTTAGTGATGCTGTTGGAGCTGGGGAGGCCCTGGAGAGCCCTGAGGTGTAACAGTGGCATTGGCTTTGAAAGGAGAGTACAAAAACGTGGGAGATCCACACAGCCCAACAAAACCTGAAATCCAGTATTAAAAATATTCTGTTTCATGATCCCTGCAGTTTTGGTGGAAGCTGCTTACCTGCTGCTTGCTTCCCCATCTTCCTCAAAGTCAGTGTGAATGAAAAAAAAAACCACCTTTTCTGTAAAACTGTGTCATGTATCCTTCCCCAAATAAACTCGCAGGCGAGGGAAGGAAGAACTTCCTGGCAGCTCCCAAATCTCGCTGTCACTGATTGCAGACTCTGAGACTTGGAAGGGATGAATTGTGAAAATTGTCACTTCTGCCTGCCTGCAGATCTAAATGTCACAAGCACTGAAGTGCCTGAAGAATCCATTGACATTACAAATCCCGGCAGATCGTCGGCATGATTTGTAAATCATTTGTGGGCACGCTTGACTTGCAAATGGAGTGCTGCAGCATTAATCAGTTGTAATGCTAGAGTTTTATCTGGAATATTGGGAAAACTCCTCCTGATGCCCCAGGAGCTTGACTTGGTGGGAGAATTCTCCACCCTGTGACACTTGGCGTGTCAAAAGAGCAGTGGAAAAGTGATAATGAGCATCTCTGACAAGATTTTGGGTTCCCTGCTCTGTGTTTCTATTCCCAACCTGGGTTTATCTCCAGACTGGAGTCCCTCTCTCATTCCTGTGTTTTATCATGACTTGCTTCTGTAGAAATTGAGTTTTTTCCCTTTTCTCTGGTGACAGAACCTGGATCTAACCAAGAGAAAAATGCTCCATGAAGGGCCCCTGACCTGGAAAGTGAATCGTGACAAAACCATCGGTGAGTCTGGGCCATCCCCTCGCTCCCCTGGCTCTGGGTGAGTTTGTTGGGAGGGAGAGGAGGGAAAAGCTCTGCTGCAGCTCCCAATTATGCTTCTTACTGCCACTTCTAATAATGCCTGTGCGCTTCTCCGAGCTGATTAAATTATTCTTGTCAATTCTGAAATGTGCTGGAGTATCATTAGGGCCACGCAGGGACACAGCAGTCAGTCAGGAGCTGATCCAATTCCATCTGGAGCTTTCTGCTGGAGTTTTCACGAGGAAGATTTGCAGGCTTTGCCTGGAATGGCACAGCACTGATTGCTGCCTCTGCATGAGTAATCAGAAATGCAGCTTTCTGCTTTCTGATGGCAATCTTTTAACTCATTCTGGGTGTTTTTTTATTTTGCTCTCTGGGCAGATCTGTACACTCTGCTGCTGGAGGACATCCTGGTGCTGCTGCAGAAACAAGATGACAAACTGGTGCTGAAGTGCCACAGCAAGATCCTGGCATCCACAGCTGACAGCAAACACACCTTCAGCCCCATCATCAAACTCAACACCGTGCTGGTTCGCCAGGTGGCCACAGGTCAGTGCAGCCCAAAAAAAAAAGAGAAGCCAAAAATAAAGTTCCCTCAGTTGAGGGAAGATGGTTTTTGTGTGGATTTTCAGAGTAGAGCGTGGAAAGCTGCGTGGGTTTAATTCTTGGTTGTCCAACATCACGCTCAGCATGGATGAGCTGTTTAACTTCTTTGCATCAGTAATAGGCATTGCTGGAGTTTTAAATAGACTCCTAAGTGAAAGTACTCTGATTGTGTTAGAGGAGAAGCACTCTGGAAATTATTAGAAGGGGAAAAGAGGAGAAATGAAGCTTTTTCGAAATGGTTCGAATTGGATTTTTTTTTCCTTTGAGGGTGAATTTCTTTGTTAGGGCAAGGTCAGTGTTCCTGTATTAGAGAGTTATCTCATGGACTCACTCCTTGCTTTGGGCTGGGGTTCTGGCTGGTTGCAGGAATTTTTGGGAAGCTGTGAGGGACGTGTTTAACCCCTGTCTTTGCTGTGTTGGTGCAGATAACAAAGCTTTCTTCGTCATCTCCATGTCAGCAACAGGGGCTCACATCTACGAGCTGGTGGCACAGACTGTCTCAGAGAAAAATGTGTAAGTCCTGGGGTCCCTTCCAGCTGCTGCTGCCTTTGTTGGACTTGAGAGACCTTTACCCCATGAATTCCCTGAATTCCTTCTCCAAACAGCTGGAAACTGCTTGCTCTCTGTAGGAAACATCCAAGGGCAGTCCCTCCAAACTGGCTCGCTTTCCTGGCTTCCAAAATGCTTTTATTGACCCTTAAAGTTTTGGGTTTTTTGTGCCTGACTGCCAGATCAGACACAGAAATAATCCTGCATCTTCATGCAGCACCAGGGATCTTTGCAGATTGACATTCTGGCATCATAAGCACCCCACTGCAGGAATTGGATTCCATGGCTAAAAGATTTATTGGGAGAAACTTTTCTCCTGAAATATAAGCAGGGATAGATTTGTTTATGGGATACATGGCTATTGTTGCATGTATTACACTTCAGTAACATGGGAAATAATGCCTTTTTATGTGTTTATATATTAAATAAGTGGTTGATCTGATAAAGGATAAGGTCCTGTCTATCATTTCAATCCATTGAGGAGCATCCAGGTGAGCTGAGCTTTGTGCTGTGCTGATTCCAGGGCGTTCCTGGGGGGACTGAGTGTAACAGAACTTTAAAAAAAAAAAACAAAACATTTCTTTTGGTAAGAAAAGCAGTAATAACATTAACTTGGGTTTAAGAGGATTAAATAGAGAAATGCTCATTCTGCTTCACTGCCTGCATGGTTTTATTTGCTGTTTCTGCTGCAGCTGGCAGGACCTTATAGCTCAGATGGCAGGAACTGTGAAGATGGGGAGCAGCAGAAGAGTGATTCCCTTGCCTCAGTCAGGCCCTGGCGAGTAAGTCAGAGCTGCAGGAAGAAGAAAAGCTGATTTTTTTCTTCCTCCAACACCCCTTTTCCTGTTCAAAAGCAGAGATTCTCCTGCAGTTGGCCGTGACTGAGAGAATGTGTTTGTTGTTCCCTCCCTGCAGAGAGGAGCGTGAGGAAGAGGAGCAGCAGAAGCTGAAGGAGCAGCATGACATTCCTGCCAGCAGCCTGCAGAGCCCAGGTGAAACAGGGATTCAGGGAAATGGCACCAGGATGGGCTCCACAGAGTGCAGATGTGCCCAGCTGTGTTCCTGGGGACTTGGGGATCCCAGGGCAGCTTGGAGGTTTTTCTGAGAAGGGATTTCTTTACAAATCATTCAGAGAAGTGATGCTGAACCTCTTAGAAATGCACTTTTTACTATTTCCATCTGATTTATTGACTGCTGGGAGAGTCTTTTTTAACTCTGGAAAGAATTGGCTTTTTTACTAAAGCCATGCTTGAGAATTTGAGTGTTTTCAGAATGGAATTTTTATGAATTTTTGTTTTCTGTCCTCCAGATAAAGATTTGGGAGAGTCTTTTTTAACTCTGGAGAGAATTGGCTTTTTTACCAAAGCCACCCTTGAGAATTTGAGTGTTTCCAGAGTGGAATTTATTGTTGTCATTTCGACAATCCACATTGCTGAATTTTTGTTTTGTGTCCTGCAGATAAAGATTTGGGAGAGTCTTTTTTAACTCTGGAGAGAATTGGCTTTTTTACCAAAGCCACCCTTGAGAATTTGAGTGTTTCCAGAGTGGAATTTATTGTTGTCATTTCGNCATTTCAACAATTCACATTGTTGAATTTTTGTTTTCTGTCCTCCAGATAAAGATTTGAGAGAGTCTGTTTTAAGTCTGGAAAGAATTGGTTTTTTACCAAAGCCACGCTTGAGAATTTGAGTGTTTTCAGAGCAGAATTTTATCATTGTCGTTTCAACAATCCACCTTGTTGAATTTTTGTTTTCTGTCCTCCAGACAAAGATTTGGGAGAGTCTTTTTTAACTCTGGAAAGAATTGGCTTTTTTACCAAAGCCATGCTTGAGAATTTGAGTGTTTTCAGAGTGGAATTTTATCGTTGTCATTTCAACAATTCACATTGTTGAATTTTTGTTTTCTGTCCTCCAGATAAAGATTTGAGAGAGTCTGTTTTAAGTCTGGAAAGAATTGGTTTTTTACCAAAGCCATGCTTGAGAATTTGAGTGTTTTCAGAGCAGAATTTTATCATTGTCGTTTCAACAATCCACATTGCTGAATTTTTGTTTTCTGTCCTCCAGATAAAGATTTGGGCCTGGAATCTCCCTTGATACTGAACCCTCAGTCCTCTTCACCCCTCATGTCTGAGAAGGCCAAGGTGGAGGGGCTGCTGGGGGCTGAGGAGCAGTTTGAGAAGGTGCAGCAGGCACAGGACTCCCCTGGCTGCTACGAGCACCCAGCCAGCAGCTCAGCCCCTGTGCCAGAGGGGCAGTGGGCACAGGATGCCCTGAGGAACTGTGAGTACCCATGGGCACTGGGATTGGGAGCTGGAAATCATTCAAACAGCCCCATTTCCATGATTTACCCATCCCCCCCCAGGCTGGATTTCACACAGGATGGGTCTGACAGAGAGGAGTTCTGGGTTCCTGCACTGCCCCTGCCCTGGCCTTCAGGCATCTCCTTGTTTTGGTGGGGTTTTTATGTATCAAGTGAGGGTGATAAGGGATTTTTACTGTCCATGGAGTGCTTTGATGGCAAAATTACATTGCAGAACTCAGTGCTCCGTGCCATTGCTGGTCAGCAGTTTTTAAAGACAAGGCAATCAGCCCTGGACTCATTTCCATGGTGCTGGAGCAGGACAGGAGAGCTTTGCTTGTGTTGCAAAATACAATTTTCCATTTTTTTTTTTCTATAAAATCCTGCAAATTGTTAAGCTCACATTTCCTCAAACTCAGATTTCCTGAGCACTTGGGAGGTGGTTGGGTTTGCTTAGATCAACGCTTCTGTGTGCTGAGAAGTTTTCCTGATGGACAGATCATTGTTGGAAGTTGTTTGTAAGGTTTTTAATCCTTTCCTCTGCTCTCCTTTCAGAGGAGGAATGCAGGGCTCTGCAACCTGCTGGATCAGCCCTGGCTGTGCAACTCCTAAATAGAACTCCCTAAAATTTGAATGAGTTCATTAATCCACAGATCTCTCCTTGGCAGCTCTGGAAGGGACACCAAGTCCCTGGGTTGTACTTGGAGGGAAGAGTCTGCAATATTTCGCTTTTACCAAAATGCAGAACTCTCACATCCTTGGCCCCAATTGCCTTTTCCATCTCTCTGTCCAAGCAGTGACAGCTCTCTGCAGTCTCAGAGTTATCTCTCATCTTTTAATCCATTTATTCTCCTCTTCAGAGCATTCAAAGTTCTTTTCCAGCTCTGAATATTGCATGGATATTCTTGGTACTTGTTTTAAGAGACCAGAGCTAAAATAATTTTAGTCTGGGGGTGTGTAAGGACAGTTTTAGTGACCCTCCAGCATCTCCTGAGTGTTGAGAGTTAAGAGAGCAGCTCTCCAACTTTGTGACAGGAGCTTGGGCTGAGTGACAGCTCTGCTGGGTGACATCACAGCTTTTTTTGGGTGTTGCAAGAGCATTTTGTGGTGAGGAGGAACAATCTGAGGCTCTTGACAGCAGCACGTTTTCGTTTGGAACAATATGTCCCTATTGTGAAGTGTTTGGTTGGGATAATTTGGGAACTAAAGGAATGTGGGTTGAAGTTCAACCAGGCATAAATTTGCATCGAATTTTAGGGAGAACATTCCTTCAGTTTTTTCTTTTTTTTGTTTAAACCTGAGTGGAATATTCCCAATTTCCTTGAGGTGTGGGAATCCCCTGCTCTGTCCACAGCTGGGAGCTCCTTTGCAGGGTAAAACCCAGGCACTCAGGATCATTTCTGGAGACAATTCCTTTGTTTTTCCTCCAAGGAGATGCAACTTGTCCTGATACATACATTGTAAGGTAAAACAGAGGAGTTGAGGCTGGAGCCCTTGATACATTTATTTTTATCCCTGTTTTTCCACCCAAGAGCAAGGAGAGGAGTCACACCTCTGTCAGAGGGTGACCTTTGTGTCTGCTTTAATCCCATCTGTGCTCTGTGAACGTCGCCTGGATTTGTCAGGTGCCATTAATGTAAGAGCAGGATTTTCACACATTATCACAGAAACAGAGATTTGGGGTGAGCAGGAAGGGGGGAGATGAGCTCACACAATACCCTGAGGTGCAGAGGAGCCAGAAGGATCTTTGAGCTCAAGTCCTGTCCATTTAATTACGATTTTTTTTTTGCCTGAACCTTGCAGTGGGGCTGCTGAGGCAGCTCTTGGTGCAGCAGCTGGGCCTGGCTGACAAGGGGACCCTGGAGGACAGACAGCGCCTGCCCAGGTTCAGGACCGTGTCCCAGGAAGCCCAGACAGAGAGTGGCAGTGACCTGCAGCCCTCAGAGAGCAAACTGCAGCAGCCTGGAGAGGACAGAGCCCTCGGCAGAAGCCGAGAGGCGGCGGCCGGGCACGGCCCCCGGACTGCAGCCGAGTGCCCGGCCCCGGGGGATGCCCTGCAGCCCGAGGGCACCGAGCCCGGCCCCGGGGGCACCGTGCCCATGGACAGCATCAACCTGGAGGGCTCTGCCTCGGAGCTGGAGGGGTTGGGGGCTGATGAGAGCGGGGAGCATTTCTTCGATGCTCGGGAGGCTCACGGTGACGAGAACCCTGCGGACAGTGAGCTGCTGGACAGGAAGGAGGAGGAGGAGGAGGAGGTGCAGATTCGGATCTCAGGTGAGCCTGGGGCTCTCACTCAGGGATTGATGGCCTGGTCAGGTGAGCCTGGGGCTCTCACCTGTAGTGTTCGATGCTGGGTCAGGGGCTTCACTGACAAGACTGTGATTTTGTGTAGAGATTTTTATTACAGAGACTGAGACTGCTACAGGTCACTCTGGGACTGCTTGTTAAGACTGCTCCTATGGCTGCTGCTGTGGCCACTGCCCCAATGGCCACTGCCCCAATGGCCACTGCCCCATGGCCACTGCCCTATGGCCACTGCCCCATGGCCTCTGCCCCATGGCCACTGCCCCATGGCCACTGCCCCATGGCCACTGCCC